>CM053172.1:28689018-28703097 GCA_012977825.3 Pteromalus puparum
CGCCCACCTCCACCTCGCCATCCAGAACAAAAAATGACTTTCAATGGAAAAAACCGACAGAAGAAGCTGAGAGCTTCATTAAAATGAAAAATGCTAAAATCGGTATTCTATCAAAAGTTATCGTAATTTAACTAAGATTTATGACGTAATTGTCAACAAAATCCAAAATTTTACTTATCGTCATTTTCTCTAGCTATAAAATTTTTTTTATCAAAATGGTATGCAGAGCGAGGGAAACGATTCATAAAATAGGTTGCTCCAAAGGAACAATATTTAGCCGAAAAAAAATCATTTAAGTGCAATCACCTTAACACAGCGAGAATTTTGTCCATTTTTTTTTCATTCGGCCCACCTGTGCGCCGGTCTCCTGGCCGCCCCCAACGACTCACGTGACGGACATCCGCGCAGCAGCAGAAAGCCGGTCGGCTCTCCTCTTGGACGCCCACCGCCATCGAAAGCCTTCGCAACAGCAAAGCCCAGGGCGTTCGCTGATCGCGCCAGCACGACCTTTCTGCGCCAACGACGCACCACCTTAGCCCTTCTCACCGACGCTCCAACACGGCATCGCGGCCGGCCCTGGAGGGCAGCTCGATCACGGATCAGCGGTGGCGTCCCCTGGGCTTCTTTTCGGCGCAACGCTGTCCGAGACCGAACGCCGTTACAAGCACCGTAACGACCCACCGCGGAGTTCTTGCAGCGTTTGCTGCGGTCAAGCATATTTAGGAGCAATCCTCGGAGGGCTAGCCCGTTCACGCCTCCACTCAGGACCACAAGCTTGGTTGGGGCACGTCAAAGCCCGTCAGCAGAAGCAGCCGCCGAGCAAGCGCGACCAATCGACTATCTCCTGCATTCCATTCACCCTCTACATACATAAGGCCAGGACACTAGTCGCCGCCGCCTTTCTCGAGGGTTCGAAACGATCGACATGCCAGCCACTGGACCTCAACCCCCCGCCATGCAAGCGCAGACGACCCGAGCTCGCACCATCTCCTGATCGCCGCCGCAAGCGTCGCTCCCAGCGCTCATTCAACCATCGATGGCTACCGCCTGACTGCGCGCTTAATGGTCAATTCATACGCCCTACCATCCTTGCGCGGCCTGAGAAAAGGGTCTGGTTCGAAGGCGCTCGCACGTGTTCCTCACGCTGCTTACGACCAGCCGCGGCAACGGTCCGCTTATCACGCGAGGTACTTTATGGCACGCATGAGGAAGGACGTCGCGCGCCCTGGACTCGGGCTTGTGTACCCCTGCCAAGGCAGCTAGCAAGGTTCAACCGGCCAACCGTGGCAGCGCTGGGCGATATTCGCCTCGCACATCGACTTTGATCAAGGCTAGTGAGCACCGGCTCCAGATGGCATTCCATATTGCCTCACCAGATGTGACCTGCATTCACCGTGGCCAGAAGCCATCCCTTTGCGGACCAGCAGTGCTGAGACGTCGCCAGGGTTCTTCAACGCACTCGGATTCGCGCCTCCGTTCGGCAAGCTCCGCTGAGATCACCCACAGACCAAGGCGCAGTTTGTAATCAGGCTCTCGCAGCCCTGCGCACCCAATCCATCGGAGCCGACAAGGTCCACACCACACCATACCACCCACAGGCAAACGGTATGGTCGAGCGCATGCACCGCACCCTCAAGGCGGCCCTGATGTGCAGCGCCCCAACGCCGTGGCCCCTCGTCCTGCCGACCGTCCTGCTAGTCTCCGCCCGCGCCGCTATTTATTCAATATAAGGATCGAGTACTTACGGTTTTGCTCTGCAAGCTGTCGTAGTGGTCCCTGACTGCGTGTGTAGTCCCGGTGATGCCTAGCTTCACACACTTGTCCAGCTAATCGCACAAATTTTTCATTTTTTTGAACGTAGCGTAGCACTGTCCTATTTCTCGCGGACGTGCATAACGCAAAACTTTTTAAAAAAGTTTGAACAAGACTCGCTCGTTGGCTCTATCCACGCACTTATGCCATGGATTCCTCACAAATAATCGTCCCACATCGTAATTATTGTCCACTAAATAGTGGACAACACACCAGACGATTTGACGAAGAGACATTTTGAAACGAGGATGAAAATCGAAGTTTGCACTGCGCGAGTAAAACTCAGAGTGATGGCTAGATTTTTCCAGCATCTCACCTACCCTCGTAAGAACACTTGACATTTTTTTTCGATAGTTTTCACTATACAGGTGCATCAATGACCCTTTTTTTTTACATAGTTTAGGGATGCTCCGAGTACCCCCACTTCTGGACCTGTACCTCACCTACACCACCACCACCACTCTCGCGCCGAGTCAAGTCCCAGCTCTTGCATTGGGCCGCACGCTCCCCCCACCACTCTGCAGCGTTTACAGCCACCACCACCGGCTGTGATTTTCTCGGAGTGACACCGAACCTCAATAAAAAAGGGTACGCTTGACCGTAAGCATCCATATACATCTCACCTCTCGATCTATTCAGTTACTCGATCTTTGGGGAATTGTTTTACCCCTTGTCGGTCTAACTGTAAAACTCTTGATTTTTACTTTACGCATCGCAGTACAGTGCTTTATTTTTAGTGTTTATTAACTTCAACAAAACAACAACTACAACAACAACAACATGGCTGAAGCTATATTACTTGTAAACCAGGAAAAGCAAGATGTTGTTACCGACGAAGAATTCAACAGTGAAAGAGTGAAAAATTATAGTCGTCCGCTACTGTTTGCCTCTACGTATCTTCTAAACAACTCGGGTTCGAAAAAACTTTACATCGGCTTGGAATACGATGATTTCACGCAAAAATACCAGCCGATTATCGAACTGAAGAATACTCAATATTCCAGAGGGCTCAGAATCGATATGGAAAGCTGGATTGAACTAGAAAATAAACTAGAGGATATTTCAACGTATTTTAAATCAAACAGTGCTGCGTTATGTATTCAGCAACAAGAACGCATTAAATTGAAAAAAATTGACATTATTCTAACTACTTCATACGGGCTGAAGTCGGTGATGTTCGTGCTCCAACAACACCTACAACAAACTCAAGAATCGCTTTACATCCCAAAGAAGAAGAGGGCCTTGATGCCATCCATAACCATGCAGAAGCGGACATTTGATGGATTAAAAAATATTTTAGTGTGTGTAAACGAGCTTTATCGTCGCTTAGAACGTGTATTAAATGAAATTAACAAGTGCAAAAATTTGTTACGCGACGAACTTGTTGAAATTTTAACTTTGTATGACTACCATAATAATGAAAGAAGTTACGATTAAAGATAAAAAGATTTAAAGATACTATTAAAAACATAGTTATTGAAAAGAGAAAATATTTAAGAGAAAATATTTTTTAAAAAATCACATCGAAAAATTCTTGTTTTCTTGATAATTATTTTGAAATGATTTTCACCTGAAATGATAGTACTTCATAGAGATGTTTTTCACGATGAAGTTTACAATATTTTCTGTAATCACAATGCTCAAAAAATATAAATAAATAAAAATTTCATTCACATAATTTTACTTTAATATTATTTTACCTACACCAACCTCCTCACAAGTCCTCGATTATTATTATTATTATTATTATTATTATTATTTAAATTATATAAAAATTCAATGCACATGCCAATGTTTTGTACAAACTAAATTCATTTTAAACTTCTTGCTTTTAACGGTCCTACAACTAGTCATTTGTAAAAGAAAAGCCTTTAGTTCTTTGTACATTCCTCCATGAAACTTACATAATAGCAAACCATTTCTCGCATCTTTCCTCTAAATCTCATGTTCACAGCTTTCACCTTGCCAAAAAAAAGGGTCGACCTTTCCGCTTATCCTGTAAGGCGCTATTTTTTTCATACATTCCTCGCTTCTGTAGCTGGTATTGTAAAAGAAAAGAGCCCCCTACAGGGCTCATCATCACGGGTCTTGTTCTTATCAGGCCCCTACATCTCAGACCCGAGCGACTAGAGTTGCCACGAGCCATGACGTCACCGCGTCTCTCCACTATAAGGCCCCACACCTGCAGAGCGACTTGACTTGCCCTGAGCCATGACGTCACTGGCGCCACTAGGCCACGCCCCCTGTCTACCTAGGCTTGCCCCTCTCTACTGCCATTCCGAGCACATGCACTTTATCGGTGGCTGATTTAGTCAAAAGTATCTTCATTAAGCTTAATGTATCCAGTGATCTGTCTAATGTTCTTAGCGTTCGTGACTTTGAAAACACTGTGCGATCAAACGATGTTGCCAACTCTTAATCACAGATACGTCACTCTACGCAAGCACGTGTATTATGTATTCGAATTCAGAGTATCTGTGTTCGTGACGACATTTTACGTGCTAAGCGTCGGTTTGGACCGCTGCAACTTGACGATGTTTTTCCGAATGTAGGTGATTCGATAGTGGAAATGCATGAAATGTTGTCGCCGTTCATACAGAGTTTGCGCCTTGCGGCAAAATCCCGTGCCAATGCATTGGAGTACAAGTATGTATGGGTGCGTGATGATAATGTTTTAGTTCAAAAAAATGATGGGTCAGAAATTATTACTATTATCACGTTTAGTAATCTTGAGCGTATTTCATGATGCCAAGCGCCATGTAATTTTTAGTTTTAATTGATTAAGTATAATACTAGTTTAGTTTATCTGGATCTCACTTATTATCCTGCAATTAAATTGCATAGAATTCTAATATTGCTGTGCACTTTGGTTTGAATTTATATGTAAAGAGTGCCTACACGAGCATTTTCCAGCATCACCGCAATATTATGTAACTAGATAGCTTTGCGAATATCAGTGTGAGTCTGAGGAAAGAAATGTTTTACTTTGCTATAATGATATACTGTACATTACTTTGAATGCTTCGTTACTGTTTGCATAATTATTATAATTTGTTTCTATATTGTTATTCCTTAAGGGGGCGTCGTCGACACTATTTTCCTATTACATATAACTATAAAAAACACTATTATTATTGCATATAACTATAAAAACACTATTTTTCTATTACATATAACTTTTCAAATAAAGTTTCTAATAAAAAACCGAGTCTGTAGCGCTGTAGTGTTAAATTTAATAAAACCTTATACCGAAGGAAATTGCGATTGTACTGTTTGTTTTTCTAAAAGTTTGGAAATACAAAATGACCCGTGGCGGATTTGCGAAGCTTTAGTTAGCGACGACATCCACTTAAGTGAGGATGTGAGTTTTGAGGGAGGAATCGTTCTACCTTGCCTAAGATTGTCTACGAATTATCATTAATGCTTCGCTATTTTTTGCAAAAATTTACTATTTGATATGAAATTAATAATTACTATTAATTATTTTCTGTATTGCTTATCTTGCCCTACGGCCCTCTGGGCCAGAACGTTAATAAATTTGGTATCAGTTAATTAATCTCGCTTTCTTTGGATCTCCCAGGCTCTGGTGTAATTTTATGCCCGTTTCTTAGTGAGCACCGCTCGACTTCAGGGTTCTATTATAACCCATGATGAGGATTCTTCATGGCACACTGTAGATTAGTAATTTAGTAATTTAGTAATTTATTTAGACCATATTGTTATGATCAAGTTCGGGTAAAGTGAATGAGAAGACGTATTTAGAAAAGCACAACTCAAACTCGGACTCTTTATTAATGCAGAAGACGTCTTAACTCATTAGCTGTCACGATCAGACTGACTACAAACAATAACATCCGCGACGTCGTTGATCTCGTTGCTACGGCTCGCTATGCGCGATTCTCAGTGTTCGAATCGCGCAACGTTCGAGCTCGGTCATAACAATATACATATGTCTTATAAAAAGACATCCTATAGAGACAAACTTAGTTGTCTGTACATAGGGATGGCACATAAAAAAAAAACTTGGAATCTAAACTTAAAAGACTAAATAAGTACAGGAAGATGCCGAAACAATCATCTTGATAACAGTTTAAATATTACCGCAAAAGTTAAGTAACAGTACATAATAAATCTCTCTTTGATCAATCAATATTTCTCTTTTATAAATACTTTTAGTCTCTTCTTAATCGAGACTCTGCTAATCACAAGTGCTTTCAGANCTTCTTAATCGAGACTTTGCTAATCACAAGTGCTTTCAGATCATTCGTTAGCAAATTGAAAATATTTAAAGCTACAAAGTAGCTATTTTTTTGCTTATAGCTTTATCAATTATTGGCAATTGAAGACACTTATTTCTAGTATTGCTTTTGCTATTTATATATTTATTTCTTAACGCAGCATAATGATAAGATATATTCTAAAAGGAATAATTGCTTTACTGTAAGTGGAGGGTCTTGACGCTAAAAATTATTTTTGTTTATAATTTTCAATATTTTCCTCTGAATACCCTGTATTAGATAAACACAATTATTGTACGCTCCACCCCAAGCAATTATGCCATAATTTACTAAACTTTGGTAAAAAGCATAGTATATCATAGTTAAAGTTTTATAGTCCATTATATTCCTAATTTTGGCAAAGATAAAAACTAAGTATTTTGTTTTTTTAACCAAATAATTTACATGTTTATCCCATTTCATGTTATAATCAAAAATTAGACCTAGATATTTATAACTTTCTACTCTTTTTATTGTATTATTGCCTATCTCAATATTAAGTGAGACAGGAACACTATGGCAGTAGCTACCATAAGCAATATATACAGTTTTATTAACATTTAAAGATAATTTATTTACGGTAAGCAACTTTGCGACTTCCCTAAAATATTTGTTCATTTTCTCTTGAGCTGACTCCCACGTGTTATGACTAGCAATGATAACGGTGTCGTCAGCATAAGAAACAACAGTATCATCTTGCATACCTCTCAGTAATAGCAAAATAAAAAATAACGGTCCTAGTATAGTCCCTTGGGGGACTCCAATGGATATATCTTTGTATTGACTTTTCAAATTCTGTATTTTAACGCATTGTTTCCTACCAGAGAGGTAGCTGTTTATCAAATTTAAGGCACTGCCTCTTATTCCATATCTCTCTAGTTTATCCAATAGGTTTTTGTGATCTACCGTATCAAAGGCTTTAGCTAAGTCTAAGAAAGTAGTTATAATTGGTTTCGATTTGTCGATTTTTTTATATATTATGTCTGAGATATAATTTAACGCATCCGTTGTGCCTCTATTTTTAACAAAACCAAATTGTTTTCCCGATATGATATTGCATTCCGTTAGAAATAAATACAACCTATTATACATGATCTTCTCAAATATCTTTGCTAAGTTCGATATTAGTGATATCGGCCTATAGTTAGACATATATGACCTGTCACCAGCCTTGTAAATAGGAACTATGTCTGCTTGTTTTAATGCAGATGGTCAGGAAGCTTGTTGTATAGACGTATTAAAAATATGTTCTAATGGTTTATCTATATAGTTAACTAGAAATTTGATCGTTTTTGCATTGATATTATGAACACCTCCAGTCTTGTTTTTCAATGTATCTATAGATTTTTGAATCTCAACACAATTGGTAGGATATATAAAGATTGATTTGCTATTTTTATCTGATAATTTCGGTTGATCTGTATCTAAGTTAGGAATTTGATTACTTAAGTCTAATCCTATCTTGCAAAAATAATCATTTNTTTTTTGGCTGTTTATGACTAAGTAATCAGGTGACTTGTTTTGTTGCATATTTTTATTAAGTTTAGTATTAATAGTATTCCATAGTGTCTTGGATTGTTACTAATTTTTTTTTATTTCATTATTCTCAAATTTGTATTTCGCATCTTTAATGACTCTATTTAAAATGTTTTCTTTATTTTTATATTCATTTTTTAATTCCAAATTAGTTGGGTTCAATTTCCACAATTTATACAAATTTTCTTTAGTTTGACACGAGACTTGGATTGCTTTAGTTATCCACTTTTTTCTTGGCAGTAATTCTTTATTTTTTTTCTTTTATTTTTTGGAATATGTAGCTAACTCAAGACAACTATGTATCATTTGAGTAAGTTCATTTACTGCATCATTTGGATCCTGTTATGTCAGTACTATCTGCAAGTCAAAATTTTCAGCTATGTTTTTTAACTTTTTGTAGTTTATGCATTTGTTAACCGTTTCACTTGCTTTGTGTATCTTAATCTGATCTATATTTATGAATAACGGGTAGTGATCGTTAAACGGTGTATTTAATTTAAAAGATTCAATTTCTATATTTTTAGTTCTAGCGAAACAGTTATCAATGCACGTTCCCTTCTCATTATTTAAGGATGGCCGCGTAATTCCTCTGAAGTACGGTACATATTCACGTTCAAGATAATTAATTACAAATTCCTGACTAATTGATTTGTCGCTAGTTTCTAGATTTGCTACATTATTTTCTAGTATATCAATATTGAAATCTCCAAATATACAGTGATTTTTAACATTCCTATGTCTAACCAAGAATTTTTTTACACTATTGACAAATTCAGACTTTGGTATGTCATGACATCAATACATAGCAGAAATTCTAATGGATTCACCTGTCATAAGTTTTATATCAGTACTTACAATCAGTACTCAATCTATCAACAACCTCAATTTTATCATTACTATATATATTATTTTTTATATAAACTAAGACGCCATCAGCCTTATTAATTTTCCTTTCATTATAACAAGTTTTGTAGCCTTGCAGTTGATAATATTGAGTGTATTATAAGTTCCAAGTTTCAGTACATACAATTATACACGGCTTTCTTTTTAGGGACTCAATAAACACTTCTAGTTTTACAAAATTTGCATTTAAGCTTCTTATGTTTACGCATAAAATAAAGTTCTTCTTTGTCATTAATGACTTATTGAGTTATTTCAGTTTATCAACTTCACATTCAAACTTGCCTATGTCTTCAATGCTGATATCTTGATCCATTATTATGTCTTGCTCCTTAGTCTATCTGCTATATTATTATTCAATGACTGAAGTGACGTTGCCGAAATACCAGAAGCTTTAGCTACCATACCTTTCGCTGAGGTTCCTACTTTGCCGATATATCTTGGCAAAGTAGGTTTCATTGTATAGTCGGTATAATCAATATACTTCCTTATCTTGGATTGCAAAATTCCGCATTTTTAGCTATCCATTGCCACATGTTCCAGATTGAACTTTGTTTTATATTTTTTATTACTGTAAGCACAGTTTGCACATTTGACCTTATTTGCTTGACAATCTACTGTTTTATGATCACCAGCACACTTTAGGCAAATAGCTTTATTTGTACACTTCCTACCGTTGTGGCCAAGTCTGCTACAGTTAAAGCATGGTTTAACGTTACAATAATCATACACTCTGCAGTTCTGATATCCTACAAAAAGTCTATTCTTGTTTTCTCTAATGTGTTGGTATAACTCAGCAGGAACTTCCAATATCACAGACTGCGATCCAGTTATACTGTTCTCATAGGAATTCAGAACAACACTTTTTTTTTAAAAGCACCAAAGTTCCTCTCGTTGATGTCTAGTTCAATACTAGCATTGTCCATTTTTTCCAGATTATTTAATCCTATAACTTTAACTGTAGGATTTACAACTTGTTCCTTATTTACATCACATACCTCAGCAAGTTTACTTTTTAGTAATTTATGTGCTTTGGTGACACTTTCCTCATTAAATAAGTTTATGACTATTTCATCTTTTTTCTTGATAACCTTCTTCACTTGAGTAGCTAGTCTAGGCGGGTTCTGCGCGCCCCCCCCCCCACCACTCGACCTTTCGACTTACCTGTGCAGGTGAGAGAGCAGAGCTGCGCCTCCCCACCACTCGACCTGTGCAGGCTCACCTGGGTAGGGCAGCGACGGAGGTGGTGCAGCGGAGGGAAGCATACTCCTGGCAATTATCTTACTACTATATATATATATATATAGTAGTAAGATAAAGCGCGCATCAGATTACACCTGATGTTTTTCTATACTTACTACATTATTTTTCTTTGCGTTAAATCATATGTGTACGACTAACGTACAGACTTTTGGCAGTGCGCTGACGTCACTGACTTAATGAGTATATGCATTGATTGCTTTTACATTTTTTTTATGACAGCATGCTATAGGATAAGGTAAAGTATTGAGGTAAAATAAATCAGAATCATCTTACATTTTTATCAAGTTTATTTAAAAACGTACAAATTATTTTTCAGTCATATCTACTTAAGCCTCTTATACTTATTGCATTCAGGGATGGATTTCGTATTCATCGAATATTTCTCGGAATACGTTTTCCACTGCGATGTTTCTTTTTTCTTTTCCTCATTCTTACAAGGAGGAAGAGGCTTATAATTAGCAGTACTGGTATTTTGACCCATCTTCGTTGACGTTCAGAGTGAAAATGATATGGAATGCGCTATTCGAACGGTATTTATTTTACAGCAGGCATAGGAATTGAGGAAAAGGGTTAAATAATTTTAATACTGACAATTAAAATAAATACATTTATTTGATACTGTTTCATATAGACAACTCATTTAGTTTTCTCACAAGTACAGGTACAATAATTTTGCTCATTCTTTCAATCTTGAACTTAAAACGCTCTCGATCTCGGGCTACTTGCTCCCACTCTCCACGGCGTGCATGCTTGTGTGCAAAAGTCCATGTACACATTAGATGAACTGTTGGCTTTTCTTGGAAACGCACCCGCTTCTCCATATTGTTATTTATTTTGAGCATTCAATGTACACTGTATGCAGTCTCTTCGTAAAGGTGGGGTTCCGTTCTCAATGGAATTGTGCTCTCGGCAGCGTAGACACTCCAAAATCTCCGAGTCCAGCTTCAAGTGTTCTGGTAGCTTATCCCAAGCTTGATCGATGCTATTAGCAGCAAAAGTTATGAGGAATTCTCTCGGTAAAACGCAATATCCCTGGGCGACATAAATGACAGGTGCTCCGTGCGGTAAAATTGTCTGAGAGACCTCTCAAGGGATGGTGTGTTGTCGTGATAAAATTTTTTCAGCAACAAAACGTTTCTGTGTGCACAGTTGGCCTTGAATGCTAATTTGTGATGCGGGCAGAGCGGCTCCAAAATATCGTATTTTAGCCTTTGTAGTGAGGGAAAGCCCATCTCACCCATGTCGACTACATGAAAATTGAATTTCTCGAGCCATTGCTTTTTCTCAGTTCCTTTCACATACACAACACTTGCGTCATGTAGTACAGTTTTCAGCACATTCTCAAGCTCCTCGTAGGCCAGATCTCCTGAAGTCCAGGATAGTCCGTGATAATTGTGCTCCAGCCAAAGATTTTCACACCTGTACTTTGCTGGAAGTCTGCACCACGGTGTGGGTGGCTTGAAAAAAAACACCAATGTCTTGAGATGAGCGTTTAGTGGAACTATGGCAAGTTCCTTCACGACAAATTCGTTTCCAGGCTGCCTGAATCCTTGTACATCAAGCACGTATTCCATTGTGACTGACTGCCTACCACAAGCTGCTGCTCATATTTATAACATCTTCCCCACCACCCTTTAAACGATTTTTTTCACATCCCCACTCATAGGGTTGTATTCGACTATACGATCGTGTAGGATCAGACAGTATGCAGAGGTGCCAACTGGAAAATTTACTCTAGCCTCAAATTCGATACGAACGTCAACTGATGCTTGCTTCAGTGACTCGTTTTGTTTTGAACAATCAATGACAACGAGAGGCGCATACGACAGATAGTCGGCTTTTGTCAGCATTGGTTCCACCTCTTTGTTGTAGTAAGCATTTTGAAAGTTTGCATACATATCGTACAGTAGAGCATACTGATTGTTATTAATATTGAGATTGAGATTTCCATAGGGATAGTGTTGCGAGTTGAGAAAAAGTGTGACGTTGCTCACGTTACAATGATCAAAGCGACTAGCATTGGCTGTTTTTCGTCCTTTGCGATTTATCTGGAAGCCGAGAATGATGAAACGGGGCTTCTCCAGCTGATTAGCAGTCTTTACAGTCCACACATGTTTCGATGTACTGGGCAGTAATGGATACTCATATAGTTCCCAGCTGCGAAAACTCATGGTGACAGGTCTATCCTTCTCCAGGTAATTGAGCAATTTAATTTTATGTTTATCTGAGAGCACCACATACGGCATTAACCATTCAATTTTGGTGATATCAATTTTGAAATCCTCGTAAGCCCGTGCACCAGCTACTTCTACTTGTGTCTGCACGACAGAATTCACATCAGAATTGGATCTTGTGAGAATGAGCTCGTGTTTGGCATTTACAACGATTTTGCGATAATCTTCGGCAAAGCCCAAAATCATACTCAATGGAATTGATATGTCAAAGTAGCCATTATTGTCTACCAATTGCCGCTGAGTCTCAGCAATATCAAGCCAACCAGCATTTTCCATCACTGAGCTCTGACTAGGGCTGAACGATACGAATCCTTTCATGAGACTTGTCAAGCCCACGTTCTTGCATCTATCAATCTCTATGGCGTTGAGCTCGTAACGAATTTCTTCAAATAGATGACATATGGCGTTGTTTACAAACGATGTGCCTGTGAGGGCAGTGCCATCTGCTTTTTGCAATTTTCCGCATATATGTAATGAACTGCGTGAAGGTAGCACACATAGATCTTGATGTTGTATACCTATGCGAATTTCATCGCTGTTGTTGAAATTTGACAAAGTATAGGGCTGATGCGCATGAATCTCGTAATGCGCAACAGATTCGTCAAATAAGACAGGTGACTGTATGCTTAGCATCTCCTCCATTTCGCTGAAAGCAGCAAAATAGTACACAGCTTATTTTTTTCCAAGGACAACTTTTAGACCTAGACTTCTTAGAAACTGTATGTTTTGACGTGTTAGCGCTTTGAGCACTCGTCGACGACTGACTGCTCGACGGCATGGTAAGTTACTCATATAGCCTTTACCTACTTTAGTATTGTATACAATACCCATAGTGCTCAGACTGATTTGATGTGTAATCTAATTGTTATGACTTCACCACGAAAATTAACTAAATGTCCGTCTTGATCGACGAGGTGCAACTGTAAGTTATCTATAGTCTTGACAGTGACTGGCAGGTAAATAATTGGCGATGGAACTTCGATAATCTTGTAGCCTGGAGAAACAGCTGGGAAGAATTCGTGTATAGTGTGCCCTTTATGCTCGTTTATGTATGCCCCCGAAGTAATATTACACTCCACGCGTAAAGCGTTAACTTTAAGGATGGCTACTGGCAAATCAGATTCGTGATTAATATTTGACGATAATACACGACTTGTGAAACCCAACAATTTTCCAATAGAATCTTCTGGCTGGAAATCAATTGATCGGCTACACTTGATCATGCAACGGAGGGTGTTGTTATTCGGCTTGAGTTTAATTGTTATGCCTTTTGGTGTTAGAGCCTCTTTCAAACTCTTCTCAATGTCTTCAATTTCGTAGCTGCCTGTAGGCAAAATGATTACTTCTTCTCCTACGTAAAACTTGTTATTGCCTCTGTCGATGTTGGGTATTGAGTTGAATGTCAGCAATTCCACAAGTCCAAGAACGTAGTTTTTGCTTGGTGAAAGTTCAAGCGGTGGAAAATATTGAGCTTGCAGTACAGACGAAGTTCCAGACAAGCTTAGTGTTAGTGAGTCTTCCATGACTGGTCGAACAATACTGACTAAAGCTGCAGCACAACCAACACTTATATATCATTCAGAAGAAATTTCAGACAAAGATGGCCACAGTTGTAGGTGTTGTAGTCTTGATAATGTTTCTGATTGTACTTGACACTGCTCACATTTAAGTATTCCATAAGATCCTTGGGTGGCTGTAAATCTCCAAAACTATCAAAATACACTACGTCGTTGCCTCGTTTGCGATAGGCGACCCAATGCGTGCCAGGTCCGTTTTTATCATCGAGATTGACGATTGCCGACTCACGATAGTGTGGCCCACTCTTTGGTAGTGCATTTCGCATGTAGACACCTCGGAAATATGGAATTTTTAAGATGCGCGCATATTTTAGAAGATCGGCGTCAGTTAATGCACGTTGCGGCAATTTGAAGTTTTTTTTTTTCTTAAGCCTTGTCCTCGTTTCAAATACATGCCGTAGCCCTCTTTGTAAGGTTTCAGATACAGACCTCTGCCACCGAGAGCTATAGCTTCCATTGTTTTGTTATGTCTTTGGCTTT
>CM053172.1:28707961-28739961 GCA_012977825.3 Pteromalus puparum
TTACAGTTACAACCAGCCTATGCGTCAACAGAACAGTAAGAAATATAATACTATCATTGCTCCACTTTTTAAAGTGGAAAGCTCAGCAAAGACTGGTCGTGGACTGCTACCTCGATATAAAATTGCAAGAAGCGGTACTCTCATGGACTACATATACTGGGATGATCCTAATAAACTCGTTGATCGTCTACGGTTGCTCATGGCTGAAAGATCAGCTGGCAATAATAGTCATGTGAATGAAGTTCACTCCATTATTGAGGAGTTGCGTGAAGCCAAAATTATATATTAATTGCAGTAATCAGCATGTTTAAGCCAGTAGCAAGATGAGCGTTGATGTGTTTGGACGTCAGTCAAATCGCCCCAGAGGTCGTCGTGGTCCTCCTGGTGTTGGCTATAAACTCACCGCCGACGGCCACTACGACGTTGAAAGCAAAAGATTGTGTAACGTAGCAGAATCTCAACAGCCAAACGATGCAGTGAATTTAGCACTGCTTCAACGTTCAATTCAATCGGATATTCGTGGTGTTTACGAGATCACAAGTGATCTGAGAAAATCAATTGACGCTGTGGAATTAGATATACAAATCATCAAGGACGAGAATGCGGAGAAACTGAGAAAAATAGATTTGGCTATTAGTGAATTATATGAGATTTTGTTTAAAACTTCTCAGAATAATGATACATCAAAAGGCTAGACTAGTAGAGGAACTTCATAAACCAGCTCGGCGTAATTATCAGCGCCGAAAGTTCATAATGCGTGGCTTGGATGATACCTGGCAAGCTGATCTGGTGGAAATGCAGCCTTACGCAAAAGAGAATAAAGGCTACAAGTACCTGCTGACGGTCATCGATGTATTTTCAAAGTACGCCTGGGTCGTACCATTAAAGCAGAAAACGGGAAACGAAGTTTCAGCAGCAATGAAATCTATTCTAGAGCAGGGTCGTGTACCAAAGAACTTGCATACCGATCGAGGTAAAGAGTTTTACAACTCATCGTTTGAAGGTCTCATGACGCGGTATGGCATTAACCTCTACTCGACATATAGCAATCTCAAAGCTTCCATCTGTGAGCGCTTCAATCGCACACTCAAGAACAAGATGTGGATGCAATTTAGTTTACGGGGCAATTATAAATGGCTCGATATCTTACCTGCTTTACTGACAGAGTACAATAACAGCAAGCACCGCACCATCGGTATGAAGCCTAAAGATGTCAGCAGAGAGAATGAAGCTAAAGTCCTTAAACGTTTCTCTCACAAAGAAATCAGGAAGAAAGCTAAATTCAAGGTTGGAGATAAGGTGCGAGTGAGTAAAATGAAGCAAGTCTTTGAGAAGGGTTATACACCCAACTGGTCGACAGAGATTTTCACTATTAGTCAAGTTGTGCCAACGTATCCAGTGTACACGTACAAGCTGAAGGACTATCAAGATCAACCCATCGCTGGTGGTTTCTATGAGCAAGAACTCCTCAAAGCTAAATATCCAGATGTCTATCTCGTGGAAAAAGTGTTGAAAAAGCGTGGGAATCAGTTATATGTGAAATGGTTAGGATTTGATGATTCGCACAATAGTTGGATAAATAAATCAGATTTGTAATAAATGAAAATAAATTTATTTGAATAAATAAAATTTTTTATTTTATACATAATAAAATTCTATATTTTTACACGTAAATTATTATTCCCAAATCATTGAGAAATCGCTTAGTTTTTCTTCATTTAACTTGCTAAATGTATCTTCATTTAACTTGCTAAATGTATCTTCATAGAATTTTTTCAAAAGCTTAACGTTATGATGGGCGCAGTTGATTTGAGATCCTCTCTCATGATTAGCACAGGTGGTGACTACCTTTAAATTATCAAAAGGCGGATAGCCCATTTCAGCTACGTCGTAAACATTGAACTTGAAACGTTCAAGCCATTTTTTCTTCAATGAACCCATCACGAGAACTCGGGTGGCGTCACAGAGAGCTTCTAGAAGAATCTTTCCTATGTCTGAGTACGGACGTTCACCGGAGCTCCAGGGTATTCCATGGTAATAACGATACAGCCAGGTATTTTCGCGCTTGTACTTGTCGGTGAGATGTCGCCAAGGAAAGGGTTCCTTGAACAGTAACACCAGAGGTTCACTGTCTCGATTGAGCGGCACTATGGCCAACTCCTTGAGAATGAACTCGTTGCCAGACTGCTTGTAACCTTGCAAATCCACTGCGTATTCCATCTCGATGGATACTGATTCTGTTACGTTAGGGCACAGTGTTTTTATAGACTCATTCCCCACCACTAAAAGAAATTTTATACAATCTCTATATAATCATATTTCATTCAGTATTCGGTAATGTCCCCAAGGTAGGGTATCAGTTTTTTCTGGAATTAAATATCGCTTGTCATCGTAAGGGCTTAATGCTAATTTTGTTTTTTAACAGTTTGCAATCTATGAGCTCTTGATTGTATAATACATTGTTGCCTATATTGTACTGAATAATTTTTTAAGCATTCAACGTAATCATCAAACGTAATTGTTCTATTGACCACACTAGTTTTTAAACCTTTAATTTTTTTTATGCAATCTTTTCCGTTGATGCGTACACTATAAATCTTACTGCGCAGTCCCACAAATTCAGTCATAATTTGTCCACAACATTCGTCTTTCATTAGGCCAACAATCTTCTTATTGGCAAGTGGCATTTTAAAAATATTTTCAGGTGGATAATCTGAAGTATAAAAAATCTGAATATTTCCTTTTATATATTCATAAATATCTTCACAGCTTATTTCATATAGAAAACTGTCAGTATCTGTATAAAGTAATTTACATTTTTCACCAAACTCTCGCTTTATGAAATTGTAACAAAGTCGTACATCAAAGTTTTTGATAAATCCAACACACAGAGCCCTACATAGATTGGTTTATTCATTAATATTTCAATCTGTTTGAGTTCAATGAGTACGATATTTTCATCAAGGATTGTACGACTGTGAAATTCTGGTCTTGAAATGAGAGCCTCTGCACCATGTCTACCTTCCCATTTTGTTATCAGCTTAACATTGACTCTTTTTCTCACATTCTCCATAGTTTTTCCAAATACAGCATTATTCATTAATTTATAAAGATTTTTCTCGAAATCATTTTTAGCTTCTTGTCTCTTTTTACTGTTCAGATCAACGTATTCTTTAATCCAAGGTTTTTGTTTAAATTTTAAAATTCTATGAATCTTTGTAAGACGTAATCCATTATTGATAGCCTGTTTTAAATTCCTATAATGAAGTACATAGCGAGACTTTGAATGTACGGTTGTTAAAAGTTTTTCTAGTTTGGCACCTGGTGGTTTTTTATGCTCAGGACAGAATGGTAAATCTTTATGCATATCGTGAAGGTGTCTTGGATACTCCAAATCGACTTCAAGAATGTAGCCAAATTCACTATTATCTGGTATATTAAAATCAGTGTTTTCATCAACCCATTCAAAGTCAGTATAAGGTAATGGTTGTGAAAGAGCCCATCCATAAAGATTGTTAGCATCAAAATACATAAGATATTTTGACTCTTCTGCTGGATTATATTCAGTCATATACTTATTGTTTGCATATGCATAGCGATTAGAGCACTGGCTTATACCACCTCTTATACCGCGCTCAATAAACAGTACCATGTCAATATCGGTAAGCAGTTCAAGCTGAATTTTTGTATATTTAAGCATAGCATCCCACGTTAATCCAGGTGTTGTGTAATAATGTGCAGGGTCTAAGCCGTAAGTAGAAAGACAACTGTTGCGAAAATTCTCAAAAACTTCAGCCAACAGCAACACATCAGTTTTCAAATATAAATCGGAATATTCTCCTAAATTTGATACGTTGAATTTTTCCCAGACGTTTTTCGCATGCTTGTAATCTTCATCAGAAATTTCACTATCATGTAAACTGCTGTAAAATTTTTCTTTTGCCGGAATTTCCGTAACTAACAATTTTTCCTCACAGTCCAAGTATTCGTATGGAAAAATTCCTTTTCTTTGAAGTAATTTGAGTTTTTCATCAGTTAAAGGTGAATATTTTTGATCTTGATTAAATTCATACTTTAGAATATTTGTTTCTTCCAGGTATGAGGATAATTTATCTAATGATGATGCCATAAAGCGAAAAGAATCAATAAATCTAAGTTTGACATTTCTTCCATCCACATGCTTAGTAAAAGAAGTAAACCGTTCTTTATTTAACGGTAGAAGCTCTACTTTCCCAAGAAAGCCAGTAGCAACATCTTTAATAAGAAAGTGCGAGTCATAGCCACTGAAATTATGAAATATAACTGGAATAATGTGCGAATCTTGATAATTCAAATTACATGCTTCGTGCGCTGGACCTCGGTATCTGAAATGAAAAAATATATTTTGTAAATTATGTGCCTAATATATTTCTATGAATTTTGTATGTTACCTGCCAGTAAGATGACAATGATCTCTCACACGTTTTTCATTGAGAAATTTTTCGCAAATATGACATGATGTGGCTGTTTGAAAAGCTTGCTCCTGATCCAATGTTAATGCTTGCATCGGTGCAATATTTTTCAAAATCTTATCAACTTGCTCTGCTATATTCATAAGTTCGTTTACAAACCATTTCGCAGGTTCGCTTCCTCTATAACTGTGATATCTAGACAATGAGTCATCATAACTACATTTAAAATAATATCCAATGCTAAAAGCTTCATGTTGTTGGTACGCGGAGCTGCTATTCTCCATAGGTTTGAGAAAACTTTCAAAATCTGCATAAATTACAAATGATACTTTTTCTTTGTAATTAAAATTTTTAAATTCCAGAAATCGTTGTTCTAATCTAGGTAGTTTTATGCGGCACTCGTTAATTTGAGCGCAATCTGGTTTATGCGTACTTAACTTATTTTCATCAGAAAAGTAATGTAAACAACGATGGCATATATATTTTCGATTTTTATTTTTTGAGATTTGGTTTGAGACTAAACGAGACAAATTCTTAATACAAACGTAATGGTATCTGACTGGTTCCATCGCCTCTTTCTGCTGCTCATCATCATCATCATCATTATCATCTGAGTAGTAATTTTGTATTAGAAGAAGGTTGATGTGAGGTATTTTTTCATGCTTGGTAATGTAAACTGGTAAACCTTTGAATTTCTTGTTATACTTTTTTAAAATATAAATATTAATAGAAATATTATTTTGTTTTTCAAATTTAGGCACTTGTTTTGGTATAACTGGAAACGTTATTCCATCAAAATTTAATTCTTGTTCATATTGTATGTATTCTGATACACGATTTGAGTGATCAGCAGGATGCAGTGCTGATAGTACAGCCCATTTAAAACATGCGTCATCAAAATTCTGCACATTGATACATGCTTTTTTTCGTTTTATAAATTCAGGTAATTCGATGAAAGAGCTTGCGTGCATTGGGTTATATTTATTTATGTGTACATTTAAATTCAAAATTTCACGCAATGTCCATCCTGAGTCTCGTTCTTGAAACTCTTCTACATCTCGTTGAATGGGCTCTTGAACATTTGTTTTCCACCATTGCTTCAAGTCGGATGTAGGAAAAATTATATCAGCTTTTGTATTAAAATACTTTATTTCAGCTATGTCCGTATCGGCCTTTTTTACAATGAATTCAGCAGCCAATATAACATATACTTTAAGAGCCTCTTGTTTTTTAAGTATTCTCTTAATTCGAGTTTTAAATAAAACTTCAGCATCTTTTATAAAAGCAGTCAAATCCAAGTTTTTCAAATTCGTAACTACTCCCGATTTTATACGATCATTAAAACAACTGTCTAAATTTTGCCACTTGACACGATCACTTCGTCTATTACGTCGCTGTAGACCTTCACCGCTTTTTAATAAACATTTTAATTTTATCTGGACACCTTTTATAAGCGAAATGGTAGATAAAAACTTTTGTTTATCATGAACACTTATATCACTTTTATTTAAAAACTGTTTTAAAAGTTTTAAAGTTTGATTTGCAAACTTGATCCACTTTGTAACTTTTTCAGAATGATTAGGCGATTTTGATAAAAACGAATAAGCTTTTAAAAAAATATTCACCATCTTCTTACAGTCAAACGCTGACATTTTAGCTATCTTTATGTATTTCACAAGATTATGATCAATACTGAACCGAAAACAACGGGGGATCTCCCTTTATATATCATTCAGCTGCACCCAGAATATTCCATGTATTTTTTATCCTGTTTATCTTACAATTTCGTAAATACGTGCTGAGAGACTATGTATTGTACTTGAATCATTCTAGAATATCTTCCACAATTTTATATTGCTGCTCGAACCTTAAAATACACAGGGTGTAACGTGATACTTCTTCAAATATTCGACTATTTAATCATACGCAGATACTGCGTGCATAAGGGTGCCTACGTGCGAATCTGCAGCAAAACATTCATTACACCAGAATATTCCATGTATTTTTCTATGTATTTTTCATCCTGTTTATCAAACATCTTTATTCGTAAATACACGAAATACACGTTGAGAAACAATGTGTTTATACTAGGAGTGCGCAGGATGTAATATGATACTTCTTCGAATCATATGCATATACTGCGTGCAGAGACTATGTATTGTACTTGAATCATTCTAGAATATCTTCCACAATTTTATATTGCTGCTCGAACCTTAAAATACACAGGGTGTAACGTGATACTTCTTCAAATATTCGACTATTTAATCATACGCAGATACTGCCTGCATAAGGGTGCCTACGTGCGAATCTGCAGCGAAACATTCATTGCACCAGAATATTCCATGTATTTTTCTATGTATTTTTCATCCTGTTTATCAAACATCTTTATTCGTAAATACACGTTGAGAAACAATGTGTTTATACTAGGAGTGCGCAGGATGTAATATGATACTTCTTCGAATCATACGCAGATACTGCGTGCATAAGGGTGCCTACGTGCGAATCTGCAGCAAAACATTCATTGCACCAGAATATTCTCTATATTTGTCATTCTGTTTATTTTTATTAAGCAGTGCCTAGCTTGAAGAATATTCTAGAATCTGATCAGCCTTATAAAAGGAGAGTGAACACGACAGTTTCACAGTTTTTTAAAAGCTCTCATCGTATTAGTATCATTACCAAGATTTATGAAAATGGATTTCAATGAAGTAAATCGTCTCGGTCAAATGGATTTCCTCCCAACGAAAAAGTTATCCAGTCTTCAAATTGGGAATAAATACAGAATCACTGGTGTAAAACAAGTTAAAACTAGATACGGAGAAAAAATTGTTGTTGAAGTGGATGACTCTTTTGCGGTGTTTTTACCTCAAAGAGTATCTAAATTTATTATTGATAATCAAGATTATTTTAAGAATTTATCGGAAGAGTGTAAAAGCAATAAAATTTATATGGAATATTTTGGTGGACAGTTGAATAAGATTGAATTTGGACATTTCGCAGAGTAATTTATTTAATCAAGATTTCAATTTTCAATAGTTTTCAATAGGTTAAAATAAATTTAAGCATTGTATCTATAAGCTAATGTGCATAAGCAAAGTCAAAGGGACTCATCATTCGTCGTATTTTTCAATGTAAACAGCCGAGAAGAATCTAGAGACACATATTCAGGCTGAGGTGTTAGATTACAGCTTTACTGTATATTATAAATACGAGCGCATCATGATTCGAGTCAGTCTTTATTCGGCTGTCAAACTTATTTCTGCTCCTGTCTCGACCTATTGTCAGCTGTACAGAGTGAACGCAGGAAGAGGAAAGAGAAGCAAAGATAGTGGAAAAACCGAGACGAAGAAAGAGAGAAAAGAGTTGATACGAAAGAAGCGAGGATAGAGTCGAGACGAAAGAAGAGAGAGGAGAGCTGAGACGAAAAAGAGAGGAGAGAGCTGCCGAGACGAAAAGAGAGATTAATAAAGGTTAGTGACATGTATAAAATATTTTTATTACGCATGCTCGGGAAGTGTCATTTAGCACAACTGCGTGCACCAAATAGTGAATATCCCACATTGAAAAATTATTTCAATTCCGAACGCTTCTCGTGAGGCAGAATGTTATATTAGCATTTTCCACATATTGCCACCTTTGCCTTCAGCTCGAGTGTCAAATTCATGCGAAAATGTCAGTACAATATTCTACCACACGAGAGACTTATGCATTTGACCTACGGAAATGCATATGCCTAATAGCATATAGCTCATGATAAAAAATATTGTAAGCAAATCGAGAAGCAAATCGTGCGGTGTTGCCTATAGTGCACGTAGCCGGCTGATCGCACTCGCTTTATTCGTGCGCTACTTGTAACTTTCCGCACTCGTTGTACAATGTCATCAAAATACTTTATCTATTTAAATTAAATATTTCTATTGAAGTTTATCTATTTAAATTAAATATGTCTATTGAAGCACTTACTAGTTATCCATGCATTTTTTTACAGAATCATGGAGAACGACGCTGAGTATATGTATATACTCCTTTTACGTGAAAAACTTGAGTGGTTTTTCCGTTGATTAAAATATTGATTTTTATGAGAGAGTTTGCGCATCAATTCCCCTGTACAGGGAAATGCTTTTCAAAGTTGNCGAATTTTCTCTTTCTCCTTTTATCATATATTTTTAATAGTCAAAATTCTTACCTCGATTTTATCCTGTTTTCCAATCAATAAACCTCCCTCAAATGAAGATGGAAGAGTCTCGCTTCGGGCAAATTCGGTTGTTGTACAACGTCGACAATTGAATGTACTCTTATACTTATGTGGTCCAAATCTTTATTTAATTGAGATCAATAACTTCCAAACAAGAAAGAATTAAGCGCTCTTATTTATCTAAACAATGGATTTATAACTCGAATCTGAACTTGAAATCTGTAGTGAAATCTATTACAAAATCTATGGGTCCGCCGGCTTCAATGCCCGATCACGGAGTGACGAGAAGCTTGGCTTGGGGACGCTCGGAAGTCTTCCGGACCTCCCACGCTGTCCCAAGCTTTACTTCCCCGCCGCTACGTCCCAGCGTCGACGCTTGTTGCACTCATTAGGCCTTACGGGGCCTGGCAACGGTCAAGCGCCGAAACTGCAATCGCAGCATCGCACGCGCGCAAGCCATCGCGGGGAATGTGTTTTAGCTCAGCGAGATTCTTGTCACTTGATATTTAGTGGCCTTGAATACTCGCTATGCTTTTTGTATGCTGGAACTTTCTCGAAGCTATATTTGAAATAGAATCTCGAATAATTAGGCCACGGGAAAGTTGTCACAACTCCCGAGAGTGCGTGTGCCAATCGAATGGTCTAATCTTGACCGTCATTCAATCTTGCATACCATCGTTGCAGCAATAAGGACTCGTGAAGAATTAGAATATCCTGATATTTATTGTATTATCAACAACCTTTATGCGAAGTTGTATAAAGTTCATAACATCTTTTGGTTCAAGAAGCTGACAGAGGAAGAGCAACAGCAAATTAATGATGATCATATGGCTCATTCACATTAACATTTTGTAACAGGGAACGCACACGAAAAATTCTATTAGAGCATCATATAGAATATCGATTAAAATTAATTGAAACGTATTTTTTCTCAAATAAATGAATATTAACAAAGTTAAAGCAGATTTTTCAACTTGCTATATATCGGTTAATATTCATTTATTTGAGAAAAATACGTGTCAATTATTTTTTTTCAATATTTTATACGATGGATTTAATAGACATTTTCTTATAAGTTTCCTATTTATATTTTGTAACTTTTTCACTTTTGATACTTTGCTATATAACAAATAAACTTGATGAAAAATTTAATATGACTTATGATATATTTTACCTTAATACTTTACCTTATCCTTTCGCATGCTGTCATAATAATTTGAAAAAATAATTTACAAATGCAATCTTCATATAAAAAAATTTTTTTTTCTAAAATACGACTTATTCATGCTTATATTCATCCAGGCGCTGACGTCAGCGCGCTGCTAAAGTTCGTGCGTTAGCCGCGTACATGACTTAACGCAACGTATTATTATACAATAGAAAGAAAAAGAAAGAAAAGAGCAGAGAAAGTTAATGAGAAAGAGAGAAACAGCTGCTGATAATACATACACAGCACCGCATCGTATGCAAGAGAAAAACATCAGATGTAATAGTAAGTATACGATAGGAAGAGAGAGAAAGAGAGAAATGAAGAAAGAGAAAGAGAGACCTGCTGATAGTACACACAGCTTCGGATTATATACACGCGTTCGAAAAAAACATCAGGTGTAACCTGATCCGCGCTTTATCTTACTACGCTACTGCGAAAGATGCGCCTATATGCATACTATATACTCGCGGGCCACTGACGCCAGCATCGCATGGAACCTTTTAGCAGAGATGCTGATGCCGCAGCTTGACCTTGAGCGGCCTCCTGGACAACGCTCGTTGTCAGGAGTAAGCTGCCCGAAGTATACGGCCAGGAGTATGCTTCCCTCCGCTGCACCACCTCCGTCGCTGCCCTCCCCACGTGAACCTGCACAGGTCGAGTGGTGGGGAGGCGCAGCTCTGCTCTCTCACCTGCACAGGTGAGTCGAAGGGTTGAGGGGGGGGGGGGGGGGGGCGCAGAACCCGCCTAGACTAGCTACTCACTTGTATTGATTTATCCTTTATCCAATAGTGAGATACCTTTTTGTTTAATTCATCAATACTCTCGTCATCTTTTTTTTTAATATAATATCAGGAACACGTTTCGTCTTTAGGATAGTTTTGGTACTTGAAATAGCTTCGCAAAAGTTTTGCTTTTAATCGTCGGTATTTCATTTCTATTATTGTCTAATAACTCCTTTAATAATTGAATTTTATCTCTTAATTCTGTATTTATCTCCTTTAAAAAAGCATTTTCATGTTTCAAGTTGGTATCCATTGATTCACTATTATTTTCAGTTAGAACATTTTGAAAATCTTCTAGTATCTGTTTCCTAATTTCTTGTTTTTCAAAGTGCTTTACTTGAGCAATTACAATCCTCGCATCATTTCTCAGCAATTTATTGTCTACTTTTGAGGTTAGGTCTAGATCCTCGTGCTCATGACAGATTCCTAGAACTTCACTCAATAGCACTGCTTTCTCATTTTTCACAAAATCACTAGTATGGTATACCACTAGGATCACCACGCGGCAAGCCACCGCTGGCCACGGCCATCTTGGCCATCAATTGCCATCTTGGCCATCAATTGATCAATTGCCATCTTGGCTATCAATTGATCAATTGCCATCTTGGCCATCAATTGATCAATTGCCATCTTGGCCATCAATTGAGAGTTTCCAAGAGAATAGGTAGTGCCTACGTTGTGCAATAAAGAATAGAAATTGTTTCACCCTGTGGGTTAAATTTTATTTATAAAAATCAAATTACCAGTTTGCTTGTAAAAAAATAAAGCATCATCTAGCGGAATAGTACTCCTGAACATGTTCAAGTCTGCTCAGCGTGCGTTTCCCCCTTCACGGTAAGTGTATAGCTCTGCTGGTACTCTGAAAAAAATGGATGTAGGGAAATACCAACCTTGTCAAACTTTCCCACTGCGTGTCGCGTAGTAGTGAGAGCGTAAATTCACATAAGAGCGAGCGCGGATAACATCCACGCGTGGTCATGCCACATGACTAGGCGTGCAAGGTCTTAACTACTACGAGACGCACAGCAAGAAGTTCCACACGCTGGTATTTCCCTACATCCATTTTTTCAGTGTATGTGCTTAGTTTACTCCCCCAACGCCATGTGCTAAAGTGAGCGCTCTGCTGTTAGGTGGCGGCGTGTAACCCTATGGGCTTACCGCTATGGGCTCATATAGGTGCCGCATAGTTAGCAAAATCAACTTTTTTTTTAAATCGTAGAAGTTCAGATAGAAACAAACAATTGAAATTAAATTTTTTGAGCTTCTAGTGTACTGATTATAGAGCATAGGAAAATTATAGAGAACGCGCTGATTGACATCCTAATCTCAAAATGGAGGACAAAAGTGCTCATTTTTCGAAAACGTATATAAAACTGTATTTTTCCGAAAAATAAGCACTTTTGTGATTCATTTTGAGATTGAGATGTCTATCTAACGCTAACGCTTTTTCTATAGTTTTCCTATGTTCTATCATCATCCAGAGCATACTTTTATGTATCCTCCGCAAAGTTCTATGATTTTGAAAAAGAAAAAGTCCATTTTTTCCTTTGTGTGCTGGTTGGGCTGGCATAGGCCTAGGCCTGTGGGCTAGAACAGCTATAGGCTAGTATGGGTGGGCTGGTGTCAGCCTAGGTTCGGTAGGCTCGAATCTGTCTGATCCGGTACCAGCTCAAAAACAGAAGGATACCTTATTTCTATAAACTTGGGGTACAAAATAAATTTAAATATTTCTAATTTGCGCGTGATATTGGTGTTACCATGTGAGTGATAACACCAAAACTGGGTGACTAAGCTCATATATACGTGGGAATCTCCTTACGAAAATAATGTGCAGAGATCTGTACAAAGTTCTGTACAGAAACCTCTGTGAAGATCTATGCACAGATCTCTGCACATTATTTTTGTAAGGGTCATATGGGATCGATATGATTCCTTCATGGAAACTATGACTTCTTGCGTAGGTTTATTTTTTATTTGACAAATCTTGACAGCAGTGTGCCAGCAATTTGTTGCCGAATTTGAATTTACTCTCTAATTGACGGCAAGTTCCACTTAAAAAAGCTTGACTTATGCTCTGTCGAGTGAGTGCCAACGCCAACAGTCTAATGCACTGGTATAAGGAGCATCGACTCAGGCTCAATGTCCTTGAGATCAAGGCACTCGTACTGGGTCTTTTCTATTACATTAATGTTTTACAAACTTTTGCCCACAACTATATCATAATAGGCAGGGCGCGGGTTGATTCATCTGTCTGCAGTCTGGGTTAAGTGCTTGACTTGGTCGAATTGAATTTACGTGGAGGGTGTACGTAGTGAAACTTTTCAAACGTGCTTACTCACTTATGTAAAAGTTCTATTTTTCAGAAAGAGCGCCAACCCCAGACTGCGTAAGCAGCTCGTGCATATGCCTTTGTTTTCTATCATTGACTACTGCTTAATGGTACACTCTTAAGTGGATGTGGGAGCTAAAAACACTGTTTTTCTGGTCCATGAAACTGTTTAAATAAAGTGTGTAAAAAAACCAAGACCAGAGCGCAATAGTGTTTTGGACTCTTAGTTTTTTAATAAGTTTTGAACTACAAATGGGTGTTTACGCGATCTCAGCGCTAACCTTAAAACTAAGTAGTACCTTAATTTTACCAATAAACTTTTTATTGTTTGAATTCCCATCAATATGAATAGGACAGCGCTATTCTACTAACTTTGATGAATTATTTTACCGAAAGAAAAAATTATTAGACTTTTAGTTTTGTTTTGCATTTGGAATACGAAATACCTCGTGATGTATTCAATAAGCTTTAGCTCCCACCACTCCTTAATGCAAAAACTTGACACAAAACTACAAAGACTCGTCAACATTAGTGTATGCTAGATCTATGGTGCTTGAAGGGACGAGCGCATTACACCTTACACGAGCAAAAAAATTGTTTACTGCAGTTCCCTCTTATCTCATTGACTTCTTTGACTTCCACGTCGCACTACTCCCTGTAAGAGTTAAAGCGACATCACTGGACATCCAGCCCTTCAAAACGGAGATGCTAAGAAACTCTTTTCGCATAAGTTCAGCCTGTCTCTGGAACGCACTACCGTCGCATATCTGTGACACTACATCAAGCCTAAAACACGGTAACACTTTTACACCATTAAAACACATAATAACAAATCATTATTCCACAATATATGGTACTGTACCGTTCTGACTCTCATTCACTCTTTTATCTCACTAAACTTTGTAGTACACCATCTCAATACTTTTGGAATTTTTTGTACAACATAATGTACAGTGAACAAAAACTATTCTATTCTATTTTATTCTATTCTCTACTTGTCTTCTCCCTGTCTCCTTTTCTCTTCCATGTGCTGCAACGGTAAATGCTACACAATATGTTGATTTGATCCCAGAAAGACATTGAAACGTGTTCAACGTTCATTAATTGCCCTGGTAAACCATTATACTGCTTATAAATAATTCTGTTATAAACAGAATGAAATTTCCAATTTTTTATTCGTATATTTTGCAAATATACGTTATAATATATAAATATATGCAAACATATGATTATACTTTTTTTTATAGGCTGATGGGCGAATTTGGAGAGCTATTCAGGTATGTAAGATAAATATTATTAATAAGTTTGTTATTTAACGGATTTTTCCAGATTTTAAGCTTAGTAACCCCGATCAAACCACTTATTAAAGCTATATAATATTAAAACTAGCAAAAAACGCTCGCTTCGCTCGCGATTAACATATTTTATTGTGAAGCATGTTATGAAAGATTTATAAATTATATTTGTTTGGATAAATATATTTTATATAAAATTTCTTTTTAATTTTATAATTAAATGTTATAATAATTGCTTCCTTCCTAAGAAAGCCATGTGATAGTAATTTTTGGAGTTTGTGTATAAACATGTAGGAAAAATGTTTTGAGGCAATTCAAGTCGAAAAATAGTGTTTTTAGAAAATGTCCGTATGGAAACTCAGCAAGGCGCACCTAGCTCCGTCCTCTACGTCCTTTACCCCCGCGGTACGACCGTTAAGCAATCCTTCGCGGGGAGACGAAAGGCTTGTTGCCCTCTTCTATTTGATGAAGTCATCAACTCGTCTTCTTCTTTCTGCATCTTCCGGGCATCTACTTCCTTCTGCATCGTCCGGTCATCCTCTGGACAGACTCAACCCCGACACCTACGTTCCTCTGCATCGGGTGAGGGAGTCTGGGCTCCAACTCAGTTACCTACGTTCCTCAGCATCGGTCTGAGGAGCACTTAAAGGTACTCAACCCTAGCTCCTACGTTCCTCTGCATCGGGCAGGGGAGTGAGAGCTCAACTCTATGACCTACGTTCCTCTGCATCAGTCAGAGGAGCACTTCGTATTTGTGACTCAGTGGCCTCCGTCTAGCAGCATTTAACTTGGCTGTTTTACCTTATCTTTTCCTTCTATTCTCTTCGTCATTTCTAACCTTCTTGAGGATGGTCCTTACGTAGTTGTCTACTGTGTGCCAACCATCCTCCGTCGACAACAAGGCTGTCATCATAGATTCAGGTGTCACACTTGTCTGGAGGTAACACTCGAGTTCTTCTCGCTCCATTTGGTATTGCGAACAGTCACAGAAGATATGCTCCGCATCCTCGTTAGCGTCCAAACAAACTGGGCAGTTTGGACGGTCCTCTATTTTAAATCTGTGTAGGTACGCCCGAAAGCATCCGTGCCCCGTCAGAAACTGTGTGAGGTAGTAGTTAACTTCCCCATGTCCTCTTTGCGTCCAGTCCTCTATTCTTGGTATGAGGCGATGTGTCCCTCGCCCCTTATCGACGTAGTCCCATCTTTTTTGCCACTCAGTTATTGTCTGCTTCCTTGCGGAATCCCAGACTTCGTTATGGGTGTTGTCGTTAATCCGTCTCTTTGCCTCGTATACGTCCTTCCTCTCTATTACCAAAAGGTCGATAGGCGGCATGCTTGCTATGATGCAGGCCGCTTCGTCCGATACCGTTCGGTAAGCTGATGCGACCCTAAGTGCACTTCTCCTGTACACTGTCGATATCTTTCGTGCGTAACTTTTCACCAACATGGCATCTGCCCATATTGGGGCCCCGTACAGAATAATCGATGTGATTACACTGGCTAAGAGCAACCTACGTTTCTGCGAAGGCCCTCCTGTGTTTGGCATCAATCGTGATAGAGCTGCGCCAACTCTTGCTGCTTTATCGCTTACTACTTCTAGATGTTGTTTAAAATTAAGTCTTGCATCGATGGTGAGACCCAGGTACTTGATGGTCGGTTGAGAAACGATCTCATGTTCATCTACTATCAGTGTCATTTCTTCTATTTTCTTCCTACTGGTAATCAGAATAGCTTCCGTTTTGTGGCTGGCTAATTCAAGGCCCGTCTCCGTGAGCCATTCGTGTATCATACGAACAGCCTCGTTAGCAGTTTCTGCCACCTCCTCTTTGTCTTTCGCCACTACTACGAATGCGATGTCATCCGCAAATCCTATGACCATTGCCCCTTGGGGTAGTTCTAGTCTTAGAACTCCATCGTACATGATATTCCACAATGGTGGGCCCAGCACGGATCCCTGGGGAACGCCTCCTGTGACCTTATAGGTTTCTGTGCCGTTATTCGTATCGTATAGTAGGATTCTGTCCTTAAGGTAGTCAGCCATAATCCTTCTTACATACCCAGGTACCTCCTGGTTTCGCAATGCCTCGTGTATCTTACTCCAGTTAGCCGAGTTGAACGCATTTTTTACGTCCAGTGTGACGATAGCACAGTACTTCTTGGATCCTCCTTTCCATCTTTCCCTTTTATTGCTGATCGGGCAGTGTCGATCGCCAAGCCGGTGGCGTCCAGGGTAGAGCGCTTCTTCCTGAAGCCGTATTGGTGCTCTGCAAGTCCACTGGATCCTTCTATGGCCTGGTCCATCCTTACGCAGATTATGCGTTCTAGAATCTTGCCCGGGGTATCCAGCATGCATAGCGGTCTGTACGATGTGGCTTCTCCAGGTGGCTTATCTCCTTTGGGTAGCAACACAAGACGCTGTTTTTTCCAGTCTGTAGGAAACGTCCCTTCTTCGAGACATGTGTTGTACAAATCTACAAAGACTTCGGGGCGGGCTTTGATAGCATGTTTCAATGCAATATTGGGTATGCCATCCGGGCCAAGAGCCTTGTTGTTCCCCACTTTCTTGCATGCAGCCAGCAGCTCCTCCGTGGTGATTGGGGGAATAGCTTCGTCGTCTGTCCTTGCCTCGATTCCGTATGCTTCATTTAGCTGGAGAGGGAACAGCGTAGTCACGATACGGTGCATCAATTCCGGGCATTTATGAGGTGGTACATAGCTTCCTTTAATCTTCTTCATTACGACTTTATAAGGACGGCCCCAGGGGTCCCGTTCGACTTCGTCCTGCAACTCTTTAAGGCACCGTCGCTTGTTTGCGCGGATTGTCCGTTGAAGGTTCTTTTTAGCGTACTTTATTTCTTCTTTGCGGGCCTCTACTACCTCCTAGTCTTTTCCAGTTTTGTAGTATTTCTTCCTTGCCCGTTGTTCTCGTCTTCTGGTCCGGTGACACTCGCTGCGTGCACTTTCTACCGCTTTATCCCACCAGTATGCTGGTGGTCGTCTGTTGTTGGGTACTCTTCTTGGCATGGCCGCGTCGCAGGCTCGGGTAATATTTTCCATTACCTGTTCGGCCTTGCTGTTCGCTGATCCTTGTGGTTGCATTTCTTCCAATGCCAGCAGAAACATCTCTTTGTCATAATTCTTTGATTTCCAACCGATTCTATTGGTCCTTGTACTCGCGCTGGTTCTCTGCTCTGATTTCATTACCTCCATTATTATGGCCTGGTGGTCGCTATTTGTGTAGTGATCACTCACGGTCTACGTGTCAATTGGGCCAATTAGACAACTACTAACAAAGGTCAGGTCTACAATATATCCTGTGTCTCCTCTGCTGAAGGTCTGAGTGCTACCCTGGTTAAACAACACCAGGTCTAGAGGAGCAAATGCTTCCAAGAGCACACGTCCTCTTTGGTTCGTCCTTTGACTGCCCCACTCTACGGCCCATGCGTTAAAATCACCTGCGATGATTACTGGCTTTCTACCTGGCTGACATCCTGCACGAGTCGATCCAGCTGCTGCTCGTACTGTTCGATCGGTGCATTTGGAGAGGCATAGCAGCTGTATAAGTGTATACCTGCTACCTTTGCGCAAACAAATCCTTCCTCCTGAGTCCTCATTTTTTCCTGGAGAGCGACGTTCCCACATGCCCAGATCGCCGCTCTACCAGTGCCGTCTGCTTCCCATGATGACTCGTCAAGATCTCTGTATTGCTCACAGATGATGGCCACGTCAGTCTTCGTCTCACTGACGTACTGGATAAGCAAGTCCTGCGCCGTCTCGCAGTGGTTAAGGTTTAGCTGAACTGTCCTCATTTTCTTTTCTCCTTCAACTCTTCTACTGCCGCTCTGTAAACTGGGAATGTATAGCTACCGGNCTGGGCATGTGTAGCTACCAGCTGCATGGTCACCTTTTCCTTCTGCGTCTTTCCCACGACAGAGAACACAATTCGGTTGGCTGCTACAGTTCTTTATCTTGTGTTCTGTGCTCCCACATCTGTAGCAACAGTTACTTCGGTCCTGTGTTGCTGTGCACTTACTGGAGATATGCCTAAAACCTAGGCATTTATAACGTCTAAGCGGCCGTGTTCCTCGTTGGACCTCCCGGATTCTGCAGACTGCCCATCCAATCTTGATTTTCTGCTTCCCTATCACCTGTTTAGCCATTGTTGCTGGCATTTGTATGACCGCTGTCTGGGTACCGCCGTAAGCTGATCGCACCGACTTTACTGCCGTTTCCTCTACTTCAAATGTTTCACTACTTTGAAACTCCCTCTTTAGTGCTTCCACTATATCGGCCTTGGTTGTTAGGATATCGAGGTCCTTCATTTCGAAGACCGTTTGCTCTTGCAGGGATCTTACTTCGGTACCTGCTTGACGGACCACTTCCACCGCTTGTCGGAATTCCACTGCCTTCAGATCCACGTTGCGGTGAAGTTGTAGTAACAGGTCTCCCGTCGCTGTCCTGCGTAACCTGTTGACACTTCTGCCCAAAATCTCAAGTTTGGAGTCTGCCTTTATCTCTCAAGATGTCAGCGTAGGACTTGCCCGCCGAAGCCTTTACAATGAGGGCGTCTGGTCGAGAAGGTCTTGGCCTTGGTGGACTTTGTCCACCAGTACCCTTTTGGTTCCAGGCTCTAGTGGGCTTATTACCGTCCTCTTTGTTCTTTTTTTTCGTCTTTTTTTTCTTCCTTTTGGTTTCCACCTCCTCCCAAGGCGGCTGCGTGTCTCGGTTGGCAGATGAGCTCCTAGGGCTTCTTGGGGTCCCCATGCTTGGCGCAAGTTTCTGTTCCTCGTCCTTCTTCTTTTTCGAGGAAAGCTCTTGTTCAGGTGAGCGTTCTTTCCTTTTCCTGTCTGCGCAGATGTCTGTGGATCCTGTGACTGGGCGCTTGTCCACAGCCTGGGACTGGGCTTGCTCTGTACCATCAGCCCAAAGCTATCCATCATTTTTTTGTGGCTTCTCTTACGCTACTACGGCATTTCATGCTCCGTTGCACCTGTTGCAGGTCCTTTTTCACTTACATGTGAAAAGTGTGTGCAGTGTACGCAACTATATAAGCGCTTTCCATATAACCTTCGATCGTCTCAAGCAGCTTTTGTTCGGTATTCGCTGCTGCACCGATTCTATTCCAGGGTTACAGGCTCCCCACGCGGATGTGTGTGTGTGTGTGTGTGTGTGTGTGTTCATTCGTATCGACTTCAGCTCAGATTGTAGTTAGTGGATTTCAATTTACCAAGTCTAATTTTCTTTGTTTTTACGAAAACTCGGCGAGATAACAGTCCGTTTTTACAGTTTCAAGACCCATTTTTTTTATATCAATTTTTTAGTTTTGAGATTTCAGTTTTTTCTGATAAAGTTATTGAAAAGTTAATTGTTAGGTGGTTTTTGAGCCCACCAACAATAATAATTTTTATTTGCTTTCAAGTGTTTGTGTGAAAACTCCCCTACAGGAATTAGAAACGAGTTGGTCACTCTCGCTTCTTTGACCTGTTCGTCGTGTGTTTTCTCTGTGTCTATATATGTATGATTATATTTAATTGAATTCTTACCTTTGTCTACTCGTTCACTCCAAGGAAAACACAATGGTCCAAGAATAAATGATAGCGTGATGGCTTAGTATTATTAATGTTTATTTTTTTAGTAATAAATCAACCTTTGTCAAAGTGTAATGTACTCAAATAGAAAACTAGCTAGGAAAACTTACAATGAAACTCAAGTAAATTCAAGATCTAATGATTCAACAACTCAAAATCAAAATTCAAATGAACTCAAAATCTAATAATTTAACAACTCAAATAAACAGCAAAATTTGGTCCCCCGGCTCCTGCGCCCGATCACGGAGTGACGAGAGAGCTTGGCTTGGGGACGCTCGGAGGTTTTCCGGACCTCCCACGCTGTCCCAAGCTTTACTTCCCTGCCGCTACGTCACAGCGTCGGCGCTTGTTGCACTTATTAGGCCTTACGGGGCCTGGCAACGGTCGAGCGCCGAAACTGCAAGCGCAGCAGCGCACGCGCGCAAGTAGCCGTCGGCGGGGAAGGTGTTTAGCTTAGCGAGATTCTTGGCCACTTGATACTTTTGTGGCCTTGAATGCTCGCTATGCTTTTATTATGTGGAACTTTCTCGAAGTTATATTCGAAATAATCATCGAATAATACGATGTGCATAGAGTAAATCATATGCATACTAATTACTAAAAACAACTTATCGATTACTTAAAGATAATTAATCTCCGATAAAATATGAAAATTTATCGCCTTTTCAATCGAGCTAAATCGTAAAGCAAAATTATTAAAGTATAAATAATATTATGATTCCAAAACTTCTTACTATTTTTGCGAATTATTAAATTTTGCATTGAGATTTTTTCTTTGCAACAAACATATATTTGAAGATTTTCACGACAACATGCTGATAGTAACGCTCCTTAGATTATAATAAAAACATGTTCTTATTTTAATTAATATTATCTACCAGATTCACACCTTAAAAGTAATAATTCGAATGTTTCATCGATAGACTACAAAACAACGGGACGGCAAGTAAGCATTAAAATAATAATTTTGAAAAGTATAATTATCTTATTTTTTATAAACTAGTCAGCATATTCTAGCTTACCTGCACTGACAAAAATCATTTCTTACTCCAAGAAGAATTAATCTCACTATAGTTATTCAAGATCAAAATCCGCTTTGTGTTTAAATGATTCTTCTATAATTAAGAGGAATTTGCTGGATTTTTTTATACTTATGATGTTGCTCATTTCTTTGTACAAGATGATTCGGATTAGTTTTTAAATTAATTCTTCTTTGATCGTAAGAAATATTTTTCTGCTAGTGTGCTGATTTTTAACACTTGGAATTTTTAAAACTGATTTCACTACATTCATTAGCGTATATTGATAAAAATAGAGAAAACCATTTGACAATTTCGTTAAAGATTTCATAACTTTTTAGAGGAAAAATTATAATTATAATACTAAGATTACACGACTTTTCTCGGTCCTGTAGTAATTTAGATTTATGCAAAAAATCTGTAATTTAATGATTTTACTAGAGAAAAGCAGTGAATGTTTACTAGTCTGTGCCGCCTTTCTGACAGCAGACTAAATAGAATGATTTTATTTAATATTTATATTTTTTATTCAGGTCCGGGATACAAGGTAGTGTAAATTAACACAATAATAAGACTATGATTTTAACAACATAAATATATTCAAATTATTAATAGAACTGAGAATATTGCATTGATTGTTGCATATATTCAATATCACAAAATGAAATAAATTAATAAATCCGCTTTTGATTTTTACAAACGAAAATATAAACAGATACGCGTTGAATTGCGTTATCTGATTGGATCGCTGATCAAAGTCGTATTATTACAAAGAGTAGTTCTTACGCAGATACGCTTAATTTGCGTTATCTGATTTATTCGAAGTTTTACAAATGCTTGATAATTGGTGAAATTTGTTGAAGTCTAGGACAGATACACGTTAAATTGCGTTATCGTGCCTAACTCGAAAATTTTATAATTGTATGAATATTCGGAAATTTCTCTAAGTCTTTGGAAAGGAACTGAAATTTTTCTAAGTCCAAGACTGATACGCTTAAATTGCGATATCTTTGCTTGACTAGAAAATTTGATAAGTCCTTCAAAAGTGAGAAAATATTCTAAGTATTTTATCTACCAAGGCTTAATGGTTGCTCTTGGTAGGACTAGTGCGCTGATAATTGCGCTGGAGCTAGTGACTGGCCATAGGCCGCGCAGGTCCTTATAAAAACTGCGGAGAGAGCGGGACTCGAGCCGCCGAAAAAAACGCTTACATACAAATATATACACGCACATTCACACCTATATACAAAAACCATTTATACAAGCATACGGAGATGCGCGCGCCGCGCCGCCGCTACGTCATCATCCCACTCTCACGCTGTGCACGCCGCACCGCTCGCTGCGCTACATATATAGATATATGCGCTCGCTGCTACTGCTGGGTATATCTATAGCGCGCTCGCTACAGCCGCTGCCGCGTGGTGACTCCCGCTGCCGCCGCTACTGCCTGATGGCACTGGTGTTGTTGCTTGTAGCTGGCTGCTCAGCTGTGATCCATAGCGTCGGTGGGAAGAGTGGGAGAGTACGTTTATTTGCATGTAATTTTTCTAAAAAACAAGTCGTGAGACTTAAGTTGCGATGTGTAAGCAGTGATACAAGTATTTTCGTTGTATATTATATCGACTGCCGTTGATATCACTTCCGCAGCCTCGATACTTTGAAATGCACCAGAACGTGGATAATATCCAAAGAATTTTATAAAACGGTACCTACGCAGAGTGTGTAGGATGTAGGTACGTAGAGCCTAGAGCCTTTGATAGTCAGATGGTCTGACTAACTCATAGATGCACTCCGTCTAAGACTCCGTGTGCTCGGCTTTCTATGCTGCAACACAGCGATCCGATTCTTCAGACTGTACTTCGATAAAGCAGGTGCAAGCAGCGCTCCGTCTGCTGTGTGCGTTTGGCGGACACCTCTCTCTCACTCTCTCACTCTCTTGATGTTTTAGATATAATATGCAGCGCTCTATCTCCGTGCGCTCGGCTCTCTGCAGCGGATAGCTCTTTTGAGGTCTTTTATTTAATAATACAATGACGTTTCTTATAGATGTAAATAAATAGTTAGTTTGTATTGTATGTAACAAACTTTATGACTTCTAACCTCCCATAACCAACAATCTCAGTATTGTTGAAAGCGACTGAGCCTGAAAAAAAGAGAATCGGAGAGGCGAAAAATTAAAGAAAAATCACAAATTAATTTTCAATCTTAATTAATTTGCTAAAGGAGCAATGTTTTCAGCAAAAACCTACGGCAATTAGAAAGATCTAATTAAAATCTTTAAGATAGAATACTCATACATGAGCATTAATATCGGATGAAGCAATATAATAGAAATATTCGTAAAACGCGTATAGGTTAGCAAATTCAAAGTAGAATAGGTCGCGATGCTCCGACGGCACAGTGTAATAAACTTATATTTTACCCCCCCCCCCCCCCAAAAAAAATTTCCACACCGAAAAAAAAACTATTATAATGTTTATATTTGTTATAATTGACAATAATAGTTATTGTTGTTATTCTTCAATTATTGAGACTACTTATTTCTCAAAGTTATATGACAAAATTGTTATAAATTAAATTATAAATCCAACAAATGGCATAAGAAAATTTTCAAAACACGTTAAGTATTATGAATTAAAAATTAATTTATTTGACTATATTTGTATCTTTCTTGATTTCTTTTAATTATTCACTAATTTTATTTCAATAGAAACCCATCAAATACGCGAAGTTCCCTTAGCACTATTTGAATCTCGCGCGCTCCCACAATGGCCGCCGCGCGCTCTCTCGGCGTCTGGACTATGGCTTGACTCGACTACGTCAGTGCCGCGCCTCTAATCCCGCAGCGCTCAAAAACTCCCTTGCCACGCCTAGTTCCACGTCTAGCGTCTCCGCCCGTGTCCGCTCTGAACAAATACGAGGCGTCGACTGCTGCCGTGCATAACCTCGCGCGCGTCGCGTCGCTTATTTTCTCGACCAATTATTATTGTTAAATCGCGGTGAAAATTATGCGTGCGTGTAAACCAAAAGTTTGTGAGTGCGTGATCTACCCGTGCGAGTCTGTTCCGACCAGTCTTGTTGACTGCTAAGAAAAATATAAGTGAGGGAAGTCAAGGACCCGGGATACTAGTCCCAAGCAGTACACACCTGTTGCTGCTTTTAGATAAGTTTTCCCTTCACTAAAATATTTTTGTGTGAGTTACTCTGCATGACACAAGAGCAAGTTGCTTTGTGTACAAATATTATTTTGTTCTAGGTATCCAATGATTTCAGCATGGAAGTCGAAACCAAGATGCGTGTGATTACAACCTGTATCTGCTTATCGACATGGATATACAGGTACATGTAATGCTTAAATTATTTATTTATTATGCTTTCACAGGCACCTGATACTGGATGGTTTACGTGTTTGGTTCGTTTCAAGGCGTATGAGCTTTATGGGACTAATTTCAAGCTATGATTCTCCAAATTTACGCAAATATTCTTCGCAAGCTTGGACTAGTTAGTCTATTACTTGGTTTTCTCTAATGATTTCATGCGCCAAAATTTACTAAAAATGTGCTGAAATTTCAAGTGAGTTTACTGTCAATTTCAATTCAATTTTTGTGTTGCTTGCAGAATTTAGTATTAACTTCATAAGAACTCAAAAAAGGGTAATTTGGAAACGCTCAAGTATTCTATTAATTGGAAATTAAATTTGAATTTTCTTTGTATCTAGCAAAACTTCAACTTTAATCCGCAAATTCTTTTCTCTAAATTTTTTGTATATGTTGGAGACTTTGAGCAGGCACTGAAATGTGAAAATGATCGTACAAAACTGCAGTTGACTGAATTATTAACTTAGTTTATACTTTTCAGTGTTAAATTACTATTCACCAGACATTGCATTGGTTCAGAGAATGGTGTATTGGGACAGGAAATTGAACTGAAACCGTTCACCTTCGTCAACCAGGTTTGTGAAGTAAGATTCTGTAACTTTTGCTTTATGATTTGGACCTTTTGCAAGTTTTGCGTTCCAACTATGCAAAAATGGACTCACTCGTATGTGTTTCTTTCTTTTAAAAGGGTTTGGGATTTATGATTGACTTTAACTTACGACTCTGGAACTTGCAAAAAGTTTTAATGGAATTTCCCAAATTATGCATAAAAGTCATTTAATTTTCTATCAATATTCGCTTGACATGTCATTACTCAAAATTTAAGTGAACAAGTATTAATTTGACTTAGAATTTACTTTTAATATTTAAAATGACTCTATACATGAAATATTATTGACTTTAACTAAAACATAGATTTTAACATCTAAAAACACTTTTGAATTTCTTTTTATTGCCTCAAATTTCTTTACATTGATTTCTTGATTCCAAAATTATCGACCAAAGTTATTATTCTTTGTATTTATACTGTGTTTGTTCTTTTCAGAGTCAAGGGAACCTTTTAAAAAGTGTTTGGTGGATTTAGCAAATCGAGTTCCAGTACCGACTACCAGAATTTCAACAATTTTGATTAGTGATCGACAATTCTTCCTCACTTTGGGTATAGGATATAGATGTGTCAATCAGAAATAGCACAAGGCTAATTCTCCACAATTGCAGCTTTTATGTCAGTATCAGTAGTGAGGTTAAATGTAGTGCATTCAAGTTTAGACCTTTAATTCGAATATCTGAACACTGTTTCTCAAAACAAAGGACTTTATGCAAAAATATCTTGGAGTTTAAACTTTCCTCTGGATTTTATTTATAAATTTAAAATGTTTGACCAAGAAGAACCAAGGTTCCAAGATAAATTTTCTTTTGTGTGTATAAAGATTGTGAATTGAAAGTGAAATTAGAATTGGGGCACGAGTGATTCTAATAAGTGTATACTGTGTGTATGGGACTTCGCATGAATGCTTCAAAATGCGTATCTTTGATTAAACATGTGAATAGGGGTTTTAAAATCAATAATCACTTTGGTGCAATACGTATAACTGAGTGTCTTTACCAACTTGTTGACAGACACTCAGGAAAATTCAATTATTAAATCAACGTATAAAATGTGAATATTTCAGTATATTACATTTTCTATCTTTCTCTTTTTGCAGAGATCACCTTTTGGCGTATCGATGGTCCAAGGAAACAAGCCTCAGATCTTTTTGAGATTCGAATCCCAGCACCTGGTCACCAGCGTCGTAATACGCCCTGATTCGACAGTGGCTGGGAAATGCTACAAGCACTTTGTGCTTTTATTCGTCGACCAGATTTAGGTGAGGTTCATCAATTTTGTAAATTTCATTTATTCCTAACGGGCCCTTCCCTCTATTACAAACACAGCCTTACCCTTTTGTTGTCGGCTATGTTTCAATAATAAGAATATTTTAGATTTGAAATATCTTATCAACGTCAAATTTTCTTTTGAACCTTGGCACCAGTATATTTCTTTCAATCACTGAGCCTTGCCTGCTCACAATTGCATGAACACTTCAAAATGCAATTGTGAGGGTTGTATAGCTTCATGTAAAATTTCGTTATTAATTCTATAATTTTTTAATCACTTCAAACATTCAAACTCTATCTCTACCTGGATTGTGTAAAATGTAAATTCCTTTTATCAAACCAAAAAAATTTCTTTTCACTCGTTTATCTGGATTTCATCAATTTTAAAATTTCATCGAATTGTTATATAATTTATTAAAACCGTGTAAGAATAACCATTCCAAAATCGAGTTTTAATTACTATTGTAAAAAAATTTTTAATAATGATTTTATTTTCTTCCAGCAGAATAAAATAGAGAGCAACACGTGGTTGAATTGGAATTTGCGATTTCTCAAAATGGCGAAGGTCTCGACACCACGCCACCGCACGACGCGACGCTTCGTAAGCCACGCCGAGTAGTATGCGCGCAATTCGATATTTGACACCTTCTTTTTCCTTTATTCTACTACGCGTGAGTTTAATCTTTGAACTTTGTTTCAACACATCACTATATTATTTTTTTTTTTTTACGTAATTCACTTTGATAATCAATTATTTAATAATATGATAATAATATATATATTTTTTATTTTATTATAGACGTGCAACGAAAATAAAGAGAAAAAACTCGAGTCCAAATCAAAACACACAATATCTCGGTGAGACCTCCAATTTTGTCCTACCTACCTTTGTCTACTCGTTCGCTCCAAGGGAAACTCAATGGTCCAAGAATAAATGAGAGCGTGATGGCTTAGTATTATTAATGTTTATTTTTTTTAGTAATAAATCAACCTTTGTCAAAGTGTAATGTACTCAAATAGAAAACTAGCTAGGAAAACTTACAATGAAACTCAAGTAAATTCAAGATCTAATGATTCAACAACTCAAAATCAAAATTCAAATGAACTCAAAATCTAATAATTTAACAACTCAAATAAACAGCAAAATTTGGTCCGCCGGCTCCTGGGCCCGATCACGGAGTGACGAGAGAGCTTGGCTTAGGACGCTCGGAAGTTTTCCGGACCTCCCACGCTGTCCCAAGCTTTACTTCTCCGCCGCTACGTCACAGCGTCGGCGCTTGTTGCACTCATTAGGCCTTACGGGGCCTGGCAACGGTCAAGCGCCGAAACTGCAAGAGCAGCATCGCACGCGCGCAAGTAGCCGTAGGTGGGGAAAGTGTTTAGCTTAGCGAGATTCTTGGCCACTTGATACTTTTGTGGCCTTGAATGCTCGCTATGCTTTTACTATGTGGAACGTTCTCGAAGTTATATTCGAAATAATCATCGAATAATAGCAGCGGGAAAGTTGTCACATAACATTAATGGAAGGAAATTGCTTAATATGTACATGGAAAAGAATAAAATTACCTATCTTTTTACTGCAGAAAATGTATATTACCGTTCGTTGTTTTTTTTATTATACACTATGGTGTATTTTTGAAAATTGTTATAACTCGAAAACTATATGTCTAACATTTCTAAAAAAAAAACATGGTTATTGAAGGTTATTATAACCATACACCACATACACCACTTTAATTACAAGTCATTTCATGGGGCAGATCATGAGAAAAACTTAAGAAACTGAATAAAGTCGTTTTTCTGCGTGACGCGATAACTGGAGTAAAAAAGCATTAATCAAATTCAAATTTTAGATTTAGTAAGCATTATATAGCACTTCAATCCCTATGTTTAGGTTTCTTACAAAACCAATTAGTTTCAAAGATATTGAGCTACAAAAATTTTTGTTCTAACCCTGTATACTATGAATCGTTTTTAGGCACGACCGCGAAACGGAAGTGCCTTATAGTTTCATGCGCGAAAAATGTGTGAGATGCGATGTCTCACGCAATTATTGACCGATCGGTTTGAAATTTTAGGAGGAGTCTCTGCTTGCAAAAACTAAAATCTATTTTGTTTTATTCCGATCATCTACGTCGTTTTGAAATGCGAGCACAATTTGTTCGATTTTTACGCGTATTTTTACATAACAATTTTGGTGTTACACGATTATCTCTAAGAGACTTTAGTCGATCAAGCTAAAACTTTGTGTGCAAACTCCCCTCACCACCAGAACCTCGCGGTTCTATTTTTAGCTTAATCCCGCACATATACGCAGAATGCGGCCACCTCATTCTAAGCATTCTACAAAAAAAAGTTAAATGGAAAAGTTGTAGATCTTTGAAAAATACAACTTTTTCCCATTAACATCAAATCATGAAAATGCTTAAAACTCCAGTTTACAGCCCAAAACCGATTTTATACAGCTTAAAAACCAATTATTTACTATAAAACTTAGAGGCATTAAGTTTTACATAAAAATGTTAAATATAAAAGTTGTAGATATTTTCGAAACACAACTTTTTACCGTGAAAAAAATATTTTTTAGACACTTCTTGACAAACAGTAACCCGAGAAGCGATTTTTTAGGCAGAAAAACGCGGTACGTAAATCTTGGCTATGCTAATTAATGAAAATCTTCTGTTTTGAAATAATATCCTCTTCAAAATATAATTTCGTGCTGCAACTGCTTGGCAATGTATTCCATTTTTTACCTAAAAAAAACCGCTGCCAATTCTTTGGAACGTAGCTTCCTTCAACCTTATGTATCGCTTTAATATCTAAATTGTTTTTACTTCATATATAATTCTATAAAGTTTTTATGCTTTTTCGTTTGATGGATAAAATTATTTCGAAATAATTATATAACATAATCAATGCGTAACTGAAAATATTGTTTTTAACGATATAATAAGTAGAATAGGTCATCGCTAGGTAGACAGGGGGGCGTGGCCTACTGGCGCCAGTGACGTCACAGTTGCAGGTGTGGGGGTCCTATGGTGGGGGGTAACGAAGGGTCGCGGTGACTTTGGGACTAGCGTGTCGAGATCTTATCTTTAATAGGTAATAAATATCTGGTCAGGCACGTGACATTTTTAAGAGTGTATAACAGTGTTCGTTTAGTGATGTATTGTTAACACTGTCGGCATCTTTTTAGAAGTTAGCGTGTAAGACTATAAAAATGAATCAATCGGAATTCACAGTAGTACTCCCTAGTAATAGTAGTATGAAATTTTTTCCAGACAACACGACCACTAGTTTTTCAGTAAGATTACCTCGCGCAATCGATTTACATGAAAAGTGGCAAGTTGGACTGTCAGAAATTCATATACCCTGCACTACGCTTCATTTACGTTATAGAGATACGTTAATATCACCTATAGAAGGGAAGGATAATTTTCATTTCCAGCATGGTGTATATCGATCCGTACAAAGTTTGATTGATGCAATAAATGAAGGTTTTAAGGAATATCACGACGGTCAAACGGCTAAGGAATTGATTTACGATGAAAAAGGAGGTTACGTCACTTTAAGAGAGTATCCGGAACTTATAAAAAAGAAAAGTAGACTTACAAAGGCAGTAAAACGTATTCTTGGTTTTGAAAATGGCACCTTTAGAATAACATTGGAGACACAAACTATACCTTATAGAGAATATGTAGCTAGCCAGCCTGCTACTCTCGCTCACGCTATACCCGATCAACTTTTTATTTATTCAAACATTTGTGAGCCGTGTATTGTAGGAGATGCACATGCGCCTCTGTTAAGAATTGTAAATGTTGAAGCAAAGGATTATAAATATGGTAGTACCATTGTTAAACGATATTCGCCTGTTAATTATATACCACTTTTGAACAGTCGTTTTCAAACTATAGATATCGATATAAGAGATCAATTTGGAAGTTCAATATTATTCGAGTTTGGAACGTTGACTGTTACACTTCATTTTAGAAGAGACTTTTAAAATAGGTAATAAATATCGGGCCAGGCACGTGGTATTTTTAAGAATGTATACCACTGTTCGTTTAGTGATGTATTGTTAACACTGTCGGCATCTTTTTAGAAGTTGGAGTGTAGTTTTAAATGAATACAGATCCGAATTTCGAGCGTTAAAATGGATACTCGCTTCATGCACCCCTGGACTATGATTTGTGCTGGTCCTACATCAGCAGGCAAAACAGTCTTTGTGCAACGGTTTTTGAAGCATCTCGATGTTCTTGCAAATGTGAAATTTGAAAGAATATTATTTTATTATGGTGAATGGCAGAATAGTTATAGAGTGGAAAATGTTGAGATTGAATTTCGCGAAGGTTTACCTCGTAATGAGGATTATTCAAACGATCCAGAAGTTCGAAAATTAATAATAATTGACGATTTGATGCGTGAGTCTGCAAATAATGCAACAATTATTGATTTATTCAGTAAGGGAAGTCAGTCACACCGGTACCGCTTGTGATTCTATATGGTCAAATATATTTCATTCAAAAGGTCAAGAACAAACGCGATATATTCTGAATCGCAATTATTTGTTTTTTTAAAATCCGCTCGAATCGTGCCTCAGACTTCAGCTGTAGCCCGCCAGTTACCCTGAGATTCACAGATTTGCAAGAGGCTTATTACTGATGTCGCAACGACTCTTCTTTGTGATTGATCTACGAACGTACCAGGGAGTTAGGCACGCCCCTTCTTGCAGACGTTCGTACCTTTCCGGTGAGCTGATATCGATATGTATAGCTTCAAAGTTCATCGAGTCTACATACCTTAAGCGGACGTATAGTCAGTGTGCAGCGCCCTTGTGTGTCCGTTTGTGAGAAAGGCATGGCAGCAGGTGCCTGAAAAAGCTCGCGTGGAGTAGAAACAGTTGCGTTCAGGTAGAGCATCTATGTCTATTACAGCACGTTTGAGATGCCATTCGGATAGAGGACCGGTTGGCATATTCCAATGGTAAAAACGGTACGCCGGCATGTTTATGCGAGTGTGTTTAAGTCTGTAACTGGTGTATAGAGTTGAAATTACTGACAAAACCACTAAAAGTATAAAACTTTACGAATTTGCGGTAGAACAAACGAAAGGGGTGCATGGAAATAAAAACGAATTTGTTCACGAAGGAGAACTTTTAGTTCATGTTTAGCACCGCTCAAATTTTGGTTTTTTATGAAGGTAACTGGAAGCCGTCAGAGGTTCTGCTGTCCACAGAAAGTTTGCAAAATGCAGACATATTAAGCCAAGCAGATCGATGCTGATATATGGCAAACGGTATTGGCAAGTTAAATTACACGATAGCCTTGTATGAGATAAGGAGTTTTCGGTTCGTAAGCGCTACACGATACCGGATGTGACAATCTAAATTTTTTACCACAGTTTTGCAGGTTATCTATATTTCTTGTTGAACTCGAAGAAGCAATCCTCGTTGCAAAACGTCTAGTAGCGATAAAACCGACGGAGTGAGTGAATGTTATATACGTTCCAGTGTACAGATATATCAAATAACAAATTGTTTTTGAACATTGAAATAACAAAAAATCGAATAGTTGGAACTACATTGGAATCGTGTACGATTGGAATGTGAAAACTACAGTTCGAGTACGATAATGTGACTATCAATGTACGCTGAATGTATAACTGTAACAGCTCATATGAAGATCCCGTTTGCTGGATCTGTCTTCGGCCTCAACAGAACACAACGACGACCACCGAACCCACAAAACCATATTAAGAGATTCATCTGGAAATGAAATTAGTTATGAATATGAGAATTCGTTGACAAAATCTGGTTTTGAAAAATCTTTGAAATCAGTCGTGAGAGAGTTCCACTGGCAAAAGTCTGTAATAAGTTT
>CM053172.1:28740576-28820010 GCA_012977825.3 Pteromalus puparum
GGAGGGTTAAATAACCACTGGATTTTCTTCACACTACTGAACGCTTGAATCTTGTCCCAGTCAATCGAACGCAAGATGTTACTAGCGCCAGTGAAATTAGTGCCATTGTCACTGTAAATTGTAGAAGGTCGACCTCGACGAGCTACGAATCTTCTCAGGGCTTCGATAAATCCTTCGGTAGACAACGTTGTCACGAGCTCTAAATGTACTGCCCTAAACACGGCACATGTAAACAAACACACCCAGGCCTTGCGTCCGTCTCGTAAGTACAAAGGCCCAGCAAAATCAATGCCTGTGATTTCAAACACTGCGGCGTCTCTGACTCGGTTTCGTGGTAGGCTGGCGGGTGCAGCTTCTAGAGATTTTCCTGCGAATCTTCGACAAGTCACGCATCTTTGCACAATCGAACGAACAGCTTTTCTACAGCGTATTATCCACACCTGTTCTCTCAAACATGACATCGTAGTGCTGATTCCGGCATGATTGAGGCGTTTGTGCGTGTACGCGATCAACGATTGTGTTACATCATGACTAGGATCTAGTATGACGGGATACTTGAACTCAAACTTGTCCGTTCTATTTGATATTAATGTTTTTGTTCGTAACAATTGCTGTTCATCCAAAAAAACATTTAATCCTTTGAGGCGTTTGTCTGTTTCTCCCGTAAACGATTCTCTCTGTGACTTTTTGAAAACTATATTCTCGGCATCGCTGTATTCGTGAGCAGTGAGTTCGCCTTTCAGGCGCAAATCCTTGGCTACTCGCACGTTCTTCGCAAATCGCATTATCCATGCTGTCGTACGTACTATTTTGATATAATGCGAGAATTTGTGAAGGATTTCTAAAATTCTATCGTTTTCTTGAATTAAGGCTGTGCAAGCTGTGTCTGAAGAAACGTCAGCTAGTGATAGTTCAGCGCTTTCTTTAGATCGTTTTTGACTACCTTTGCTTATCTCGGCCTCGATGGCTTCTTGATCTACGACGAGTTCTTCCTTAGGCCACTCTGATGATGCAGCTGCCAGCCACTTGGGACCTTCCCACCATCGCGACGATATGAGCTCTTTTGCGGTGCATCCACGTGAGGGGAGGTCGGCTGGATTCAGGCAGCCTGGAACATGCCTCCATGTCTGGATATCAGTGAGCTCTTTGATCTCTCTCACTCGATTGAATACAAATCGCGCCCACTGCCGTCCTTGACGCAACCAGGACAAAACAGTAGAGGAGTCAGTCCAATACGTAACGTCAATCTGCGGAAATTTCAAAACTTTTATAACCGAGTTAAATAATCTGGCGCCTAGAGTCGCTCCTAATAGCTCCATCCGTGGAATCGTAATCGACTCAGTAGGTCCTACTCTAGACTTAGCCTGTACAAGGTGAACTCGAGTTTCTTCAGGTCTTTCTATTCGCACAAATACGGCGGCTGCATACGCTTCTTTACTGGCATCCACAAAAACATGAAACGAAACGACGTCTTCCTTTCTCCCAAAAATCCAGCGTGGCACCTTGAGTTCCTGTAGAATTGAAATCTGACCCATCCAGTGTGTGAATTCCTTCTCAATTTCTGGTCGCACTGCAGTATCCCATCCGGTCTGTTCCTTCCAGAGCTGCTGTAACATCAGTTTGGGCTGTAGTGCGGTCGGGCAGGTCCATCCTAGTGGGTCGAAGATTTTATGTGCTGCTGCTAAGATTTTTCTTTTCGTGATGGGCTTCTCACATTCACCTGAAACATTTAAATTTAATAACAAGGTATCGTCGTTTTTATCCCATGAAATCCCCAAGATAGAAGTAAGATTTTTCTGATCCTGATCATGAGTATGCTCCCATCCTCTCAAATTGAAACCAGCTTGGTGCATGATGCTCGACGCTCTCTCTTGAAAATAGATCCTCTCTGCTTCGCTGTTGACGCTTGTTATGCAGTTATCCACGTAGAAGGATCGCTTCAATTTTTCTATGAGGTCATGCTCGTTCGTTGACGTCTTCTGCAAAATCTCGTTCAAATGGTGTTCTATCGTAGCTCCCAGTAAGAAAGGGCTGCTATTGACGCCGAATACAACTCTGCGGTGGCGGTAGACAATCATCTCTCTCCTCGTCTCCTCCCACCATAAAAACTTCAGGAAATTTCGATCAGCTGCTGTCACTAAAATCTGGAGAAATGCCTTTTCAATATCGGCTGCCATACCCACAGCATTTTCCATAAATCTTAGCAGGACATTCGGTATGAGCTCTATTAAGTTGGGTCCTGCTTCTAGGCATTGGTTAATAGATGGACCATCTTTCCCAGCAGCTGAAGCGTTAAAAATTGGTCGGACAGGAGTCGTGCTGTTTGGCTTCACTATAGGTCTATGGGGCAAAAAATAGTCGTCTTCTTGTAAATCTATCCAGGGAACTCTTTCTATGATGCGTTTCTGCAACCAATCTTTGAAAATCTTATCATATTCTTTATACAGGTTTGCTTCGTCCAACTTTTTTGTAGTTATGTGTAGCATCTTTTCTGCAGACATTTTATTGCCTTTTATCTGAGGGTGGCTTTCTTTCCATGGGAGATGAACCTCGTACCTTCCCTCTACCTCATCAAATCGAATAGTCTGCGAAAATTGCTTCTTAATATTATCTAAATGTTCTTCTTTTGATAGTGTAACAGCTGGGTCGGTGATCCCTAGTACATCTAGTTGCCATAAATCTGATATCGTCGCATTTTGACTGAACATTGATAGCGCAACTAGCGTAGCATCTTCTCGGCCTGTTTCTCTATTGTAATTCTTGCCCATAAGAGTCCAACCAAGCTTGGTTTCTAGTGCTGTAGGCCCTTCGACTAGCTGTTGAATCTTGCCAGTGTACAGTCTCCCTGCTACGTCGGCTCCTAGTAAAAGCGCAATTGGTTCTTGACCTCTTCCTATATCGCTGAGCGAAATATTCTTAGATTTCAAGCTGTGAATCCAATCACCCATTGGAACGACAGGGAGATTTTTACAGATTTCGTCCTGATGAAAAGCTTTTAAACTGCATACACACGAGCCATCTATACTACTGATTATAACTTCATATTGATTGTGTACACGAGGCTCTGTCTTTCCACCTCCAAAAAGTAAATGAACCATTTTTTGTTGTCCGACGACTCGCAATTTAACCTGTTCTGCTACGCTGCCTAGTACGTAAGATCTATGCGCTCCAGGGTCAATGAGTACACGAACGACACACTCACCAGCTGGCCCTTTAAGAATCACGCGCAGTGTCTGTAGATACACGTCTGAAGTTGACGAAACATTCTTGGAGAAAGCACTGAGATTCTCTATGTTCTTTTGTTTATCATCCTTTTTCTCAGTCGCTGGCTCCTCTTTACTAACATCTCTGCACATGAGAAGTACGTGTCTTCGATTACACCATGGGCAATTTTCTCTATACCGACATTTCTGATAGCCGTGACCTAGCTTGAGACACTTAAAACAGGCTCTTTTATCCTTTGCTATTGTCTGTCTCGCGCTAAGCGGCATTAGTTTAGCCTGTGAGCAATTCGCGTTCTCGTGTTGTTCTTGGCAGAAAATGCATAGGTTAGGACCTTTCGTCTCTTTTGCAGCAAACAAACCTGCTAAAAAACTAGCCGATAATCATGATGTTTTAACGAAAAGTTCAAAATTTAGTTTCCGAGATATAATGATAAGGATATAGTTCATGGAACGTATCTAAATTCACCAGTGATCGAACAATTGCCATGAATATACGCAGATGCGTAACTGAAAATCTTATTTTTGACGAATTAATAAAACAAAAACAGCAAAAAACGAGTTTAAGTATAGATTAAGATCCATTAATGGAAACTGAGATCGAAGCGATACAGTTTTCAGTTATATAGAGTATACAGGGTAAGAAAACAAAATTTTGAAGCTTAATATCTTTAAAACTAACTGGTATCATAAACAACCCAAAGAAAGAGATAAAGGTGCTATATAATGCTAACTAAATCCAAAATTTTAAATTGATTATTGCCTTTTTACTCCAGTTATCGCATCACGTAGAAAAAACGACTCATAGTATACAGGGTGAAAAAACAAAAGTTTGAAGCTCAATATCTTTGAAACTAACTGGTTTTATAAAAATCCCAAAGAAAGGGATCATTGTGCTATATAATGCTAACTAAATCCAAAATTTGAACTTGATTATTTAAAATTTGAACATGATTATTGCCCACGTAGAAAAACGATTTTTTTCAGTTTTTGATGTTTTTCTCAGGATCTGCCCCATGAAATGACTTAAAATTTAAGTGGTATATAGTTCTAATTACCTTCAATAATCATATATTTTTTTAGAATGATTCGCTATTTAGTTTTTGAGTTATAACGATTTAAAAAAATTGCACTGTATGGTGTATAATAAAAGAACGACGAACGATAATATAAATTTTTCACGGTAAAAACATAGGCAATTTTATTCTCTTTCAGGTACATATTAAGCAATTTACTTTTATTAACTTTTCCGATAACTTTGTTGGCAAAAACTGAAATCTCAAAACTAAAAAATCACTATAAAAAAAACGCGTATATAAATTGTAAAAACGGACTTTCGTCCCACTATCTTCTAGCAAAAACAAAGAAAATGAGACTTGGTGGGTTAAAATCCACCAAGTAGAAGCTGAGAAACAGGCGTATACATACGCGCGCACGCACACACACACGCACACACACACACACACACACACACACACACACGCACACACATACATCCGTACGGACATTTTCTAAAAACACCATTTTTCGACTAAAAATTCATCAAAACACACTTCCCACATGTTTTTACACAACCTCCAAAAATTACTATTACAAGGCTTCCTTAGGAAGGAAGCAAAAGAATCAAATTAAAACAAAAAAAAACCACTGTGTACCTAACTAATATTTTAAGTAAAACCACTTATGATCTGCATCTTATAAGCACTGCATCTGCAAAAATATAAATTACATCAATTACATGAAATCATTCAAATTATATGAAACATATTGTACCTGAAAGTTACACATCATGAAGATCCAGTATTATCGATAATCAGGCATATGACGGATGCCCTTGATCCTACTGCTCCCCATTTAGTAGACCATGCTATCTCCAATTGTAGTATGACTTAAACACTAAAAAACAAAAGAAATCATATTAAAAACTCATGGTAACAGATAATTCTTTAACTCACTGATCTAACCTGATAAAAACACTTATCGGTCAATGTAGTAAGCAGTACTGCCGGAGTATTGATGGATTTTTCTTCCAACTCCAAGATTTTGATGGCTTAGATACCAACGACACCAATATCTTTAGTTATACTCTGGTACATGCAGTAGACTATGATGCCAACAAATGCTGCATTGCTCATACACCTATACTATACATGCAGGAAAATATTTTACAAACTTTTCTCACATTGTTTATATTAACTAACAGAAAACTAGCAGTATATTAATAATACCTGTTAAGGTACCCGTAAGGAATCAAAAATATCTATTTTGAAAACTCAGAACATATAAAGTATTTTAAATTAAAACTTATTAAAGACTCAATAGCAATTAAACTTACAGCACAAGTCATTGTAATATTTTGTATATTACCATGTCGAATAGTACAAACCAATCTTCAGAGTCGTATTAAAGTGGTTAAATTATCCAACAATATCAACAATACTCCCAGAAAGTATGAATCCAGCTCCAAGGTCATCTCCAGGTGGTTCAAGCAGCCAGGAACGGCAATCAGGACTCTCAGGAAGCAAAAATACAGCCTCATGGCTATTTCCAGGTGGCTCAGGCAACTTGAAACGCCTTTAGCACATCCAGAAAGTTGGAATATAGCTCCAGGGTTATCTCCGGGTGGTTAGATCAGCCAGAAACACCAAGCAGCATGGCCAGATAACGTTGAAATAGCCAGAGACGCCAATCAGCATCACCACAAGCAGAGTAAATCAAGCTCCTGGGTAATCTTGATATGATTGGAGAAGTCAGCAACACCAACCTATACTGCTTCGATGGTGTGAAGCAGCTCTAGAGACATCTTGAGATGTTTGAAGTAGCCTAGTAGTTAGAATTATCTCTGTCCTTTAAAAGCCATATGGCTACCATTGGGAGGCATCATATCATGATGATGTCATTCTCATCAATACTGATTCAACTCTAAAAAAACAGATCACAAATCACACTGATTTCATTGCACAAAGCGCAATAAATATCTGTTGTAAACATAACAAACACATGAACAAAGGAAAACCAGTCGTGGATCTTATACGATAGTGACTCCTCATCCAGACAGCATCTTGCAAGAAGAAGGTATCAGCACAACAATAGAATCGCAGGAGCAGCAGCCGCAGGAGTAGTCCGAAAAACAAGGGATAACCTCCAAGCAAAAACTCAAGTTTTTTGTTGGAGCTACATGTCTTCCTATACTGCAGTACTCCTTGATGAAATAACACTCACACATTGCATCGTTCGTACTATTCTAGTGCATCACATTTCAATACTATTCGCACTGTTTCAGAAACTAAGAACCGTGAGCAGCCGAACCGCGAGCGGGATCGTGGTAATCGGAGGCTGCTTGGATACACATAATACAGGCGCCATAACAGCACTTCTGATTTTCATGCTACTTATAACCCTGCTGCATCGCGTCATCATTACCGTTTTGCACGACGCACTCACTTCTAATATCGCCGAAATGTTTAATTGAGCTAAACATTGCCGTGAGCAGAGATCGGGGTTCTACTTCAAAACGTCAAAACGCACACGGCACTCGGCTGCATGGATATGTCGCCAGCCGGTCGCCAGATCGATGCGCACAATGTATGCGTAGTAGTCGAGCTCGCTGCCTCGCTTCGATAGAGCCAACGAATAGCTGTTCGGCTTTGCTTGATGATTGAACTAATACTTTTTCTGTTCAAATTATTTAATAAATTATCTTTGCACCAAATTAATGACTTTAGGAATAGGATGGAATTCGCTTTGTTAAGCGCGACATCACAACTTACATATAAACCAATGTATTTTCCACAAATAGGATAGTTCCGAATTTGGCCACCTTATGAAATTTCGCGTGTATAATTTGAATTCAAGTACTATAAAAAGATAACTTTTTCTAATCTTACGGAATAAAAAAGGGTTTTTAATTATTTCGTTGCAATAAGAGAATACATGTTTGTTCGCGTGCATTACGCTCGGCATAATGGGATCAGTCATTAGGACCGCATCCGACCCGGCTCGGGCCTCGCACCCGACGACCGACCAGTCGTAAACTTGACGGGGAACTCCCGGCCGACACAGTCGTAAACTGTTCCGGGATTTCCCAAGCGACATCTGCGACCGTAAACGGCGTCGGGAAATCCCGACAAGGCCCAAGCGCGCACGTAGCCGATCCCCTCTACCGCCTCTAACGCGCATATTCCGGCCGGCTGAGCTTGGGGGTGGCAACGCGCCACGCCGCAATGGCCCGCTCCCTACTCCAGCAGCTGACGTTTGCGTGGCGTGGGTGGATATGCGCTGACTGCCGCCAGAGGGCACATCTGTCGAGAACCCCGTCCCCTGACGGAACAGTCCTGGCTACTGTCGGGGGGAGCCGGGGCAGCCTCTCATTCTGTCTCGAGCCTGCATAGAGAGAAGTGCTCTTATGATCTCTATTAGAAGCACGTCAAATATTCAACACTGTGTCCAACGGAAGTCCAGGCATCACGGTACTACCAGAGAGAAGGACGCCGCCGTAGCCCGCCTTCTGTTTCTACATCCGGGTCTTCGGCCACCTATCATCCGTAAGCGTGAGCGTAAGCGTATAATATAAATCATCATCTTAGACGCGTATTACTACATGTATTTCGTTTCGGCAGACTACTGATATGCAAATTAAATTGTATTAGCGTAGCGTCGTATAACTGCTGTAAACCAAGATTTGCAATTGATTCAAACTAACTTGTAATATACTTCTAATAAATTCTCCTTTTGAGCTTGCTTTGGCTTTTCCCCTTACACCGAAGGGGTTTTTACGCCAAACCAAGTATTGTTTATAACGCGAATCACGTGTTTTATTGTCACGACCAATTACTCATTCCACCCTCCCGAACTCCCGTCGCTAGTCGACAATTCAATGTTGAAGTTTATATGAATGTCTATTCGAAAATCAACAATATTGAAAATCATAAGTCAAAAACTAAAATAATTGTAAAAACTTTGAAGCTATGCATGGCCAACACATTTTTTAATTGTATACGAAAAAGATAAAAAATCAATGTTTTGTCAGCGCGAGCACCGGCGGGTATGGCGAGCGCGAAGCGCGAGCGTCAGCGTTCGTGCCTTATCGCGAAGCGATGCAGTTTTACGTGACGCAATAACTGGAGTAAAAAGGTAATAATCAATTTAAAATGTTAGATTTAGTTAGCATTATATAGCATCTTCATCCCTTTCTTCGGGTTGTTTATGATACCAGTTTGTTTCAAAGATATTAAACTTCAAAATATTGTTTCTCACCCTGTATACTTTGCAGAATTGAAAACTGCGTCGCTTACATCACTAGCGTCCTCACAGTGGCGGGTGGGTTAAGTAATTTTAACTCGACGAATGAATTGGCTGCCCACCGGGCTTAGGCTTTTTGAATAATATTGTGCATAATATTGATTTATTACCCTGTTGCAATAAAAAAAATGTTATTAATATAAATCAGGTGGAAGGTTAATTATTTTTCACGATTTCTACATACCCACAGCCGCCTTTCAGACCCTTGACGTTGTTTTCTATACTCCCATAATCGCCTTTTAAAATTTTAAAGCTCATTTCAGCACTCCCACAGTCGCATTTTAGACCATCGTAATCGTTTTCTGTATTCCCACAGTCGCCTTTTTGACCTTTGCAATAGATTTCTACATACCCACAGCCGCCTTTCAGACCCTTGACGTTGTTTTCTATATTCCCATAATCGCCTATTAAAATTTAAAAGCTCATTTCAGTACTGCCGCAGTTGCCTTTTAGACCCTCGTAATATTTTCTGTATTCCATAGCTCCTGGGAGAGAGGTCTCGCCGGAGATCCGCTAGGGACTGAAGCCCCGAGCTCTCTTAAGACGGTAGCAGTCTTTTAGGTACACTATTGTTGAATATATTGTATAAATCATATCATAATAAAAACAAAATATTTTTTCAAAAATCGAAAAATGGCCATGAAATGGCCATAATAGTCTAAATCTTAAAAGAAAATTTACTCGAATTCAGAATCAGAAAACATGTATGCACGTCCAATCTTATTACGATCGATCACGTAGTTCCAGAATTATAACAGTACGTACGCACGCATGCACGCACGCACGCACACACACACACAGACAAAACCATCTGCACGGACATTTTATAAAACCATGAAAACTCTCAAACATACTCCAAGCTTTAATTATCAAATTATATGGTTTAACAAAAATAATAATGTTCAGTCACACAGAGTATACAGGGTGAGAGTTGAAGAATTTGAATCTTAATATCTTTTAAACTAAAAGGTTTCATAAGCTACAAAAATAACCTAGCCGAAGTGATCAAAAGATCAATCTTTTCCTAAAATTTCAACTCAATTTAAACCTTTTACTCCCGTAATCGTACGACATAAAAAAAACATTTTTTTTAGTTTTTGATTTTTATCTCAAACTAGTAGATATCGTTGTTTTTTATTGTCATGAATTTTTTTAAAACATTTAACTATTTATTTTGCTTCCTTCCTAAGGAAGCCTTGTAATAGTAATTTTTGGAGTTTGTGTAAAAACATGTGGGAAGTGTGTTTTGATGAATTTTTAGTCCAAAAATGGTGTTTTTAGAAAATGTCCGTACGGATGTATGTGTGTGTGTGTCTGTGTGTGTGTGTGTGTGTGTGTGTGTGTGTGTGTGTGCGTATGTATACGCCAGTTTCTCAGCTTCTACTTGGTGGATTTTAACCCACCAAGTCTCATTTTCTTTGTTTTTGCTAGAAGATAGTGGGACGAAAGTCCGTTTTTACAATTTATATAGTGGGTTTTTACAATTTATGATAGTGGGACGAAAGTCCGTTTTTACATATTCATCAAGATGTCCGCCACGGGCGAAAGCTCGTCTCGTGGCAAGACAGAAGTATATCTTAAATGTTATCCTACGCAAATTGTTAGAACTGTTGTGTATATCATACAAGTGATTTTGTGAGACTAAATAAAGCCATTAGACTAAGTGCAGTCCTAGGAATCTGTCCGGATCATGAGAACATAGACATAACCTCAAAAGTGAACACTAAAACGCTGAGTAATGAGGCGAAACTAATAATTGCACAGGTTAAATCATTTGAAAAAAAGGAGATAAGAAAGCAGGTACTTAAAGAATTTCAAGATAACCTAAGTGATGACGAAAGTGACAATGGAAATAAAAATAAAACTCTGGATAATAGTCTGCAGCGGGAAAATGCACTTTTGAGAGAATTAAATAAAGAACTCAAAGATAAAAACAAACTATTAAATGTTATGCTTGAAAAACAAAAGAATGATGTATCCGCTGTTAAAAGCAAAACTTTTAAAAAACTTATAAAAAACCAAAACGTGTTCCTAAAATTATAATAAAAAGAAAGTCAGATGAACTAACAACTGAAAAGGTGAATCAACTAGTGTCTCATTATTTAATCAAGGACAAAACAATTCAAACTAATAGGATAGTCAAGAAAAAAGATGAATTACTTATAAACTGTATGAATGAAGATAGTGTTAATAAAGCTTACGAATTGCTAAAGTCGAAATTACCTGATGGGTGTGAAATAGATACAGAACAAGTACTTAACCCTAAAGTTAAAGTCGTTGGAATTGACAATTTTGAAAAAATGGATAATAATAAGTTAGAAAAGGATATCAATGAGAGGAATTTCAGAAATTCAAAGAAAAAATGTGCTGTTCTCCATGCGTACAAAAATGATAAAACTAAATTACAGACAGTGATTTTGGAAATGCCTGCTGAATTATATCAACAAATGAGAGAAAATAACAACAGACTCTATGTTGGCTATCAAAATTGTAAAGTTTACGATTATTGCAATGTCAAACCATGCTTTAATTGTGGCAGGTTTGGACATAATGGTATGAAATGCGAAAACGATAAAATATGCTTAAATTGTGCTGGAAATCATGAAACCAGGGAGTGTGAAACAAATAAATTAAAATGTCCAAATTGTACATTCAGCAACAACAAATTTAAGACAAAGTTCAATACAGAACACGTGGCAACAGATAGCCACGAGTGTCAAATATTGCAGGCCAAGATAAGGAAGTATATAGATTTTACCGATTATACCATCCAGCCTACAATACCGAGATATGTTGGTATAGTAGGAAAAATGTCTGAAACGCAAATGATAACCAGAGCGTCGAGAATATCTTCACCATCACTGCAAACTCTCAATTCAAACATATCAGATAGATTAAGAATCAGGAAATAAACATGGATCAAGATTTTAACTTTGAAGAAGATGTAAGCAAGTTTGAACGTGAAATAGAAGATATCAAAAAGCTCAATGAATCCATAATAAAAGCAAAGAACTTAATGTTGTGCGTAAATATAAGAAGTATGAGTGCTAATTTCGAAAAACTTGAAACTTTTATTGGGAGTTTAGTGAAAAAACCTATTATTATTATTTGCACGGAAACCTGGAACTTACAATATCCTCAATATTATCAATTACATGGCTATGAATGCTATTATAATGAAAGTAAAATTAACAAAGCGGATGGCGTTTTTATGTATATTCTGAGTAAAATATGTCATAACACCACAATAGAAGTGGTTGATAGATTGAGCGTTGTAAGTTCTAATATTAAATTTATGTCCGGAGAGTCAATAAAAATCTCTGCGATGTACAGGTGCCATGACTTACCGAAGTCTGAATTTGTAAATAGCTTACGAAAGTTTTTGTCAGAGCACAGAAATATTAAAAATCACTGCATTTTTGGAGACTTTAATATTGATATATTAGATAAATATGTAGAAAACAAAGAAATAAGCGAAAAAACTATTATGCAGGAATACTTAAATAATTTTTTTGAACATGAATATATACCGAGCTTTAAAGGAATTACCCGTCCATCTCTAAATCTAGATAAAGGCACGTGTATTGATAACTGTTTTGCCAAAACTAAAAATATCATACTAGAATCATTTAAATTAAATACACCTTTTAATGACCATTACCCGTTGTTCATAACCATGGAACAACTTAAACTTAAAAAAGTAAGTGAAAATGATATCACATCCATGAATTATGGTAAATTAAAAAACTTAGCGAAAAGAATTGACTGGCAATTTTTGCTAACATTACAAGACTCCAACAATGCTTTAAACCAATTAATAAAAATGATCCATAGCTGTGTCGGCAGAGCCATGTGTAGTAAAAAATTAAGTAAAAAGAATAGCTCCATATCACCCAGGAATAACTGGATAACTAGTGCAATACTGGTGTCGTGTAATACAAAAGAAAATTTGTACAAAATATGGAAAAAAAACCCAACGAATTTAGTACTAAAAAATGAGTATAAAAATTATGAAAAAATTTTAAATAGAGTCATAAAAGATGCGAAATACAAATTCGAAAGCAATGAGATAAAACGAAATATAGACAACCCAAGACAGCTATGGAACATTATAAATACTAAGCTAGGCAAAAAAATTCAGCAAAACAAGTCAATTGACCATCTAATTGTAAATAAGCAAAAAATTGAAGATAAGAGTACAATAGCTAACACAATGAATGAATATTTCTGTAAAGTAGGTATTGACCTAAGTAACAAAATTCCTAATCTGGATAATGAACAACTAAAACTCCCAGAAAGAAATAACAAATCAATTTTTATCTATCCAACAGATAGTCTTGAAATTCTAAACTGTATAGATACACTGAAAAGAAAAGCTGGAGGTGTTGATAATATAAATGCAAAAACGATAAAAACATTAGCACAATATATAGCAAAACCATTGGAACATATTTTTAACCTATGTGTTCAACAATCCAACTGGCCAGATGCCCTAAAGTGTGCAGATATAGCTCCTATACATAAGGCTGGGGATAGGTCTTGTATGTCAAATTACAGACCTATCTCCCTTATATCAAATATAGCAAAAATTTTTGAGAAAATCATGTACAATAGATTGTATAGCTTTCTAACTGAATGCGAAATAATTTCTGACAAACAATTTGGATTCGTAAAAAATAGAGGTACTACAGATGCCTTAAACTATATATCAAACATTATTTATAATAGTCTAGACAAAAGCATTCCTATTATCACCACTTTCCTAGATCTTGCAAAGGCTTTTGATACAGTAGACCACAAAATTTTGCTAGATAAACTTGAAAGATACGGAATCAGAGGTAGTGCACTGATTCTAATAACTAGCTATCTCTCAAATAGACAACAATGTGTTAAAATCCAAAACTGCAAAAGTGAATACAAAGTAATACCCATTGGTGTCCCACAAGGTACCATATTGGGGCCTTTATTTTTCATACTTTATGTGAATGATCTATTGAGAGATATGCAGAATGATGCTATTATGTCCTACGCTGATGACACTGTTATCATAGCTAGTGATAATACGTGGTCATCTGCTCAGGACAAGATGAATGAATATCTTGATAAGGTTGCAAGATGGTTAACCTTAAATAGATTATCTTTAAATGTTAGTAAAACAGTGTATATAACGTATGGCAGCTACTGTGATAGTGTTCCTGACACATTGCATATCAGCATAGGTGAGAATACAATAAAAAGAGTAGAAAGCCATAAATATCTGGGTTTAATTTTTGATTTTAATATGAAATGGGAGAAACATGCGTATTATATTGTCAATAAAACAAGATATTTAATCTTCATTTTTGCAAAAATTAAAAACACTATGGATAGCAAAACTTTAGTGATGATTTATAATGCATTTTTTCAAAGCTTAGTCAATTATGGCATAATAGCCCCCACGAAGTATTAGCAAAACTGAAAATTTTACTATTACAAAGCTTCCTCTTGAGGAGGAAGCAAACCGCGCCAAGATATCTACCACTTCCTGGTGAAGAAGCGATATCATTTAAATGTAATTAATACACAAATTACGTTGAATAAAATTATTTTGAAGTGTTAGTACATAAGATGTTAGGTAAAAAAAGGGGGGGGGGGTGATGTCTCTTGGAGATCGGTTTGACAATTAGCTCTGCGAGCTATGCGAAAGAAAGATAGGGGAGAAAGAGGGAGAGAGAAAGAGTGTGTGTGTGTGTGTTTATTTTTTTTATGTGGTGTAGGCAGAGCAAGCTCTGCACAAGTGGCCCTCCGACACCGAAACCCCACAGGCACCATTGTTAAACAATACTTCCGTGGGGCCCGTTAATTAGCCTGGTTGGCTTTTTCTTTAGGGTTTGACATTTCCATACATCCCCCATCCACCAAAGTGATTAGGGGTTAATGATCAAACTTGTCTTCTTCTTTCTGCATCTTCCAGCCGTCTGCTTCTTGCAGCATCGTCCGGTCATCCTCTGGACAGACTCAACCCCGACACCTACGTTGCTCTGCATCGGGTGAGGGAGTCTGAGCTCCAACGCAGTTACCTACGTTTCTCTGCATCGGGCAGGGGAGTAAGATCTCAACTTTGTGACCTACGTTCCTCTGCATCAGTCCAAGGAGCGTTTCGTATTTACGCCTCAGTGGTTGTCATATAGCATATTTTACTCGGCTGGTTCGCCTTTCTCTTCTCTTTTCTTCGTCATTTCTAACTTTCTTGAGGACGGTCCTTACGTAATTGTTTACTGCGCACCAACCATCTTCCCACGTTAGCATAGCTGTCATCATTGACTCAGGTGTCACTCTGGTCTGGAGGTAGCACTCATGTACTTATCGTTCACTTTCGTATCGTGAACAGTCACAGAAGACACGCTAGTTTCGAAGCAGACTGGGCAGTTCGGACTGTCGTCAAGCTTAAACCGCCGTAGGTACGCCCGGAAGCATCCATCTATCCAAGCATCCTCGGTCAAAAACTGCGTGAGGTAATAGTTAACCTCTCCATGCCTTCTTCCAATCCAGTCTTCTATCCTTGGTATAAGGCGATGAGTCTATCGCCCCTTGTCACTAGCTTCCCATCTCGTTTGTCATTCAGCCATCGTCTTCTTTCTTGAAGTATCCCTGATCTCATTCTGGCTTTTGTCATTCGTTCTTCTCCTAGCTCTGAATACGTCCTTCCTTTCCAGTGCTAAAAGGTCAATGGGCGGCATGCCTGCTACAATGCAGATCCGATACCGTACGGTAAGCGGACGCCACTTTTAGTGCACTTTCAATAAATAGTGAGATATAAAACATTGTTTCAAGGAAATTCAAGGTGTTCGTTCGTTCGTCGACATCTGTGTCTCAGCTTCTACTCAGTGGATTTTAATCCACCAACTCTCATTTTCTTCGTTTTTACTATAGCATGATGGGGAAACAGTCCATTTTACATTTTGTAGGCTTGTTTTTTTTATAGCGATTTTTTAGTTTTGAGATTTCAGTTTTTGCCAACAAAGTTATCGTATATATTATCGTTCATCGTTCTTTTATTATACACCATACAGTGCAATTTTTTTAAATCGTTACAACTCAAAAACTAAATAGCGAATCATTCTAAAAAAATATATGATTATTGAAGGTAATTAGAACTATTTACTACTTTAATTTCAAGTAAGTTCATCGAAGAAAAACTTAAAAAACTAAAAAAAGTCGTTTTTCTATGGGACGCGATAACTGGAGTAAAAAGGCATTAATCAAGTTCAAATTTTGGATTTCGTTAGCATTATATAGCACTTCGATCTCTATGTTTGGGTTGTTTACGATACCAGTCAGTTTCGAAGATATGATAGAGGAAGTGAGAGAGAGAGAGAGAGAGAGAGAGAGGGGGAGGGAGGAAGGGAGGGAGGGAGAGAGCTGTAATTATATATATGTAATTGATTCAAAATAATTGTATCCATCAAACTAAAAAAAAGAAATTGATAGATTTATATATGAAGTAAAATCAATTATGATATTAAGCAATACATAATGTTGAAGGAAGCTACGTGCCAAAGAATTGGCAGCGGTCTTTCTTTAAGTATAATGAAAATTTGTAAAGTTGTGTACAGTTTTGTACAGTTTTTTTATCAATCATACATACAATTCGATTTTTTTAGCAATTTTTAAACAATTTATAAAGCAAACGATGATTGATATAATAGAATTTTATACAGTTATTGTTATATGATTATAATAAAAAACTATGAATTTAGGTTTTTAAATTTTAATTTTGTAATAATATGTTAAAATTAGAAATATTGGTATTTGAAATTATAATTTTTGTTATTTTTTCTTTTTTGTTTATTCGGAGAGTTAGAGAAATGCGTAACGCACCATGACAGGAGTCGTGCGAGACTCCCTGTGTGTAAGGCTCTCCTGGCGTAGGACGGACACCAGGCATACTCAGTAAAAGTCCACCTCTCAGCCGTTCCCGCTTTCCTTTGGGAGGTCGCCTGTCTTATGCTATTTTAGCCGTCAGCCAATCTGTCAAGCATCTGTCGTTGTTTTTTGCGTGGAGGACCGTCTCCACGTACGCCGATATCTCGTCCCATTGCTGCTTGCTGTGAAGCATCATACTAACTACTGTCTCGGGCGTGAACGCCCCTATTGTCAGCTCTAGTACTCTACGTCTATTTGTCCATCGTGGGCAGTCAAAGAACGTGTATCTTACGTCGTCTTGTTCGTCACCGCAGTATTTACACGCCGATGTTGCCACCCCGTTCATCGCGAACAGGTAGCTTCTAAAGTAGCCATGCCCGGAGAGGAACTAGGTGAGGTAAAAGTTTACCTCCCCCCACCTTCGCTCCGCCCAAGGACTTATCTCCGTAATTAGTGTTCTCGTCCATTGCGCTTGCTGGCATTAAGCCCATCTTTCTTGCCATTTTCGCATCATTCTCTCGCATTCTTCGGTGGCCAACAAAATGTTATCTGAAGTAAGACGACCCTCGTATGTTCGCTTGTGCTCGATAGCAAGCAGGTTGACCAGGATCCCCCCGCAATTATTATCACTGCCTTGCACCGCCGTTATTTTCTTTCGGTATTTCTTTACCTCCATAGCGCCGGCCCACACCTTCACTCCATATAGTAGATTGGAATTAGTGGTCGCCATTAGAAGTCGCCTAACAGGTTGTCTCGGCCCACGCACGTTGGCCTTTAATCTGCTAAGCTGCGCTACTCTTATCGTCGCTTTTCCGCATACGCGATCTAAATGAGCCCCGTAATTCAACTTCGTATCCAGCGTTACACCCAGATACTTAGCCGCTGGATTAGAGATAATCATTTCTTTGTCTACCTTCATCGGTATGATGGTCGGTATACGCTTTCTAGTGAGGAGAATAATTTCCGTCTTGTTTAGTGCTAAGGTCAGTCCGTGGTCTGTCATCCACTTTAGTACGCTACACATTATCGCGTTTAGCTTTACGTGCGCAGTCTTTACGTTTCGTGCTGTAATAACCGCCGCAACATCCTCCTCATACCCTTCGAGTATGACAGCTTCTAGCATTTTGAGCCTAAGCAACCAATCATACAGAATGCCCCAGAAGTCCCAAGATCGAGCCCTGTGCAAACCCTGCCGTAATAGATCTGCTTCTTCTCCCTTCCGTTGTCTCGTATTCGATAACCCGATTACTGAGATAGTCTTCCACTAGTCGCATAATGTATGGTGGTACTCCAAACGGTCGAAGGGCGTCTAGTATATCCACCCACCTAGCCGAGTTGAACGCGTTTTTAACGTCTAGTGTCACGAGTACGACAATTGGTCTTGCCGCGTGGCAGGCTAAATCCGTTCTTTTCAGCGTGTCAGTAACCTCTCTAATCGCTTCTAACAATGACATCCCCTTTCTGAAGCCATATTGCTTGTCAGAGAGGTCGCCTGCTTCTTGAATGGCTCCCAGTATTCGAGGTTTAATGAGAGCTTCTCCTGTCATTCCCTTTGTATCCAGGAGACTCAATGGTCGGTACGATGAGTCCGCTCCTTGTTGACCTTTGGGTTTTTCGATAAGCACTAATCTTGCCCTTTTCCATCTTGAGCTAAATACGCCCTGCATGATACACTGGTTGTACATTTCCAGGAGCAGCTCCGGTCGTTAGGTTGCAACGGCCTTGAGCACCTCCGCAGGAATGCCATCCAGACACGGTGCCCTGCCGCTTTTCAGGGATGAGGTTGCCACGATCAGTTTACCCTCAGTAAAAAGGGGTATCTGTTCTAACAGCACGTTCGTCGTTTTTGTCTGAGATCTGATGGGGTGTGTAGGGAATAGCCCGTATCCCTTTTTCTATCACATCTGCCTCCATGGGTTCAGTTTGTTTCATTTCGCCCATCATTCGGGTTACGATCGCGTATCCGTCTTCAAACGGATCTTTCTCCACGTCGTCGATAATCTTTGCCCAGCAGTTACGCTTACTATCTTTTATCACGTCCCTTAACCTTTTTCGCGCCTTGTCGTATCTCATGCCCAAGTCTCGAGCTTTAGGCCAGTTTCGTTTCATGGCTTTCTGAACCCTTCTCCTAACGCGAAATCTATCATTTCTAAGCTCCGCAATTTCGTCCGTCCACCAGTATACCGGGCATCTTATATAGCTGCAAGTCACCTTTGGCAAAGCAGCGTCGCAGAGCTCCATTATGAGTCGCGTAGTGCGTTCTACCAGTGCTTCTACATTTTCGCGTTCTCTCAATTGGCGAAGGATCCCACATGATGGGACTTCAGCCTCCTGAATCGCGTCCACAAGTCTTTCTGGGTTCATACGCCGGGTATTCCAGCGCAGTGTCTGTTTTTTTTTGCTGTAGTCCTATTTCCGCGATCGTCCTGGATGTTGAAAAGAATATACTGGTGATCACTCGTAGTATATTCCTCCGTGATGTGCCAATCTCTAATTTAGGGGATCGTCGCTTTGCTCGCGAAAGTTACATTAGATATGGATTCTCCAATACTTGGTCTACGGTAAGTAGGGGTATTTTCCTCGTTTGGCACTACCAGCCTTAATCTAGCTGCCATCTCAAGGATGGCCCTGCCTCTGCTGATCGTTGTCGGCATGCCCCATTCTGTGACCCTAGCGTTGGAGTCGCCCCCTATCACGAGTTCCCGGATACATCCCTTATCGCGTTTTCTAGTGCTCCTAGCTTTATGGCAAAATCCGCCGCGGCAAGGTTCGGTGAGAGATATACGCTAAAGTATATGATGCGGCCCACCTACTTTACTTGCGCGTAGTCGTCTCCTATCCCCGTTTCCACGATCCCACGCCTGGGCATCTAGACAGCGGCGGTTTTTCCGTTGTTAGACACCCAGCCAGGTATGTCACGATCCGTGTATTGCTCGCTGACTAAAACGATATCCACTTTCTGCTCAACTACAAATTGTTGTAGCAGATCGTGGGCAAGCTTACTTCTGTGCAGAATACCTTGAAGTGTTCGCGCTATTATGTTCTGTTCTTACTTGCGTTTATGGCTGCCCGAAAGACCGCGCATGCACCGGTGCCTGGAGCGTGCATCGCCTTCTTTTCGGGTATCTTAGCGTCTCTACATAAGAAACACCTTATCTCCTGGATTGCCACAGTGTATTTTGCAGCTCTATGCTCATCCACGCCACACTTTCAGCAGTTAGTGCTCCAGTCGGGACCTTGACATCTTGCTTTCACGTGTCCGTAGCTTAGGCAACGATAACATCGCGTAACATTTGCGCGAATCCTTACCCGGCAGTTAACGTACCCGATACGAATCTTTCCTTTTTTGAGTACTGATCTATTTCGACCACCGCCACCTTCTGTTCCCTCGTGTTCGGCTCGGTTATCATTCGGTTGATGACATTTGTTTGGGTGTATTGTTGGATAAATGAGGTAAAGCAGAGGATTAATGTTTAATAACAATGTGGATTTATTCGTCTTCTTCTATGTACAGCTACTATGTATATATATACGCCGTGTACACGATGTGTACTGTACGACGGCTCGGAACCAAGAGAGCGACGTGCGAGACTCGTATAGTCTCGGCACCGCTAGTAGTCATGTGACACACGCATACCGCGAGAGATGATACTTGCATGTGTGTGTCCCCTCACATACTCGTCAGCGCGCTCACTTATTCTAGCGCGCTCTATACTATACATACAGTCAAATGTACTATATTCTCAATATGTATTGTTATGACCGAGCTCGAACGTTGCGCGATTCGAACGCTGAGAATCGCGCATAGCGACCCCTAGCAACGAGATCAACGACGTCGCGGATGTTATTGTTTATGTTTAGTCTGATCGTGACAGCTGATGAGGACAGTTGTGCTTACGTTCGAATAAAGAGTCTGAGTTTATGTGTGCTTTTCTATAAATATGTGTTGACATCTTTATTACCCGAACCCGATCATAACAGTATATTATTATAAATGTCATTTTTAGGCACGACCGCGACACGGAAGTGCCTTATAGTTTCGTATGCGAAAAATGTGTACCATGCGATATCTCACACAATTTTCGACCGATCGGGCTGAAATTTTAGGAGAAGTCACCTTTCGTAAAAGCTAAAAAACTATTCTTTTTTATCTCGATCCTCTACGTCGTTTTGAAATGAGGGCCCAATCTGTTCGATTTTTACGCGTATTTTTGAATAAAAATTTTTGTGTTACACGATTATCTCTGAGAGACTTTAATCAATCAGGCCAAAAATTTATGTGCGAACTCCTCTTATAATAGTAAACTGACAGTTTTATTTTGGGCTTGATCTTGCAAGTATAAGCAGAATGCGGTCACCTCCAAAAATCGCTAAAAACGGTTTTTTGGCTCTAACTCGAATTCTAAGCATTCTACAAAAAAAGTTAAATGGAAAAGTTGTAGATCTTTGAGAAATACAACTTTTTCCCATTAACATCAAATCATGAAAATGCTTATAACTCAAGTTTACAGCCCAAAATCGACTTTATACAGCTAAAAAAAAATTATTTGCCAGAAAACTTTGCGTATATACGTTTGTAATACCCCGTACACGTTTCCGAGGATTTTGATAAAAAAAAGGAAAACATTAACATTAAAAGAAACTAAAGTCATTCGACTTTAATTTTAGAAAATCTCAGCAGTTCCCCTGCTCCTGCGCCGAACAGCAACCAGCACCAGTAGACCGGCACAGCGAGCAAGAACACACAGCAGAGCGGCGCAGCGAGCGCACATGAGTGTGAGTGAGAAGCGAGCGAGTATGCATGTGTAAATATGAAAGCGAACGAGCGAACAGTGACGTAGAGACGGCGCGGCGCGCGCACCTAAGTATGAATGTATGGTAATGGGATATGGATGTATGAATGTGATAGTTTTCTCGGCGGCTCGGGTCCCGCTCTCCGGCGCTACCTATATAAGGACCTGCGCGGCCTATGGCCAGTCACTAGCTCCAGCGCAATTATCAGCGCACTAGCCTCTACCAAGAGCAACCATTAAGCCTTGGTAGATAAAAGACTTAGAATATTTTCTCATTTTTGAAGGACTTATACAATTATCTAGTCAGGCACGATATCGCAACTAACGCGTATCTGTCCTAGACGTACACAAATTTCTCTAACTATCAAACATTTGTAAAATTTCGAATCATCAGATAACGCAAATTAAGCGTATCTGTTTATATTTTCGGTTGTAAAAATCAAAAGCGGATTTACTATTTTATTTCATTTTGTGACATAGAATATATGCAACAATCAAGGCAATATTCTCAATTCTATTTGAATATATTTATGTTGTTAAAATCATAGTCTTATTATTGTGTTAATTTCCACTACCTCGTATCCCGGACCTGACTAAAAAATATATAAACATTAAATAAAATTATTCTATTTTAGTCTGCTGTCAGAAAGACGACACAGACTAGCAAACATTCACCGCTTTTCTCTAGTAAAATCATTAAATTACCTAATTTTTGCATAAATCTAAATTACTACAGGACCGAGAAAAGTCGTGACCGTTTCACGTTTTACATCAAAATGTTCAATATAAAAGTTGTAAACATTTTCAAAATACAACTTTTTACCGTGGCAAATATTTCTTAAACACTTTTCGACATTCAACAACTCTAAAAACGTTTTTTTAAACATCAAAATGCGCTATGTAAATCTTGGCTACGCTAATTAATAATATTCTTCTATTTCAAAATAATAATATCCTCTTCAAAGTATAATTTCTTGCTGCAACTGCTTGGCATTGTTTCGTTTTATTTTGTACTTTAAAAAAAGAATAAAATTAAAACCCAAAATAACCTCTGCACCTAAATAATATTTAAAGTAAAACTATTTATGATCTGCATCTCAGAAGCACTGCATCTGCAAAAATATAAATTACATCAATTACATGAAATCATTCAAATTATATAGGAAATATTGTACCTGAAAGTTACACACTAACGAAGCTCCATTATTATCGATGATCAGGCATATGACCAATGCCCTTGATCCTACTGCTCCTCATCCAGCAGACCATGATATCTCCAGATGCAGTATGATTTTAACACTAAAAAAACAACAGAAATCATATTAAAAACTCATATCAACAAACAATTATTCAAATCACTGATCTCACCTGATAAATAAACTGATCCGTTAATACTAGTAAGCAGTATTGCCGGAGTCTTGATGGAGCTTTCTTCCAACTCCAACATTTTGATGGCTCAGATGCCGACACCAATATCTTCAGTCGTACTCCTGTGCATGCAGTAGTAGACTATGATGCCAAAAAATTCAGCATTACTCGTACACCTAGACATACAGGAAAATATGTTACAAACATTTTTCGCATAGTTTATATTTACAAATAAAAAACTTAGCAGTATATTGATAATAATCAATGTTAAGATACCCATAAGCAATAAAAGATATCTATTTAAAAAACTTAGAACATGTATGAAGTATTTTAAATCAAAACCTATTAAAGATTTTCAATATTAATTTATTGAACCATACAGTACGAGTCATTGTAATTTTTGGATATTACCATGTGGAATAGTACAAACCCATCTCCAGAGCCGTATTAAAGTGATTGAAGTATCCAAGAACATCAATCAATACTCCCAGCAAGCATGAATCCAGCTCCAAGATCATCTCGACGTGGTTTAAGCAGCCAGCTACGCCAACCAGGACTGTCAGAAAGCAAGAATACGGGTCCATGGTAAATTTCTTTCTAATAATACTTGGCAAATTGTTGAAAGACCAAAAGAAAAAAAGGTCATTGATGTAAAATGGGTGTACAAAAAGAAAAGCAATAATGTTTATAACGCTAGATTAGTTGCTAGAGGTTTTCAACAAAAGGAATACATTGATAATGTTTATTCACCAGTAGGAAAAATGCAAACTTTGAAAATTTTATTGTCTTACTGTTGTAAGAATAATTTATTCATTGAACAAATGGATGTAGAGACGGCATTTTTAAATGGTTATGTAAAAACAGAAGTATATGTTAATGAACCGAAGGGCTATGAAACTGGAGACAATAAAGTTTGTAAATTGCAAAAGGCACTCTATGGACTTAGAGAAAGCCCAAGAGCTTGGTATAATTGTTTCAATAAATACATGGAAAATGTAATCTTTGTTAGAAGCAACTATGATAATTGTCTGTACATAAATAATACAAGCAAAGATACAATATATATATATATATATACATATATATATATATTAGTATTTGTAGATGATCTCCTTATCTGTTGTAAAGATAAATATATAATAAACAAAGTAAAAGCTAGTCTAATGCAAAGATTTGCAATGAAAGATTTAGGTAAAATAAGTCAATATATAGGTGTTGATATTGATTATAGTGATAACAGAGATAAATTGACTTTAAGTCAGAGCAAATATATTGAATCTTTACATACTAAATATAATCTAGAAAATGTAAAACTATATGATACACCAATGGAGACAAACTTAAAGCTAGATCAAGCTAGCGAAATAGATAAAACAATTAAGTATAGAAATCTGATTAGCGAATTATTATATATAAGCTCAGGCACAAGGCCGGATATATACCCTATAAATAATTTACGCTGTATGATATATCATACAGCGTAAATTATTTAAGTCGTTATCAAAGATGCTACGATCAAAGTCATTATAAGTATGCGATGCGAATCTTAAAATATTTTTACAAGACGTTTTTATATTTTTTAAAACTAATATATGGTGATAATATAAATAGCGAAATACTAGATTGTATGGTAGATTCCGATTTCGCAGGCGATAATATAGATAGAAAATCCACAAGTGGATACGTAATTAGATTATACGGAAATATTATTTTTTGGAAAATTTACAAACAAGTGCAGTAACAAAATGTTCAACTTTTGCAGAATATGTAGCTTTATCAGAGGCAGTCTCCGAAATATTGTTTATAAGAAATTTATTGAGCGAATCATTTGAGGTAAATTTAAATGAACCAACAACTATTTACGAAGACAATTCAGGAGCAATTGCAATCGCGAAATTCGGAAACTTTACTCCAAATTCAGAGCACATTGAAGTGTAATATCATTATATAAATAAAAGCTACGAAAAGGGTGAAATAGATATTGTAAAAGTTGACTCAAAATTACATTTTGCAGACATCTTCACAAAGAGTCTGAAGACAAAGTTTCCAAACAATAGAAAATGTTTAAGATTAATCTAAAATGTCCATACAAAGTACAAGTTCAGTTGTAAAACTCAAGTATACTTGAAATGCTCTTAATTCAATTAATGTAAAATGCGATAACAAATTGTATGCGAAATTAAAAACTCAAATGTATTGAATTATAATTTTAAAAATATCAAGACTGTAAAATTCAGGAGGCGTGTTGTAATATGTGAATTTATACAGTCGTAATATATAAGAGGTACTCGTCGCACCATCTACTGGTTGACGACGATATCGTTCAAAGAGTCAAGCTCTAGTGAACGCGGCAATGTGCGCATGTCTCGCGTATATACTCTAAGAGCACACTATACTGTATACTATACTTTGTGGAGTCAGACTATGCTATACTGTACTCCACACTCTCTCTTGCCTGTAAGACTCCAAGCTGAGCGGACGCACTACCGACTATGGCTGATGCCACTAACATATAAATATATTCATTTTTAATATTAACCTCAGTGTTGTTTATTGATCCACACAATCCAAAAAATTTCTTTTGGTCCGATTGTTCCAGATGTCCAAAATGCAAGAAATAGTCGGATAGTCAACTTTTGCAGCGTCAGAAAATCAATATTTTGGAAGTTAATTTCAACACAAATTTTATTTGTAGAATCGACATACTGAATATAACCTTGAAGTCTCAAATATGAAGCAGGTCGGGAAGGACATTATTATTGCGAAATAAGTTCGAAAAATGCATTTTTTTAAACTTTTTTGTGAATAGCTCTGGTGCTATTGGTTTTAGGATAAAAAGTAATAAAATAAAAGTTGTGTAGAATTAAATTCTCTACAAGGATAATGTAGTTAAAAATGTTAAATTTTGCTTCCTTTCTAAGGAAGCCTTGTAAGAGTCATTGTTGGGGTTTGTGTAAAAACATGTAGAAAGTGTATTTTGATGTATTTGTAGTCGAAAAAAAAGTGTTTTTGGAAAATGTCCCTACAGATGTGTGTGTGTGTGGGTGTGTGTGTTCGTTCGTATCGCCTCTAGCTCAGCTTCTACTCAGTGGATTTTAATCCACCAAGTCTCATTTTTTTTACTATTACGTAGCAAGATAATAGTCCGTTTTTACATTTTCTGAAACCGTTTTTTTTTTTGTAATAGCTATTTTTTAGTTTTGAGATTTTCTAATAAAGTTATCGGAAAAGATGATAAAAGTAGATTGCTTAATATGTACCTGAAAAAAAATAAAATTACCTATCTTATCTCGTCGCTTTGCTTCCTCCTAGAGGAAGCTTTGTAATAGGAAAATTTTCAGTTCCACTAAAACTTAAGGGAAACATGTTTTGTGATGTTTGAATTACGTGTTTTTAAAAAATGTCCGTATAAATGTGTGTGTGTGTGTTTTTTTTATTCTTTAAAGAGACAGGTTAAAGGCAAATCCATTATGGACGATATGGCACCGGCTGGTACCACCTGAGTGGGACTCTCACCCACTAAGCCCTTCGCTACTGTAAGCTTCTAACGTCTTACAGCAACAGAATCCTCTCCATCCTCCTTACCGACCCCAAGTAAGTTGGACCTGGCTCTTTCTCCGATATGACCTCCCCGTGGTAACACCGTTAAGTAATCTTTCGCAGGCGGGGGGGGGGGGCGTGGCTACTGCCCACTTCTGTTGATGTAGTCTTTTATCTCTACATTTTCTTTCTGCATCATCCATCCGTCTTCTTCCAGCAGCATCGTCCGGTCGTCTACTTCGTACAGCATCGTCCGGTTATCCTCTGGACAGACTCAACCCCGATACCTACGTTCGTCTGCATCGGGTGAGAAAGTCTGGGCTCTAACTCAGTTACCTACGTTCCTCAGCATCGGTCTGAGGAGCACTCATAGGTACTCAACCCGAGCTCCTTCATTCCTCTGCATCATGCAGGGCAGCGAGAGCTCAACTCTGTAACCTACGTTCCTCTGCATCAGTCCAAGGAGCGTTTCGTATTTACGACTTGCAAGGAGAGCTACCAGGAGGGCTCCGGGATAGGGATTCCGCTAAGACTTTCAGAAATGTTTCCTGGTAATTAAGGAGGTTCAACACCGACAGTCCCTGCCAAAAGTTCGGCTTGCTGCTGCGCTCTCTCCGCATGGCGTCCCCCTCTCCGCAGCGCAGAGAGTTTTGAACGCGCCTCTACCGGCTGCACGCACACATCGTTAGGCGTGCCACGTCGGTGAGCGAGAGACACACACGTACACGTCGGCGGCGCTAGTATGCGTGCGCGCGCGGCTGACGACAGCCTACTTTAGATTACAATAACTCGGGAACTAGACGTCAGATCATTGCTCATGAGGTCTCAAAAGATTCGTAATATCCTCCTTAACCTTACTTTAGTTTTTCAACAAGATCGAAAGAAGCGTTCGGCTACAATCAACGAAAATGTACGTTTCGCGCGGGCCCAGCATAGGGATCGCGTGTTAAACGCCCAAACTTTGAAGCCTCATATCTCAGCTTCTAGACGTCAGATCGATCTGAAATTTTAGGTGTGTATGGACAAAATCATTACGAAGCAGTATGCAAAGTTTCATTAATTTCCTAAGAAAATGAATTTAGTGGTGAACCTCCTTAACTAGTGCGCCACGCGCGGCCTCACGGCCGCGGTGGCTTGCTGCCTTGTATCGCTTCGCGTATAAGCGTTTTGTTCGCTTATATGATTGATTCGAAGTTTTACAAATGTTTGATAATTGGTGAAATTTGTTGAAGTCTAGGACAGATACGCGTTAAATTGCGTTATCGTGCCTGACTAGATAGTTTTTATAAGTATAAGAATATTCGGAAATTTCTTTAAGTCTTTTTGAAAGGAACTGAAATTTTTCTAAGTCTAAGACTGATACGCTTAAAGTTGCGATATCTTACTTGACTAGAAAATTTTATAATTCCTTCAAAAGTGAGAAAATATTCTAAGTATTTTATCTACCAAGGCTTAATGGTTGCTCTTGGTAGGACTAGTGCGCTGATAATTGCGCTGGAGCTAGTGACTGGCCATAGGCCGCGCAGGTCCTTATAAAGGCTGCGGAGAGAGCGGGACTCGAGCCGCCGAAAAAACGCTTACATACAAATATATACACACACACATTGACACCTATGTACAAAACCCATTCATACAAGCATACTGAGATGCGCGCGCCGCGCCGCCGCTACGTCATCATCCCACTCTCACGCTGTGCACGCCGCACCGCTCGCTGCGCTACACATATATATATATATACGCGCTCGTTGCTACCGCTGGGTATATCTATATCGCGCTCGCTGCTGCCGCTGCCGCGTCGTGACTTCCGCTGCCGCCGCTACTGCCTGATGGCGCTGCTGTTGTTGCTTGCAGCTGGCTGATCAGCTGTGGCCCGGAGTGTCGGTATAAAGAGTGGGGCAGAGTTACAGGCGCGAATAATTGCTAAAATAAAGTCAAACGACTTTAGTTTTTTGTAATTTTAAATTGAAAACCCTGCGGAGCTGGTGTGGGGTGTTACAGGCGCCTGTATTATGTGTATCCAAGCAAACTCCGATTACCTCCGATCCCGCTCGCCGTTCGGCTGCTCACGGTTCTTGGTTTCTGAAACAGTGCGAATAGTATTGAAATGTGATGCACTAGAATGGTACGAACGATGCAATGTGTGAGTGTTATTTCATCAAGGAGTACGGCAGTATAGGAAGACATGTAGCTCCAACAAAAAACTTGAGTTTTTGCTTGGAGGTTATCCCTTGTTTTTTGGACTACTCCTGCGGCTGCTGCTCCTGCGATTCTATTGTTGTGCTGATACATTCTTCTTGCAAGATGCTGTCTGGATGCGGATTCACTATCGCATAAGACCCACGACTGGTTTTCCTTTGTTCATGTGTTTGTTATGTTTACAACAGATATTTATTGCGCTATGTGCAATGAAATCAGTGTGATTTGTGATCTGTTTTTTTAGAGTTGAATCAGTGTTGTCATTATGATGCCTCCCAATGGTAACCATGTGACTTTTAAAGGACAGAGATAATTTACTATTTATTACTGCCAATTCAACTACGCTTACACTACCCTGGAGCTGATTCGCACTGTCTGTGCAGTGTAGCTTGGTGTTGCTGGCACTTGAAACATCTGAAGATGTCTCTAGAGCTGATTCACACCATCGAAGTAGTATAGGTTGGTGTTGCTTACTTCTCCAATCACATCAAGATTACCCAGGAGCTCGATTTACTCTGCTTGTGGTGATGCTGATTAGCGTCTCTGGCTATTTCAACGTTATCTGGCCATGCTACTTGGTGTTTCTGGCTGATCTAACCACCCGGAGACAACCCTGGAGCTATATTCTAACTTTCTGGATGTACTGAAGGCGTTTCTAGTTGCCTGAACAACCTGGAAATAGCCATGAGGCTGTATTTTTGCTTCCTAAGAGTCCTGATTGGCGTTCCTGGCTTGAACCACCTGGAGATGACCTTGGAGCTGGATTCATACTTTCTGGGAGTATTGTTGATATTGTTGGATAATTTAATCACTCTAATACGGCTCTGAAGATTGGTTTGTACTATTCGACATGGTAATATACAAAATATTACAATGACTTGTACTGTAAGTTTAATTGATATTGAGTCTTTAATAAGTTTTAATTTAAAATACTTTATATGTTCTAAGTTTTCAAAATAGATATTTTTGATTCCTTACGGGTACCTTAACAGGGATGATTAATATACTGCTAGTTTTCTGTTTATGAATATAAACTATGTGTTTTCAAAATATCTGTAACTTTTACATTGAACATTTTTATGTAAAACGTAAATCCGCAAAGTTTTATGACAAATAATTGTTTTTTTTTAGCTGTAAAAAATCGATTTTGGGCTGTAAACTCCAGTTATAGGCATTTTCATGATTTGATGTAAATGGGAAAAAGTTGTATTTTTCAGAGATCTACAACTTTTTTATTTAACTTCTTTTCCAGAATGCTTCGAATTCAAATTAGAGCCGAGAAACCGTTTTTAGCGATTTTTGGAGGTGGCCGCATTCTGCGTATGTGCATATATACGGGATTAAGCTAAAAATAGAACCACAAGGTTCTGGTTGTGAGGGGAGTTTGCACACAAATTTTTAGCCTGATCGACTAAAATCTCTGAGAGATAATAACGTAACACCAAAATTGTTATGTAAAAATACGCGTAAAAATCGAACAAATTGTGCTCGCATTTCAAAGCGATGTAGAGAATCGGGATAAAAAAATATTAGTTTTTGCGGGAGGAGACTCCTCCTAAAATTTCAGACCGATCGGTCGAAAATTGCGTGAGATATCGCATCTCACACATTTTTCGCATACGAAACTATAAGGCACTTCCGTGTCGCGATCGTGCCTAAAAATGAGAGAAGCCAGTTGTAATTTGATCTCGTAGGCCTTTATTCGGGAGTTATAGCCAATTTTAGTCAAATTCAACCAAAAAACCCAGTTTATTCAAACGAGTATAACTTCTAAGTTCCTAGAGCATTCTGTATTAAATATACTTCAAGTGCGCAAATTTTCCTATAAACTGAGGTGATTACAAAGGCCAAAAGATCATTTTCTTCGAATGATACAGCTAATTGAAAATTGTATCGTATTTCTGACTTGGAAAATTGTGTACAGAATAATCGTGAGAAATTAAGTAAAATATTTCATTGGTAATATTTTTTGAAAAAAAAAATGATATTTTGGTTTCAAAAACCACCTTAATGGATAGGAAATTTTCCGCACTTGAAGGGAATTTTATACAGGATGCTCTAGGGATTATGCCTAAGAAGTTATACTCGCTTAAATGAACTAGGTTTTGTGGTTGAATTTGACTAAAATTTGCTATAACTCCCGAATAAAGGCCTATGAGATCAAACTACAACTGGTATCTCTCATTTTTAATTACCAGATAACATTTCTAAAAGTCTTAGTGGAATCCCTTTCCCAGAGCTTGATAGCTCTCCTTGTTAGTGACCTTCGTCTGGCAACATTTTACTCGATTGTTTCGCCTTGTCTTTCCCTTTTTTTCTCTTCGTCCTTTGCCACTCAAGCATTGTCCGTTTCCGCGCGGTGTTCCAGATTTCTGACTATGTGGCATCATTACTTCTTTTCTTTGCCTCGTAGGCCTCCTTCCTTTCCACCACTAGGAGGTCAATGGGCTGCATGCCTGCTAGAATGCACGCCGCCTCGTCCGATACCGTACGGTAAGCAAACGCAACCCTTAGTGCACTTCTCCGGTACACTGCCGATATGCTTCGCGCGTAGCTTTTCACCTTCATGGCGTCTGCCTATATTGGGGCTCCGTACAACATAGATGACGTGGTCACACTGGCTAAAAGCAACCTTTGTTTTTGGGTTACAAAACATTTGCTGCCTTATCGCTCACTGTTTCTAGATGCTGCTTAAAAGTAAGTCTCGCATCGATGGTTATGTCCAGATATTTGATCGTTGGCTTAGAAACGATCTCACGCCCCTCTGATGTCAGTGTTATCGACTCTAACTTCTTCCTAGAGGAAATAAGGATAGCTTCGGTCTTGTGGTTGGCTAGCTGCAGGCCTGTTTCTGTCAGCCATATGTGTATTGTACAAATTGCCTCATTTGCTATTTCTTTAACATCTTCTATGTGTTTCTCTACAACTACTTCTGCTATATCGTCCGCGAATCCTATAACCGTTGCCTCTTGGGGTAGTGGTAGGCTTAGTACTCCATCGTAAATGATGTTCCAAAGCGGTGGGCCAAGTACCGAACCATGGGGGACGCCTCCTATGACTTTATAGGACTTGGTGCCGTCTTCAGTATAATACAACAAGATTCTGTCCTTCAGGTGGTCAGACATCATCCTTTTTATGTACAGAGGTACATCTTTCATTCGATGTGCTTCGTGTATTTTGCTCCATTCAGCTGAGTTGAATGCATTTTTTACATCTAGTGTAGCAAAAGCGCAGTACTCCTTTTTCCCTTCTTTCCATCTTGTTACCTCTACCGCTTTTTGGGCAGTGTCAATCGCTAGGCTTATTGCGTCTAGTGTAGAGCGTTGCCTCCGGAATCCGTACTGGTGTTCTGAAAGTCCATTTGATGTTTCTATGACTTGATCCATTCTGACGCAGATTATACGTTCTAGGATCTCGCCCGAGGTGCTCAGCATGCAGAGTGGTCTGTATGACGTAGAGTCGTCATGTGCCTTCTTTCCCTTTGGTAGTAGCACTAACAAAGTGCTGTTTCTTCCAGATAGTGGGAAATATCCCTTCCTCGAGACATGTGTTGTACAAGTCTACGAAGGCCTCTGGGTGTGAGTGAATAACATGTTTCAATGCAATATTAGGTATGCCATACAGTCCCAGAGCATTGTTGTTTCTCACTCTTTTGCAGGCTATTTGCAGCTTCTCCGCCGTTATCTTGGGAATATCTTCCTCATTTGTCTCTGATTCAGTAACACCTGTCTTATCCCATGGTCTGGGGAACAGTGCAGTCACGAACCGGTTTAATTGTTCTGGGCACTTGGGAGGAGATACATAACCTCCCTTAATTTTCTTCATAACAACTTTATAGGGTCGACCCCAGGGATCTACCTCGTCCTGTAGCTTCTTCAAGCTTATTGTGGTGTATTGCCTTTTACAGCTTTCGTTTAGCATCCTTCACTTTCTGATCGCTAGCGTTCACTGCTTTCTGGCCTCTTACAGTTCTGTAGAATTTTTTTCTTGCTCGCTGTTCTTCTAGTCTGATGACATTTGCTACGGGCCATAGCAATATCATTGTTCCACCAGTATACTGGCGGTCGTCTATAGTTTGCCACTCTTAAAGGCATAGCGGCGTCGCAGGCTTGGAGAATGCTTTCCATCATCTGTTCTGCCTTGTTGTTCACCGTTCCAGACAGTTGCAGTTCCTCTAGTGATAACAGAAACATCTCCTTATCATAATCCTTTGCTTTCTAACTAACTCTATTGATCATTGTACTCGCACTGGATCTCTGCTTTGGTTTACCTACCTCCATTATTATGGCCTGGTGGTCACTATGTGTGTAGTGTTCACTCACCCTCCATGAGCCAACTGAGCCGGTAAGGCCGCTGCTAACAAACGTTAGCTCTACAATAGACCCTGTGTCTCCTCTTCTAAAGGTGTGTGTACATCCTTGATTGACTATAACAAAGTCCAGGAGAGCGAATGCTTCCAGGAGCACCCGTCCTCTTTAGTAAGTCCTTAGGCTGCCCCACTATACAGCCTAAGCATTGTAGTTGCCTGCGATCAGTACTGGTTTTCTTCCTATTGCATCTTGTATAAGACGGTCTAGCAGTTGCTGGAACTGCTCGATTGGTTCGTTGGGTAAGGCATAGCAGCTGTAAATATGTACGCCTGCTACCTTCACGAGCACAAATCTCTCTTCGTGGGTTATCGTTCTTTCCTGGAAAGCAGCGTTACCACACGCCCAGATCGCTGCCTTGCCAATAGTGTCCATATCCCACGTTGGTTCGTCTAGATCCCTATATTGTTCGCATACAATTGCTACTTCAACTTCTGTCTCGCGGATATACTGATTAAGTAGGTCTTGTGCTGTCTCGCTGTAATTTAAGTTCAACTGTACTAGTTTTATTTTCTCCGTTTTTCAATGGCTTCTACTGCAGCACGGTAAGCTGGGCATGCGTAGCTACCAGCTGCGTGGTCCTTTTTTCCACCTGTGTCTCTTTCTTTGCAGAGTACACAGTTGGGTTGGTTCTTAAACTCCTCCGCTTTGTGTCCGTTTTTTCCTCCATGCAGGTTAGTACATCATGGTCCTTTATCTCGAAGGCCACTAAGTCTTGCGGGGTCCTTATTTTGGTATCAGCTCTCCTAGCGCTTCTTTCACAGCTTGTCGGAGTTGCAACGTCATTCCTTCCGCTGTGCGTTGGAGTTTCAGCAGCAAGTCTCCTGTTGCTGTCCTGCGTATTCTATTGATACTATCGCCAAACATTGCCAGGTTGGGCTCCGCTTTTATCTTTCTTAAGATGTCGGCATACGACGTTCCGTCCTTAGCCTTTATGACGAGGGCCTCCGGCCGGGTGGGTCTCGCCCGTGGTAGCTTGCGTTTCTTGTCGCCTTTTGGATCTTTATTTGTGTTGCCGCCCTTTCTGGCTTCTTTTTCTGTTTTCTTCCTGGTCTTCCTCGTTTTCACCTTTTGCCAGGCCGTCATTGTCCCTGACGGGAGTACTGGCAGCTGTAGCATATCGAAAGTTGTCGTCTCTTGTCGGTACTGCAATCTCTTTTCCTCATTCTTCTTCTTTTTAGAGGAAATCTCTTGTTCAGGTGACCGCTCCTTTCTCTTCTTCACAGTGCTGGGTGTCAGAGAGCTTTGTGGCTAGACGCTCGTCAGCATCGGCCTGGAGCTCGTCTTGCCCTGCACCATTAGTCTAAAGCTCTCCATTATTTTTCTTGTCCCTTCCCTTGTACTGATACAGCGTTTCACGGTCGACTGCACCTGCCTCAGGTCTTATTTTACGCACTTGTGGAAATTGTGTGCAGTGAGCGCAACTCCGTATGCGCTTTCTAGACGCTCTTCGATGGCATCCAGCAGTTTTTGCTCGGTACTCACTGCTGCCTGGATTCTATCCCAGGTATCGAGCATTCTCCTGTCTTCGTTGCCGAGTTTTTCCAGACTGTTGTTATTGTCTGATTTCTGAGTAAGTAACCCAGCTAACCCCTTGTGAGTTTAGATTGCGTATACACCACCTTGCTGTCCTAGCACCCCTAGTGCGTACACGTCCAGATCGTCCTATGTCTTTTCTTTAGGGTCGTTCTGTTTCTCCATGTTGTAAACATTTTCTTTATCCCGGCATGTGTCCGACCACCCGGATCCCCCCGTCTATGGAGGTAGCTGACATGGCCCTAACGCATGACTGAAGGCGGTGCTAGACTGGGAACACCATACCAGGATATAAAGCGCGCTGTTGCACTAGCTCACCTCTGCTCTCTCGAGCCTCCCACCCCGAATGAAAGTTATTGGCTCTCTGGAGAGTTTCTGGCGGACGTCACACGACATCACACATTTGCTTAAGCCGTTTGACCGGTACTAGCTAGGTAATCGGCTTCCCGCCATGCCGTCAGCAGAAGCCAAATATGATTCAGGTCACTTTTGCGCGCAGCCTCGGATCGCCTCCCCCTCCAGGATCTCCGTTTGGCGGCTCACGGGTCGCACTGCACGGCAAACAAGGCGGCCTGTTAGTTCACGAAGCATATTTTATTTCTGCTTAACCCTCCAGAGCTGGCGCACTATGTTTTATTTTGACTTTGATATGGACAAAATTAAGTAGCGCCTCTTATAATAAAGATAAAAAAAAAATAATTGGAAAGCTTATGGATAATAGATTAAGGGAAAATTAGTCGCGTTTCACCTGCACCCCATTTGCACCCTCGAAATTCACCCCTAATATAAGAAATTTGTATAAAAATGTACATTTTCTGCTCTCTTGTTTGAAAAAAAATTGTTTTTATAGACCCCGTGGGTGAATTTATATGTATTTTGGGTCGCTGAATCCGAATCCGGGGTCTGTTTGTTTCTATCACGTCAGGGAAATCAATAAATCGAGTTTTGTAGAATCGACATCCGATGACCATTTCGACCCATTAGTTTTGAAATGGTCACTTCAAGGTTATTTGAAGGTCAAAATTAAAATTTTCTGCAAACAAATATTTTTTACACAAACTATAGCTTATTAGCAACTAGTCGTCCTAGTTTAAAAGTTTTTTTTTCAAGTATAACGAGTCGCCTTTTGTGCTCTCGTAACTTCTCTCTCCCCTACATTCCATTGTATTATTCACATTCACATTATAAAATATTATAACATTCATGTAAAGACTTTGCTTTCAGCAGCAGGTAAGTGAAAGGGCAGAGCCAGTCGAACGCAGAGAGAGAGAGAGAGAGAGAGAGAGAGAGAGAGAGAGCGCCGCGCGCGTGTGTGTGAGCATGCACCTATATAGGATGAGGGAGAGAGAGTGGGAGAAAGCTCCCTTTGACCATGCGGTCGCGCGCCGCGCCGCGACACTTGGTAGTAGACCACGGTCCCGATCAGTCGCATTGTCGAGCTCGCTTTGTTCTATACGATTCCGCGAACCTTAGCTTCGGCGACGAGTTATCTCCCGGAGGATTGTTGCCGCATCCGTGACGAGTTGGAGCGTGTCGCTGGGTACGCATCGCGCCATTGGACTCCGCACGCTACGCGATACAGCGTGCTGGACACGAGCTGAGCAGTTGCTGTCGCTCGACTTCCCGCTGCACCCAGCCACACTCAAGGCCACAAGGCGTCCTTCCTGCCGTCCAGCGAGGGGTCCCCGTGACCCGTTCTGCGTCACTCCGGTCGAGCCACGGGGCATCTGCGAGACTACAATAACCGTATTTGTAAGTACTGGCTAGATCGTATTACTCTCTCTCTCTCTCTCTCTTTTTCTCTCTCTCTCTCTCTCTCTCTCTCTCTCTCTCTCTCTCTCTCTCTCTCTCTCTCTCTCTCTCTCCGCTTTATTAGCTCTGCTTCGTCACTCGCTTATCTCGTGTTGCACATGTATTAGAATCATTATCGCTACATAAAAGCGATATCCTTTCCCGTGCGTTCCCTCTTAGAATAAACTCGCGAATACGCTACGTAGCATTATTACTCACGACACCTCCGCGGGCTCACGTGCACGAGGACGTGCACGTACAGCATATACTGCGCTACGGGCCAGGTTTCGCATAGCCTACAAGAAGCCTGCAACGAGCTGCTGCATCTATTCCTCTCGCACATTGACAGATCAGTGGATGCGCCACTGATCGCTTATAACGGTAATAGAACGCCGTTATAAAAGTTTTAATATATTTAATAATTTATATGTTTACTCAGATATATAATTAACGTCTGTAATAATTAATTTTGTCAAGTTCTGATATCTATAATTTGAATAATTTCTATATGTGTGTGTGTGTGTGTGTATATATATATATTTTTTTTTCTACATATACATATATATAGGGTGCAAACTTTTTCGCAAGCCACATGTAGAACAAATTTTGCTTCCTCCTCGAGGAAGCTTTGAAATAGTAAAATTTTCGACTTTGTCAAAAATAGGTTAGAAATCCATTCTGAGGTGTTTGGAGTTCGAATCATGTGTTTTTAGAAAATGTCCGTATGGATGTGTGTGTGTGTGTGTGTGAATGTGTGTGAGTGTATGTATACCGTAATATTTCTGAATCTAGTCTGTAAATGTCAATAAAATTTGATATGTATATCTATTTTGGAATTCTGAATTCGGGAAAATAAGTATTTTTTAAGTTTGCCAACTAGTTTTCGTTTTATGGGTATTTTTTTTAATTTTGCAAAACTATATTTTGCGTTCTTTTTATCTTCCCATTGCTACAAACAATTCAGTTACTACGCATTTGAAAGATAATAAAATTACCTACTTTTTCCCGTTTGGCCCTCAGGATCGACCGCACCGTTTGGCAGCAAATGCGAAAATGGTGAATTTTTTTGAAGAAGCCATATCTTTTAATTGGAATATTAGAACCTCACGAAAAAAAAAACATGTTGATGGGTCACGTGTCAAACTATTTTCCACTAAAATTTCAAGTGGTTTGACTACTTATTTTTTCAGTAATTAATCGAAAACTGAAAAAAATGAGTTTTCTATGTCCAACGTTTACGAGAGTAAAAAGACGTTAATACATTTGAAATTTTGGGAAAAGGTAGATTTTTTATGTCACTCGGCTAAGTTCTTTGCGCAGCTTTCAAAACCCTATGATTCTTGAGATATCAAGGTTTGAATTTTTCCTTGAGGTTCCTGAGTTTTTACTAACTTACTTTTTTACAAGGTCGCCTATAAAAAGCAGACCCCCCCCCCTCCAAATAAGTTAAAAAAATCAAGTTTTTAAACATTCGAAATTACACATGAGATTTTGTAATAGGAAAACGTTACACGAGACGACGATTTATTCTTTCACTGACACCAAAACGTAAACAATTCATTGTGCCGCGCGCTAAAAGAATTCGCATTACCCCATGCTCAATAGCTTGCGGGAAAAAAGCACATTGCGCAAAAATTCGTGTGCACGAACTTTGCAAAACTTTTTTGGTAAAGTGTACGATACGAGTGCACAAAGTATAGGTCGCTCCCACTCGAGCAAAGCAATAAGTAATATACTATTATGTAATTGAACATTTTTCTAAAAAGAAAAATGCGAATATTTAAATCAAAGAATGAGGTGATTGTCCCATGTAATTATCTTCCACTATAGCAGAATAGGAGGAAGCTAAGTGCCAATGACTTGGCAGCGGTTTTTTCTTCAGTGTTAACAAGTGTACCTCAATTTAATTAGTAGTTCAATTGTGAAAACCTTATTTGTATCATCGGACCTTAAAATTTGTAAGTATTTTAATATTATTATATTTGTCTTGAAAATCGTACTAGCCGTTTTCCTATTTCTTTGATTTAAATATGTACTTGTATGAATATGTTACTTATTCTATACTCAGACTAACTAAAATTCACTAAAAACTTTGAGTACTCGAATATTATGCATTTTTAAAACCGTTCTTCTAAATTATTATCTGTCTGTTTATAGTCATAATTTGAATATTAAACATTAATTACTTATCGTAATAGCTTTTTTCATAAGTCTTTTTATCTTTATTTCACGTACATTTTGCAAACAATGTAATTTTTTTACACTTTTTATGTAGAAGATTTATAGTTAAACCGTAAATTTATAAATAAATAGATTTTCTTAATTATTACTGCATATTGTGAAATGCTCACTTCTTTCGCATTTTTGATGTATTAAAAATAGTAAAGTTATTTGTTGTAAAACAAGTCAATCAATACCCTTCCCATTAGAATGTAGCGTATAATGAGATTTAGGAAATTCACAACACATAAGTCGGAAACACGCCCGACAGTGATGTATAATACTTTTCGCGCCACATAATACATATGCTAATAAAACTAAGTTCGTTCGTTTATTCGTCCTAAGAACGTGTAATACGTTCGATTTCAGTAACGTGACTTTTAAAATAGTTAATTTGAAGAAATTAATTAATAACACTTCCTCTCTGCGTTTTCTCGGGCTTGAGACCGTCAATAGACCGCATTAAAAGTGCATGAAACTTAACAAATCTCGCGCAAGAAAATCCGTGAGTTCATTTCCACGTCTGGAGGCCGACTGCATTCTGCTGTTATGCCCGTTGCAGTCCTGCGTCTCTCTCCTCCCTCGGTCCCTTTTTTTTTTAACAAAGCTTAACTTGTTCTAGAAAACACATGTTGCGACGCGTACTCTCTCGCCCCGGAAAAACACTTGGAAAGCAGTTAAATTCCAGAGTCCCGAATCACGTAGAACAAAGCTTCATTCTTTCAGCTTACTCAATGCATTTTCTAAAATCGTATAGCTTCTAAACCGAATATTTCACTTCCAAGCTTATATTTTGAGAATTCATATTTAAAAATTATTATTTATTTTAATATTTGCGCGTAAAGATACGTAACGTATATTATTACGTTACAACAGCACAAAGTAATACTATACTTGACATCAGAACGCTACCATTTCATAATTGAAAAGATTTAAATAGAGAACGACAATAAAGATTAATTAAATAAAAGCGAGAAACGACAACGTGGTATGAAGTAAGAGTAAAAGTAAAATTTAATTCAAGAGTTAATAAGTAAAATCATTTCTAATAATTAATAATAATCATAGACTCACGTATAATAATGACGATTAAACAAGACATAAACGTGAACGCGCGGAATAACTGAATGCACGAAAAAGTATAAAAGTAGAATCAAAGCCAAAAAAACATCGATTCATAGAAACAATAGAGCATGCAGATCCACAATAGATGCAGAAGGCAAAAGGCCAAACAAACACTACAGCGCTATAGCAGAGGACCGCTACTAAGGAGACACAACTATACGCACGCACACTACAGCGCTATAGCAGAGGACCACTACTAAGGAGACGCACCTATACGCACGCACACTACAGCGCTATAGCAGAGGACCACTACTAAGGAGGCGCACCTATACGCACGCACACTATGGAGCTACGGCAGAAGGACCACTACTAGGGAAGCACACCTATACGCACGCACACCACGGCGCTACAATGGTGGCACGCGACCAAAGAGACACACAGGTATGCTGCACACATTATGACCGTGGAGTGAAAATCGAAGCGAAACAGGCACCATGATGTACACACACCTGCTAAGAAACAAGCACTGCTCAGCAGCATCGACGAAAGAATAGAAATCACTCGCAGCAGAACAACGGAAAGCAAGAAGAAGAAAAAGTGAACTAGATTGTCATTCGCACATTTTAGCAGGAGAACACAGCTCGGCAACATGAAACAAGAAAAAGGTCCGCCAGTCGAAGGCTGCCTAGAACCAACACGTGCAGAGTTATTGGAATCTGGAGGAATGCTCGAGCACAGCTAGCATAGCCCGATGCCGCCGTAAGGAGAAGCACTGCCTAGAGGATGTACGATGGCTAGTACAAACGAGAAAAATAAACCTCCGAAGCGAATGGAAGTTGCCGCACGACAAATAAAACCATTCAAGCCGGCATTAGAAACGACACCACGCGGCGGATAGTAAGGTGCAGCTCTCAAATTCACAGAAAAAAATTCGAGTAGCCCACCATAAAGTGATAATTTACAATGGCTCTGACAGCAAACAAGAGCAAAAAGGCTTATAGAGCGTACACAAAATCGAATTTTTTCATTGGGCCACGGGGACGCGATCGTGTCCTAGAAAATTGTAAATAAGGAGATGTAATGCATCCGAGCCTCCTGTTGGCCAAAAAGCCATTCCGTAGGAACCAAGTAAGCAACAGATCGCCGTAGTTCAAAAGGTATATAAGGACCCAGCAGCAGATTCGTGGGGGCCAGTTCGATCAAAAAAATCGTCGCATGCGTAAGCTCTGCAGGAGCTCGGTTCATTCGGGACTTTTTTTTCGGCTGTATTGGACTTATAAAATTTCGATATTTTCGGACTTATGTGAAATGCTCAGTTTTCGCATTTAAATAAAGCTAAGCAGGAAGACATTTAAATGGGTCGAATTCAAAATATAGGTCAATGCCCTTCCCTATAGGATGACACGAAAGATAGAGCAAGCGCCGGATCTATGAGCAGGTAGTCGAGACCACACAATAGGTCATAGGGAATACTCTGAAGCGCAGCCGCTTGTATAAATTAAGGAAATGAGAGGAAACAGAGTCGACGACACGAGTGACAATAACAAACAATATGTGAATAGAATAGAAAAATCGGGTTATATAGTACATTAATAATGATTAATACGCGAGAGATCGAATAATGAGAAAATCGCGAAAGTCGGATAACTCGATTATATTTCATCTTTATATACGTATCATAAATTAAAATCACGCGAGACTGATCCGCATAAATTCGGGCAAACGAGCTACACTGGTAACAATGAATACACATACATTGCCAATAAGCACACTAGTAGGTCCGCGCGGGGAGCCTGCAACCCCGTATGCGGCGCGTCCCCTGGGTGGCGGATAGGGGAGTGCTCGCCGAGGTAACCTTGGAGGGTAAAGCAGAAATAAAATATGCTTCGTGGACCAAACAGGCCGCCGTGTTTGCCGTGCAGTGCGACCCGTGAGCTGCCAAAGGGAGATCCTGGATGGGGAGGCGATCCGAGGTTGCGCGCCGAAGTGACCTGAACCATCTTTGGCTTCTGCTGACGGCAAGACGGGAGGCTGGTTACCTAGCTAGTACCAGTCAAGCGGCTTGAGCGAGTGTGTGATGTCGTGTGACGCCTGTTAGAAACTCTCCAGAGAGCCAATCACTTTTGTTCGGAGTGGGAGGTTCGAGAGAGCGGAGATGGGCTAGTGCGACAGCGCGCGCTATATTCTGGTATGATGTACCCAGTCTGGCACCGCCTTCAGTCATGTGTTGGGGCCATGTCAGCTGCCCCCATAGACGGGGGGATCCGGGTGGTCGGACACATACCGGGACGAAGAAAATCGATGTCAATGGATACTAGGAACGAACCAAGAAAAGAGGTACAGGGAAACCTGACAGTTGACACCCTAAAGGTGCCAGCATCGCAAGACGGTGGATACCCAATCCACAAGTCAACCAGCAGCACTAGTATAGCCAGCGCGATGAGTGCCGCTGAATACGAAAATATGACAGGGATAGGGTTATGGCTAAAAGAACACGCCAGCCTCCGAGAAAAGTTGCTGGAAATAAGACGAACGAACGGAGAGATGATGAAAACTCTGGATAAGCAGAAGAACGTGAATACAACAATCAAAGAGGGACTACCGGTAATAGGAGCTATTATGATTGAAGTTTTCACGCTTCTCGACAAGATGGAGGATGGCGCGAAAAAGTTGCCATCTCAACAACCTGGAGAAGACCATTCGAAGTCTTGCAAGCCAAAGAAGAGGGGGCGGACATCATCCGACGGAAGCGGCGGTGCCCCCGCCAAAAAAGACAAGAAGGAGGATAGATCTGCACCGTCTAAGAGCAAAACGCAAGAGGAAGCTGCAGATACACACACACAAGGGGCTTGGCAGCTAGCTGCAGGAAGAAGAGCAAAGAAGAAAGGACAGAAAAAACAGGAGCAAAGCCAGCCTCAACAATTGAGGAAAAGCGCAGGGAAGACCTCGCGGCAGAGGGGAGACGCAATCCTCATAAGACCGGAATTGGGTAAGACTTACGCCGATATCTTGAGAGAGATCAAGGCAAAGGTTAAGCCAGAAGAATTGAATACAGAGGTTAAGTATCTTAGCAAAACGAAAGACGGTGGCGTTTTGGTTGTCGTGGGTAAGAGTGAAGACAAAATGGAATCACTCAAAACGGCCATACAAACCGCAATAGGGCATGCAGGCACAGTTAGGGGCAAGATTACCAGAACTACACTGGAGATCAGGGACATTGACGGCCTTACGACAAAGGAGGAAGTCTGCGGCGCCATCGCTGTGGCCACGGGGTGCGACGAACAAGATACCAAAGTGCACCTCTTCGAACCAAACTCGAGAGAGCAGAGGGTGGCAGTGGTCGAAATGGACCAGACCAAGGCCACAGCCCTGCTCAATATAGGCAAGATCCGTATCGGGTGGGTCAACTGCCGGGTGCGGGTTCGAGCGAGCGCCACGCGATGCTACCGGTGCCTCGGATACGGTCACGTTAAAGCGCAATGTAAGGGTCCCGACAGAAGCACCAGCTGCTGGAAGTGTGGTGCGGCTGGGCACAAGGCCAAGCAATGCTCTGTTCCGGCTCAAAAAATGAAGTGTTTCTTGTGTACAGAAGCAAAGGTGCCTTGCGATAGGACGGCGCATGCTCCAGGAACCGGAGCGTGCGCGGTCTTCCGCAACGCTCTAAACGCGGCTAGGACCCAAAAATAATGGCGCGAATACTGCAAGGTAATCTGCACAGGAGCAGGCTGGCTCACGATCTCCTACCGCAGTTCATCGCAGAGGAGAGTGTGGATATCCTCCTCATAAGTGAGCAGTATATGGACCGAGATGCACCTGGCTGGGTGTCCAACGGCGCAAAAACTGCCGCTGTTTGGGTGCCCAGGCGGGGAATCGCGGATACGGTAACCGGAGACGATTACGTGCGGGTGAGGGTGGGTCGCGTCACTTACTTCAGCGTGTATCTGTCACCGAACCTAACTGCAGCCGACTTCGCGACAAGGTTAGGGGCCCTAGAAGACGCGATAAAAGACGTTCCTGGGGACCTAGTAGTCGGGGGCGACTTTAACGCGCGAGCGACAGAGTGGGGCATGCCACAGACGAATAGGAGAGGTAGGGCGATACTTGAGATGGCAGCAAGGATAGGACTGGTAGTTGCGAACGAGGGAAATACAGCTACCTACCGCAGACCAGGTTTCGGGGAGTCGATACCGGATGTAACTTTCGCTGGGGAAAGTACGATCCGCAAGATAAGGGGCTGGCACGTTACGGAAGAATTTACTGCTAGCGACCACCAGTACATTCTTTTTAATATCGAGGAAGAACGCGTGGAGAGGCGAAGTAGCGGAAACAGCCGGGAACCACGATGGAACACTCGACGTCTTAATCGGGAGGCGCTTGCGGAGGTGATTCGAAGCGCAGAATTACCTTCTAATGGGCTTCCGGACGAACTAGGCGGACGTGAGAAAGCCGAAATCCTAGTAGAACGCACTACTAGGCTAATCACCGAGATGTGCGACGCAACGATGCCCCGAGTATCCACCGGCCACCTCAGACGTCCGGTTTACTGGTGGACGGGCGAAATCGCTGAGCTTAGAAAGCAAAGCCTTCGAGCCAGAAGAAGAGCTCAAAGGGCCCATAACCGCCCAACGGCTCAAGAACTTGCTCGCGGGTACGACGAGGCGAAGAAGAGACTCCGGGACGCAATCAAAGAAAGTAAGCGCCGCTGCTGGTACAAGATCCTAGATGATGTAGAGAACGATCCGTTCGGCGAGGGATACGCGATCGTCACGCGAAAAATAGGAGAAATGGGGCGAATGGAACCGATGGCGGCAGAGGCGATCGAGAAGATAATTGACAAGCTGTTTCCCACCCATCCCACCCGACCTCAATTAGAAATGACGGACGAACTGACGGATGAGATACCCCTTTTTAGCGAGGGCGAACTTATCGCGGCAACTTCTTCCCTGAAGAGCGGTAAGGCTCCGGGACTGGATGGCATTCCCGCGGAAATACTTAAGGCCGTTGCCAAACAACGGCCTGAGCTGCTCCTGGAAATGTACAATCAGTGCCTGGTGCAGGGCGTGTTCAGTCCGCGGTGGAAAAGGGCTAGGCTAGTCTTAATTGAAAAAGCTAAAGGTCAGGCGGGCGCGAAGCCATCGTACAGGCCGTTGAGCCTGCTCGACACTATGGGAAAGACAGGCGAATCGCTAATAAAACCGCGAATATTAAGCGCCGTCAGGGAGGCGGGAGACCTTTCAGACAAGCAATACGGCTTCAGAAAGGGACGCTCAACAATCGGCGCGATCAGAGAAGTAACGGACACGGTCAAGAAAACGGATGAAGCGTGTCATGCGGCCAGGCCATTGGTCTTGCTCGTGACACTAGACGTGAAAAACGCGTTCAATTCGGCTAGATGGGTCGACATTTTGGATTCTCTGCGATCGTTTGGGGTGCCTTGGTACATCATGCGACTCGTAGAGGATTATCTGAGGGAGCGCACGATCGAATACGAAACCGCGGAGGGACGTAAGAGCAGGCCCATAACGGCAGGGGTGGCGCAGGGTTCAATCTTGGGACCGGACTTCTGGGGCATTCTGTACGATGGGTTACTCAGAGTAGAAGTACCGGAGGATGTTAAACTCGTCGGGTACGCGGACGACGTAGCGGCGGTTATAATAGCTAGAAATGTGGAGATCGCGCAGGGCAAATTGAACGCGGTAATGGCCCGGGTGCTAAAATGGATGACCGACCACGGACTACAGCTAGCACTCGAAAAGACGGAGATAGTTCTCTTGACTAGGAAGCGTGTCTCGACCATTATACCGATGCGCATCGGAGACGTAACAAGGGGCACCGTCCGATTCTTTTTTTTATATTGAGTATAAAGTATATTCTCATCGTTAGAAATTACGAGTCATAGTGCGTGAAAAAGTTTCTATTTTATTAATTGAATAAATTGCACCGCTTTAAGAAAATCGAGTGTTCAGTGTTATTCAAAAGAAAAGTCATCACTCCATCCACCCAATCCTACTACAAGCGAATACCAAGGGATTCGTAGCAAAAGAGAGAATTAACTGCGTTCTAAAATATTCATACACATATTCATATACCGACTCCGACTTGAAGGAAGGGAGGAAGGGAGCTTTATCCTCATCTAGTTGACGGCAGTTGCATTCATCAAAAGGTAAGTTCCTTTAATTACAATCGTAAATACAGAATAGGGCTCCCTCTTTCTCTCTCTCTCGCATATCTCTTCATAATAATTACCGCACTTTTATTATTCTGCATTGCACTTAATGCTTATATTAACGAATCGCCCTTTTCATACTCTCTATCCCTCGCTCAGCAATTGCCATGCTCTCCCCGTTAAGATCAGAATAGTTTCTCGGCGTCTACTGGAGGCCGTTTCCAGAAAGGAATCGCGAAAGTAGGTTGGTACCGACGGCGCTAAGCTTTGTGTATCGAGCTTTGTCTCCGCCCGTACTTATAAAGATTTATAACCCGTAGAGTTACTGTCCGGTGACAACTATCATAAGTTTAGGACATAACACTTAGAAGTTTCGTTCTGACAGACACTTTAAGATTTTGTCATCATCGAGACTTAGAATATTTTTGTAAAGATCAACTCAGATTTTGTTAATTGTCGAGACTCAGAAGTCGTGTTGTCGTTTGTCGTTTTTCTTGAAAGAATTACAATCAGCGCAAGATTTTAGTTAGTTGCGAGCGAACATTATTTGAAATTTGTTTAATAGCGAATAAATCGAATTAAATTGATATCGCGAGTGTACTTTAAACCCGACAATTCCCGATCCTTGTCGAACCCAAATCGCCTTCGCATTCGCTCCGCTTTGGAAGCTGAGTCCATACACTTACTGAGAGGACGTGCTGGTAGCAGAGCAGCTCGGTAGCAGAAAAAAGAACAAGGTAAGCGACTTATACACCACTAGGCTATGCGCCTCCATTTGCACTCTCTTTCTCTTTTTCTCTTTTAATAGATCAGGGCACGTAATTAATATTGTTGTACAAGAATTAAATTCAGTTAGTCCGAGGTTCTCGCATAACGACTAGAGTAACGTCTCACCTTAGTGATTGATAAGAAGTGTTGTTAAAGGGTCGTTAATTAGAGTGGTTATAACAAATTAGGGATTTAGCGCGATTTCAAATTATTATCCGGTGGCTACTGGAGGCTGTTCTATTAAGATCGCGAAGGTAGTCAGGTACCGACGGCGCTCAGACTCCATGCGTTGGAGCTTTGTCCTTGTCCGTACTTATGATAGTAACTAACCCGTAGAGTTACTGTCCTTTGACAACTCTCATCAGTTTAGGACATAACAGGTTATACACTTATCCTTTTTGGTGCATCGGAGCCGGGAATCTATTTTGAAACGCAGAAATTTCGAACAATTTAGACAATTATTTGGGAAAAACTCGTCAAAAGTCAAAAATTGGAATCATGTCAAATCAGTGAAATTATTGTATTTTATGTGGTCCTTATTCCAATCCTTCCAAAAAGTTTGAAAAACAGTAGCATCGCTTTCATTTGCGACCTGTTTTGCATATAATCCTTCCAAAAAGTTTGAAAAACAGTAGCATCGCTTTCATTAGCGACCTGTTTTGCATATAATCCTGCCAAAAAGTTTGAAAAACAGTAGCATCGCTTTCATTAGCGACCTGTTTTGCAAATAATCTTTCCAAAAAGTTTGAAAAACAGTAGTATCGCTTTCACTAGCGACCTGTTTAGCAAATAATCCTTCCGAAACAGTAGTATCGCTTTAATTAGCGACCTGTATTCAATTCTTTTGACACAAATTAAATAAATGAACATTGAGGATAATTCAACTAAAGTCACGCGAAAAAACAGAAGGGGCGGAAGGAAATTAGCAGTGTTGAAGACCATTAAAAGGGAAAATTCAGAACCGTCAGAAGAAAAATTAAGTTCAGCGTTCGGAAAACGCCAAAGTAACGACGAAAAAGTAGAAGCAAATTTGAGAAATAGAGTTGAATTGTCGGAATTTCAAATTGAGATCGGGAAAAAGTTTGACGCACTATTTGCATTTGCTGAGAGGGAAATTCAATCGAGTAAACTCAAGAGAGAAAATTTAAAAAAATGAAAGTCACGCGAAGAAGTCAAGTATGTCGAGTAGCGATGATAAAACGATAAAACCACGATAAATGGACAGGAAAACATAACTAAAACTCGTGGAAATCTAACGTTTGACTCTGACGATAGTATTTTAGAAAGTGCGGATATAGCAATAATAAAAAGATACAAGGAATCACAAGAGAAAGACACTCCTGTAAATCCAATACTAGAAAAGGACGCAAAGCAAAGTTATAAAAGAATAGAAAGAAGATTGTCCAAATATCATCTAGATGCCCCCTATGCGCGCCCTAGAGCAAGAAAATCGATTCACGAAGAAGTACAAAGAGTATACAGAAAATTATTCAGCACTTATAGAGAAAACAAAGTCATTGACGACGAAAACGATAGTCCTAACAAGCAAGCCAGCGTGAGTGTCTCGATTTTACCAGCTCCTCCGAAACCGCCCCGTCTATGGCCGTCCCTATTAAAGCCCAGCAAATTAGATCACGCAAACTCTACGGTAGTCGCTCCAGAGTCCGTGTGCTCTGAAGCCCCGTCCCTTTCTACATCTGTGCATTCGAGCCTCATTTCTGTGCAGCCAGAGCATTTCCCTGCCACCCTAAGAGAGATTACGCAAGAATCGAACGTAACAGAACCCGAAAAAAGTTTATCTAACGAATTCGCCGTAAATCTGACCTTATCTGAATCTCTAAATACCGAGGATATAATCGATTGGTCTAGTCCCGAAATAAACTCGACCATTAAAAATATAATCATTTCCCAAGCAACAGAAAATCAAACAACGCCACCAAAGGAAATTCACGATAAAATCAGTCCCGTAAATTCGATAGAAACACAAAAAGTGCAAATATACGAACATTTAGAGACGTTATCTAAGCAATCATTTGCACAGTCGGCAGACGAAGTAACGAAAGAAACCGAAGAATTACGGGCTTAATTTGTGACACAATTGAAAAATCAATTAAGTCCTTGTATTAAACAAGAAGTTTTAGACGATTATTTTCAAAGTCCCGAGAACGCCGACGAGTTGAGCGCAAAACTTAGGAAAGGTGAAAAATTTTCGAACGTATACGATTATATACGCCGACGGATCACGACTTTTTGGGGAGACACCGCGCTTAAAACTAGCCCGGTCAACAATCAGACTACTACAGAGAGTGAAGAAGTATTTGCTACCCCNAGAGAGTGAAGAAGTATTTGCTTCCCCTACGGGAAATTTAATAAAGACGTCGCCATTAGTTCATCCTAAAACGCGTTTAAGTTACCCTGACGACATAAGCACAGATAGTTTAGACGAAAGTGAAACCGAGGATAAAGATACAATTATGGCTCCACAAATAAAAGGAATTTATCTCAAAGATACGCTCGATTTAATTCCGCGCTTTAACGGATCGAATATATCACTAACCCAATTCGTCGATGGCTGTACGGAAGCTCGAGATATCCTTCCGCCAGGGAATAAGGAAGATTTTGCACGTTTCATTCAAATGCGACTTTTCGGAGATGCTCTATCGTGCGCGAGAGGACACAAATTTACAACTATCGATGAAATAATAAAATTTTTCGAGAACAATTTTGGATCATCAAAAACATATCACGAGGTTTCGGGTGAATTAGCTAAGATTAAGCAGCGCCCGACGGAAAGCGTTGTAGTGTATTCGAATCGCCTCCAAGAAATTGAGAAAGAAATCAAAAAGGCCGCTATTCGTGAAGGAAGAGCGACGGATACCGATGCTACTTTCCATACAGAATTAGAAAAGGATTGTATTCGATTTTTCATTAAAGGACTTAGGTGGGAAATTCAGACGAGAATGAGCGACATCAAGACGCTTGAAAAAGCACGTGAGAAAGCTATAGAAATCGAAAGGGACTTCGCGTATACGGGTGAAAGTGACGAGAATTCAAGACGAGAAGATTCACGCCAAAAACCAAAAGAAACGCGGAGAGTGAACGTTGTAGAAGCGACCCCTGAAGTAACTTGTAATTTTTGTAACGAAATTGGGCACAACGTAATGAATTGTTTAAAATTTTGCCTACAATTAAATAATAACCGTCCGCCTCAATCGAATTGGAATCCCGGTAATAACCGATTTTCATCTTTTAATGGGAATAATAATCGTGATAATAATCAACAATTGTACAATCGGAGTAATAATCCTAACGGATTCGAAAGAAATTTTCGCTATAATAACTTCTCTCGAGATGCAGGATCCAACACAATGAATAACACTCGTTTCGAAAGACCGCGTGAAGGGAATAATTATTATCCGAATCGCGACAATAATAGTAATATCCGTCAAAACAACTTTAATGGAAACAATGATCGTTTCGGAAATCGTCCGAATAATTTTGATAATAATAATAACAATAATCGGTTTAATCCAAATAACGGAGCAACTTCAAATAATAACATGAAGTACCATAATAATAATAATAATAATCAGAATCCGAATAATACAACTTCTAATTTACCTGCAAATTTCGTTTGTTATTACTGTCAAAAACCGGGGCACTCTAAGCGCAGTTGTTATAAGTTTATGAGAGATCAACAAGAAGGGAATTTGCCCTCGGGAAACGGTCGCGGCAATCCTCGCGCGGGCGGAGAGGCTGCCGCTTCGAACGCTCGCCCGATCCCAGAGACCCAGGAAGCGAGTGCATCCTCTACGAGACAACAGTCAACTTAAATCAAAAGAATTGCGCGCCCAATGTTGAGATTGATATTAAAGAACTAACACGTCCTGCTATTTTTATGTTAGACACCGGGTCTTCGCCCAACTTACTGAAAATTTCACATGTTCCTATATATTTGCCAATAAATTCACAAGAAATAATTTTGTTAAGAGGAATAACCTCAATGTCAATAAAGACTTTAGGAACAATAACAGTCAATTACGACGGTTTGAATATTTACTTTCATATATTCTCTGATGAATTTCCAATCAACGAAGCAGGAATATTGGGTAGCGATTTCTTTCAACAAACGAGTGCAAAAATCTGTTACGAGAGGAATTGTCTCGAATTAGCAAATATAGAATATCCATTTATTAATGATATGCAAAACTTTCAAAATGATGAATACATTGATGAGTCGTGGGGCTCAAAGAACGGTGCAGATAAGAGGGTCGTATCGGAGAGGCCCTTTGAAAGAGCCACTAGAGATTTTCGAAAGGAGCGTGCTAAGTCTCTAGAAAATATTTTTCTTGCAAATAACACTTTCGAGTCGACCCCGGAGAATCAGACAGGTCGAGAGAATTGTTCGGATGCGAGTGGGCCTGTGCAGGTAGACGGGACGATCTCGCCGCAGGGGGGTGAGACAATAAATTGTGCATACATACAAGAGGCGCCGTTGGAAAGCATTAAAACTCTATCGAGCCCAGTGAGCCGAACAGAGAGTATAATTGAGGAATCCCCATTGGAAAGAGGGATTAACTTTGATTGCTGTGAAGAAAATAATGATGACACTTTTGTAGATTTCCAAGGTGAGAATGAGGCGTAATAAATAATACAAAGGTAATTCAAGGCGCGAAATATGACGCTGAAAATGTGTATGTATGCCAGAGCAAAGATAATGGTATTAATTCAATCGGAAAATTGATGAGTAAAACTGAGACAAAAGTTATAAGGTCTAAAAATTTAAATAATTATTCGTCCGACAGTGATGAGGATATTGCAGCAGATTATGAGGAGGATAGAAACCTCGAGAATATACGAGAAAGTGATACTGTTCAAGAAATAATGCAAAAATATGAGAGACTTATGGGACGATTGTATCTAAGAGAAGTGGGGCCGGAAGATGGCATTAATTACTCATGGGACCGATTACATGCAATCGATGATAGGCTTGAAATGGATAAGTTTCATGATATAGAACGCGCGTTGGCTTATGAAGAAAAGCTAAAATCTCCAAATGCTTATGAGATCATGTCAAGGAGACAAAAGAGGAAGCTAAGAGAAAATTTAAGAATTAAAGCAGAATTATTACGAGATGAAGTATGTCAGCATTTTGACCCTGTGGAAAAGAACAAAAAAATTCAAGAGATAATAAACGATGTGGATACCAATTTTGAACGCTATATGCTTGAGCAGCAAGGAGGCAGTATACCGAAGTTGAAAATCGCAGAAGATTATAAGAATGCAAGAATAAATAAGTATTATTATGAAATAATGGAATCTGACAAAAATGAATATTTGGAATCTAGTGCACCGACGCCTCCATGCCACGGAAGCCAAGCACGGATTGCCAAGGATAATAATGAAAATGAAGCAATAAAAAGTTGTAACAGGAATGGACAAAATATAAAAATAAAAGACAATTAAGTTACAAGTTTAAATGAAGACATGGAGACTGTATATTTATGTACTCAAGGAGAAAAGAATAAAAATCATACTATTTCAAAGAATAACGGAGTTCTAAGAGGAAACGCAAATAAGAGTGGAAATATCGTAATCAACATGCAGGATAATGCACGCGAGGGACTCGAGCAGATCGACATTCCCCGAGTAACCGAGAACAGTACAGCGGAGCGCCCACCTGACGAGAAAGACACAAGCGCAGCCCTAATCCCTTCAGAGGTAACTACGCGAAAGAAAAAGGTACGTTTCCGAGATAAAAAGTTAACGCAATATTGTAATTCGGGCTCCAAGTTACCGTACTTGGGGGGTGACAGCGACGACAGTCATGTTGCAGAGATAAATACTCGTAAGAAGAATATTACCAGTAAGGGCGCAATTCCAAAATCCTTAAAAGTAAGAAAGAGAATTGGGAAAATGCATCCGTCCGACAACAATTACGAGGATTTCAATGATACTTTTACAAAGACTCAAACAGGTAAGGTCTATGATTCGAACAAAGAGAATGAAAACATAGAGCTATATAATTTCGATGCAATGAACGAGGCATTAACAGATATCGCCACATTTGAAAGGAAAGAAGATGAAAAACAGGATCCTTTGATGCTTTCTCGAAAAGATGACTCGCAAGAAATGAAGCAATACTTAAACGAATGTGAGAAAATTGAGGAGATATTGAACGATTGCCAAGACTACTATAAAAAAGTGAGAGCGAAGTGCAGGGACTCTGTGTGATATCCAGCGCTCCAGCTTGGGGCGACGGACAATGGGATTACCGTTGTGTGATGCTCGTAAACCCTGACGAGATGGAAATTTCCCGCTGTGAGAGAGTCAAGGCTTTATTGCGCCTCGATCGCTTAAAACCGAGGGAAAGAGAAACTATCGAACAACTAGTCGACACATACCACGAACAATTCCATTTACCCGGGGAAAAGCTTACTACTACGCATATTATTCAACATCGTATTCCAACTATAGATAACCGTCCTGTAAATGTCAAAACATATCTCCCTCCTAGAGCGCATAGAGTTCCAATAATGGAGAAAATTAAAGAATTTTTAGATGGTGGGCTTATCTCACCGTCAAATTCTGATTATAATAGTCCGCTATGGTGTCTGCGAAAAAAAGACGACAGTCACGNACAACAGTCACGGAAATCCAAGGTATACCTTGGATTTCCGTGACTGTTGTCTTTTTATTAACTATTCTATAGAATAGTCCTCGATTATCGAAAATGGAACAAAGTTACAATAACCGATAATTATCCACTCCCGAATATTCAAGATATTTTCAATCAACTCGGCGGCTCGACGTATTTTACGGTTTTAGATCTCGCATCGGGCTATTATCAGATTCCGTTACATCCAGAAGATCGTCATAAAACTGCATTTACTGTAATGAATTCAGGATTTTATGAGTGGAATGTTTGCCCGCAAGGATTGACTTCTATGCCAGCTACATTTATGCGGTGCATTAATCGAATTATATATAATACGCCCATGAAAGAGGAAGAGAAGCCTGAAAGTGCTCTCACTGTTTCACCCGAGGACGCGAAAGAATTAGATTCCGGACCACTAGACGTGTGCGTTTACCTCGACGATATCATTATTTACGCGAAAACCGTAGAAGAACATAACGAAAAATTCGCGAAATTATTAAGAAGATTGAAAGCCGCTAATTTTAAATTATCACCGGATAAATGCGATTTTCTCTGCACAGTAGTAAGCTTCTTAGGGCATTTGATAAGTAATCAAGGAATTTCGCCAGATCCTAAGAAAGTTGAAGCAATAAGAAAATTTCCGCGACCGAAAACTGTTAAAAATATACGTCAATTTCTAGGATTAGCTGGTTATTATAGACGATTTATTGACGGATTTTCAAAAATCGCGAAGCCGCTAAGCAATTTACTCAAACAAAATGTACCTTTCGAATGGAACAAAAAAACGCAAGAAGCTTTTGATATTTTGCGAGAAAAATTATGTAAAGAACCCGTATTAATTTTTCCTGATTTTTCAAAGCCATTCATACTTACTACAGATGCCAGTCTGACCTAGATCGGAGCGGTACTTTCTCAAGGCACTATAGGACAAGACCGCCCGATCGCATACGCATCCCGAGTGCTAAACGAGGCCAAAACTCGCTACGACACGTATTCAAGAGAAGCACTAACCATGGTTTTTGGTATTCGGCATTTTCGACATTATTTATTAGGGACCAAATTTATAGTCTGCACAGATAATTTACCATTATGTTGGTGAATGGATTCTCGGGATCCCGATTCGCGCGCAACGCGATGGAGATTAAAATTAACAGATTATAATTTTGAAATTGTTTACAAACCGGGACGCATAAATCTTAACGCTGATGCTCTCTCTCGAAATCCGATCGAAGAGACACCCGAGACAGTTATGCTGGTTCGCGAGGATGAGAGAAACGAAGCAGAAGACTCGCTCGAAAACAGAAATCAATTGGCTTTAGAGCAATCAGCAGCAATCACCGACGAATCGACGGGTCGTGTCGTATAACTCGCACCCGTGCGGGAAAATTGAGTAGGCCCGACTATTGAGAGAACCGTAGAAAGACTCCAAACGTAAACACGGGGACTAAAGGGCTTAGGGGGAAGGTGAGGCCCAAGGAGGTCGACCCAACGACCGCTAATCACACTGCCGAAGAACGCCCCGAAGATTACGAAATCGAGGGCCAATTAGAAACGTCTATTGAAAATACACACGCCACGCCGGAACCTATGAACTACGACATTGATAATCCAAACAACAGCAACATAGGGGGATCAATAATTAATAATGTCGATAGTGTTTCCTCGGAATTAACGATAAATGAAACTGTTGAAAGACCAAACGCACAGAAAACTACAAAAACTTATGGCAAAATGTTCGCCAAAATCAGAGAACAATTATCTATGCGCAAGGATAATTATTTATATTTCCTATTCACTATGATCAGCCCCGCGATCAAGGAGCAAGACTTTTAGAAAGTCGTAAAGAAGTGCCGCGACTCTCTCAATTAATTGAGGGGGAATTGAGAGTGATGCCGAAAAGTAATAAACGACACTTTATTATAATATTGCGGGGACTACATCACGAAAGCATCTCGAAAATTACAGAAAATGTAGTTTCTGGTTTAAAACAATTAAAGGCATTCATTTCAAAGGAGCAAATAAAATCGATTAGTCTTGCAAAAAGTGTATCCATTGAGAACGTACGATGGGACGATGTAATAGATAAAATTCGAAGCAAGCTACGATGATCGCAAGTTAAAATAATAATTTGTAAAGGTACTATTACTTATCCGAGTTTGAGCGAGCGTACTAAGATCATAGAAGAATCTCATTGTTCGGCTATCGGCGGGCACAAGGGCGTGAATAAAACTTAAAAACGCATAAAGCAGAATTTCTATTGGGAGAATATGAAAGTAGACATACAGATGTATATCCGTAAGTGTTTACCTTGCCAACTAAAGAAACTAGTTCGAGTCAAGACTAAAAATCGCATGGTTATCACAGATACACCGGTTCAACCCTTCGAAAAGGTCGCCTTAGATATAGTGGGGCCTTTCGTACGCACAGAAGACGGACATGATAATATATTAACCATACAATGTTGCTTAACTAAGTATTCACTCGCTATAGCCCTTAAGGACGCAACTGCGCGATCCGTCGCGGACGCTTTGATCAAGCGCTTCATTTGCACTTTCGGAGCTCCGATCGCTATTCTAACCGATCAAGGAACGAATTTTCTAAGCAGCTTAATGAAGAGAGTCGCGAAAAGATTTAGAATCACACAATTCAAGACAACGGCTTTCCATCCACAGTCAAATGGCTCTCTCGAAAGAAGTCATCATGTATTAAGCGAATATTTGAAACAATTTATATCGCAAGACGAGCAGTGGGGCCAATGGCTGGAAATGGCTGCTTTCTCTACCTCGGTGCACGAAGCAACGCAACACACTCCATACGAGTTAGTTTTCGGGAGGCTAGCCCGTTCCCCGTCGAGTGACCCGCTCGAAATCGAAGATCGACTCCCAACGTATAACGATTATATTATTGAGTTGACAACAAGGTTAAACAATATTCAGGAAATAGCGCGAGAAAAATTAATAGCAGCCAAGTGGCGCGCAAAATATTATTATGATAAGAGCGCGAATCCACAAGATTTTAAAGTCGGAGATTACATTTGGTTACTAAAAGGCGGAAAGATTCACAAGTTAAAAGATCAGTATGAAGGCCCCTATTTAGTAGTAGGTATTTTGCGCAACGGCAATATTAAGATACAACTAAAACCTAACAAATACAATGTCGTACACATGTATCGCGTGCGTATATCATACATCGAACCAGAAAAGGCCTAAGCAAAGTAAAAGAAAATGTTTTAAAATCTAATTTAAGATCTTGAATATGACTCTATATTATTATTTACAATTAACTATAATGCATCAGAAAAAAAAAAGAAATAAGTATACGAAATGAAGATCCCGGATTATGAAAAATTTTGACTACATACAATTAGTCATATTCTCGTTGAAATAATCAGCAAACAGGTTTTAAATATACAATTCGATTAAGCATGCCATTTTCTTACTAAAACCATATTTTGTTTCCTTTTTGATTCCTTCGTCCGAATTCACGAGAGTCAATCGGGCTTACAAATTATGCAGCCATTCCATAAAAGGGGAGCGTTTCCGATATTAAAATTTTACTAGAATTTACGCGACAATATCGTGCAATGAGTAGAATTAAGGCAAAATCTGGAAAACTTAGAATACACATTTGAACCTTGATAGTCAGGAAATTAAAATTAGGAGAGTTAAGGGCACTCGTAGGAGTACGAAATATCTAAATTTCATAATAATATCTCGATCAGAAAATTAAAAAAAAAGAAACTGTATAGTGATTATTGAATTCCTTATTGTCTCACAGCTCTACAATGGCTGTATACCTTCGGAAGTGGATTAACAGATTATTATTAAAAATCACGCCGAATCAAGGGGAAACGGCCCGAGTTATTAAAACCAAGCTAGCACAAGGACATGAACACGAAGCAAGGGAACTACTCGTTAGGTGGTCGTTATTCTTAACAATGTTCGAAGTAACTACTATCATGAAGCAAGCGAGCTTTCTTGATAAGCCATCAATTATCAAAGTATGTTTGGAATCCTATCCCAGGGTTGAGGAAGTGGATCTAGAGGAAATATTATCACTCAGAGTACAAGGGCGCCAAGAAGAGATTATTGTAATATTATTGCAACCTTCCATAAATTGAGCAGAGCAACATAGGATATCAGGATCATCAATCATTTTAACAACGATTTTATACCGGCGTTTTGATGTTTTTACTCGATTAATAAAATTAGGAGCATGCAAAAATCTACACCTGTACGAAGAATATGAATTGTTAGAGAAAGCCATGGAATGCGAAAATCTTGAATATTTGTGCCAACTAATAACTGCAGGCATAGATATTAATGCAAAAAGTTTCTTCGGAACAACAGCATTAATGTAATTATAATATTCATGTAATGCTAATCCGAGTGTAATAGATCACTTCGACCAAACACCCCTAGGAAAAGCCACTAGAGGAAGTCCCGAGATTTTAAAATTACTAATAGATTATACTAAGAGGATGCAAAATCTCCCTGATAATTTACATCAGTTACTCGAAAGAGCAGCTGCGGCGCCTTGTACTTATGCAGCAGAAAATGTAAAATTATTACTTAAGGAGGGGATAAACGTAAACTCATTATCACAGAATAAGAGGTGTCCAGTCGTAGCCGCCATCATACATCAAAATGACGAAGTACTAAGAATATTAATACAACATAAAGCTAATCTAAAAGTTACATCTAGAGACGGAGAGAATGCCCTACATGTTGCTGTCAGGTTCGGAACAGCACAAGCTGTCAAAATGATTTTGAGCACTCAGGAATGTGATGTTAATGAAAGATCGCAATTGGGTGAAACCGCTCTAAGTTGGGCCTTCAAAATAGACGGCTCTAGGAAAATGGAAGCATTGTTAAGGAAAGGAGCTTTACTATATCCTCCGGGAAAACCATTACAATATATATCAGCCGAGAAAATTCCCTGGTTTACACCAACAATATTTATCCCTCTATTAGCAAGAGATAAGGTAGAAAAACGAATTACTAATGTGCAAGACGAAGTTACTTTAGAAACATACTATCCAAGATTGTATGATGCATATCAGAAGACATGCTTAGAATGGCAACAAGTATCTAGGACAAATTTCATCTCCGGAGTCACTTGTGGCGATTTATTAGAAAAGTCAACAAATTCAATGATACAAATTGCTAAGACCTTTGCATTTAAGAAACGACAGACAGAATCTTTTTATTACAAATTCCCTATATACGGCACACAAATAATGAAAGCCTCAAAACTAATTGTTGAAAAGAAACGAGAATGGAAGGAACACGAAGAAAAATTACAAGAAGCAACTTACTGCTACATCCCCGATTTGATCATTGAACGAATAGCTTATTATTTAAGTTTAGAATGAACAATTGAGAGATCCTTTAGAATTATATGATTAACATTGTTTAAGTTAATTCGCGAGAAGTATAAAGTAAGAATTCCGCAATCAGTTATAATTAGTAAACAAGCTTGACACCTAGACTCTTTCTATCCCACAGATGGCAGCATTTTGGAAAAATTTGATTTGCGTGATATCGGCGAAGATTAAATATGATCAAGAACAAAATCCTTGATGGAAAAGGTCAAGAAGCCGGTACTTTGATTAAAATGATAGTCTCAGCCGTAGAGCCCGACGACATGACAGACTTAATCGAAAGACTCTTGAGCATAGCAGATTTGGAAACCGCGAGGTTTTGTTTGAAAGTGTACCCACGGACCTCAACATTACGCTTAACTAAGGCCTTAGACAACGTTATGACCCTGAAAAATGAAGAAATGATCAGCCTCTTATTAGAGTATAAGGCGAATTATACGTCGTTAGGAAATCATCCATTTCCAGCGATTTACATCGCACTTTTGGCAAAGCGTCTTGACATTTTGGAGAAGTTGTTCGATTTAGGAGCTACTCTCAAAGCATACAAAATCTGGATTAATGTAACGATGCGACAAGCTGTAAAACTTGACGACAAAAGATTTTTATCATTATTGATAAAGAGAGGAATCCCAATCAACAGTTCGAATCGAATGGGACAAACCGTATTAGGGTATGCCATAGAACGATCGGATTTTGAGGCTGTACAAATATTATTGGAAGCAGGAGCAAATATTAGGAAATACTACCATTTGGGCTTGGCTGCACGCGGGCATACAGAAATTCTCGAAATACTACTCGCATATGCAAAAAACATGGGAATATCAGTAGAATCTCAACCCTGGCTATTGGAAAAAGCCGCAGGCGCTAATTATACCGATTCTGCAAACAATGTACGATTATTGTTGGAGGAAGGAATACCTGTGGACTCTTGTTGTCGCGAAGGCAGATATGCGATTGAAACAGTTGTATTACAAAACAATGATCATACGTTAGCATTACTCCTTCAGGAGGGGGCCAATATAGACGTACCTACAAGAACCGGGGATAGTCTGTTACACGTTGCAGCAGACTACGGAACTAATGGAGCCATAAAATTACTTCTGAACAATCGGAGGATTGATATCAACAGAAGAGACCACAAAGGTTACACCGCTCTGAGAATCGCATTTTGGGGAAATAATGATATAAAATTTAGAACACTCGCGGAAGCGGGAGCAATGTTATATCCACCATACGATATATATATACCGACAAAGTTCCGAGATTATCGACGCCGTATTTTATCACCATGCTAGCTCGAGAATCAGTAGAAGGACGAGTTGTAAACCCAGAAGATATCGCTACTCTCGAAAATTTTTACCCAGAGCATTATGATGAATTCGTGGGTGCATGCCAAGAATGGCAACGAATGCAAATTACTTACATTATCAGAGGAATATCTTACGCGGATTTATTTGAAGAACCATTAGAGACATTACTTAAGCGCGTAAAATACAGATTATTGACCCGTCATGAAGAAGCATATAAACTTCAAAATAAATTCCCGATTTATGGATTACAAATTTCGAAAATCTGGGTAAAACTATCACGAGAAAGAGCAAGTTGGATAGGCCGCGAGAAAAGACATCAAAATATCACTTATAACCAAATATCTATTTTAATTGTAGAACATATTGCCTATTATTTGGAGTAGGATTAAAATCACTATTTCGACACCAGAAATTTAACCTAAAAGAACGAAGCTATTGATTGATTAATAAAATCCCTTTTCGTAGTATACAATGTCAACATATCAACAGAAATTGAGAAAGATAAGGATGTCCATTCCTTGAGGAGATCGAGCAGAAACACATAAACTGATTCGCAACCTAGCTCCGGTTATGCTGCCCAAGGAAATGGCAATGATAATCTATCAAAATATCCTAGTAGATGACACTGAATTTATAGAATATTGTCTAGACTACCTATATCAACCAAGGCTGTTACGACATTGCTCTTGGGAAGGTACGAATCTTCTGCATCTAGCCGTTGAATCAGGCTCCCTTGAGGCAGTTAATCTTATGTTATCAAGGGATGTCAACGTGAAACGGTCACGACTTTTCTCGGTCCTGTAGTTATGTAGATTTATGCAAAAAATATGTAATTTAATGATTTTACTAGAGAAAAGCAGTAAATGTTTACTAGTCTGTGTCGTCTTTCTGACAGCAGACTAAATAGAATGATTTTATTTAATACTTATATAATTTAGTCAGGTCCGGGATACGAGGTAGTGGAAATTATAATAAGACTATAATTTTAACAACATAAATATATTCAAATAGAATTGAGAATATTGCCTTGATTATTGCATATATTCAATATCACAAAATGAAATAAAATAGTAAATCCGCTTTTGATTTTTACAAACGAAAATATAAACAGATACGCTTTATTTGCGTTATCTGATGATTCGAAGTTTTACAAATGTTTGGTACTTGGTGAAATTTGTTGAAGTCGCAAGACTGATACGCTTAAATTGCGATATCTTTGCTTACTAGAAATTGTAATATGGCTGTGGAAAATAAAGCGACGCATTAGGTGAGTCAGTACTGGGCAAGATTATAGACCCTACTGGATCCAGTAAGAGCATTTCAATAGCTTGACAGACATTCGAAAGTATAAGATACTTCATATAAATAGGGGCAAGAGGACCGTTAAACTATTTACACGAAGCCATACGTCAGGGATATAATACAAAAAGTTATTCAACAATTATTGGAGTTAAGCATATAACATGGAGCCCCAACTCAGGATGTCGATCTGCCTTTACAATTGCTATATTGCTAGACATAATCACTCTAGTCAACATATTTAATTGAAATGGACGCAGCCAGTCGTCTCCAAATATCGAACTGAGACTGAGAGCGCAGTCTACAAATAGGGTACCGTTCGCAATATTTTTGCAGCCATAACACTTTACATCACGGAGCAACAACTGAAAAGACGGCGAGACCGAAAATTACTCTCTCATAGAGTGTAGCCGCTAGGGACAGTAGAGTGAGGTAATGATAGCGTTTTGCGTGTGGGACTAGATTCCCACTTTACTGATCCTCAGGGAAAGCATTGTTAATACCCTGAGCCGAGTGATCGAAGGACGAAGCCGTAGTACGATAGGGATGGCTTGTGATGGACCATTTAGAGAAAAACCTCAACGCTAACGACCACAATTTATGAACAAATCACAACATTATCGCCCTACATCACGATTGTAGAGCAATTTTAGTACTAATGCATGGGAAGAACAATCAAGAACAGGATTATACAGCCTGCTCGTTGGGCCGAGGCGCAATTGTTATTATGAACAGCCTGAAAGACCGCTGATGAATCGTTAGGAGCATTGAGGACAACAGAAACCCCTATAAAGTAGAACTACAAGCTAATTTCAAGTCCACCTAGAAGAGAGTTCAATTTCGAAAAACAAAGATTTAAAGATGAATGAAAGAGCGCCCTAAAGTAACAAATGATGAAATCATTCGATTTCTGAGAAGAATGCACGATCGATCAAAACATTTTAAATTAAAATGCACAAATTAATTGAGAATCCAATTAGTACGTTCGTGTTGTCTATTTAATCAGTTCCGTCCTTCTGAGAACGCACTATTAGGAGAACTTCAATGAAAATACTAAAATGCACTACTATGAGGAATTTAATGATAAGTAGACTCTCTGTACCAAAAATCTATACACCCACTGCTTAACTAATGCTTATTAATTCTGAGCACTATGAATGATAATAATGGAGGGAAAAACCTTAAAATAAGGGAGAAATAGAGCGACATATTCAGACACCCATACACACATATACTGTATGCACAATCACACGGCTAAGGGATTTATCCCTTGTCAGTAACGAGCAATGGACATAGGACACTATTTCCTTGTACTGATTTGGAGCAGTATCATTCAAGGCTAAGAAGCACTACCCTCGACTGTCTCCGAAATTATAGAATATAATGCAGGATTATATTTTGAAGAGTCAAAAGGGCTGGACTTTATTCGAGACGAATGGACGTACATTATTTATCTCGATCTATATGAAGATCAATTTAATGCGACCACATTAGCCGCATTGCTTAAAACTATGGAGAATTCGTGCGAACTAACGAAAACGTGTAGCGAACAGGAAGATGGAATCCAGAGGTTAACCCGACAGCTAGAAAAAGCACAACAAATTCAAGATGATCTCGGTATTTATCTAGATTTAATTCCAGAAAACATGGTGAATACATTAGAATCAGAATTCGACGAAAGCATCCTAGAGAAGAAAGTCGATAAATTTCATTTTTTACCCCTTCCAGACAGTAAAGTGCACATAATTTGTAGTAGCCTCGATGGATTTGAAGAGAGACGACGAGATTTAGGAAATGAAAATCTATTCGAAATGATGAAACAAGAAATCAAATCGCTCGAAGAAATTAGAGATCCTATAAACAGTATTTTTGTAATGGAAAGGGCAATGGAGAAAATGAATATCTATTTCAATTTATACATTGAGTTATTTAATGGAGCGTTAGAGACCCTACGAAGCCTTGCTAACGACAAAGTATATCCCGGATTCCTCAATTACAACGATTTAGTCGATGTCGCGAGAAATACTGAACAGCTGAATCATCCCTACAGATTCCCACTAGACATAACACTGGAACACATAGATTTATTAGGAGCCATCTCAAAAATAAAATATGGAGAAATTAAGGGTAGTCTGGTGATCAGTCTGAGCTTTCCTTTAATCTCAGACGTCCCACATATGATATATAAAGTAAAGCCACTGCCAATACCGAAAAGGCTAACTGATGGAAACGTCGCCACCATATACGTACAACCCCGCTCTTCATTATTAGGAATATCACAAAAAACAACTTATGCTTTAACTCAAGAACAATACGAAAAATGCATAACTATATTCAATAAGAAGTTATGTCTACCGGAACAGTTCGGAAATTCGGAAATCGAAAATAAAAGCTGTGAATATATATTACTATATCAGCCCGATGCAATAAATTATAGCAAGTGCAACGTCAGATATTTCGACACGTACTTACCCTTTTGGGAAAGCACCGAGAAAAATCAAGGATAGATATATTCATTGTACGAACCCATAGAATTACAAATTAATTGTAAAAAGCGGCAAGAATATTTAATGATAAATGGGACTGGAATTTTAAGAATAAAGCAAGGGTGCAAGGTTATTGCTGGAGACTGTCATCGAATTCCCACACACTATATAAACCCAATACACTAATCTTCACTTCAGTAAATTTGGAAATCGGAGGAAATGTATTAATCGCAGATATAATAGCGGAATTAAAAACTCTCAGAGAAAATGGAACAATGGAAACTGATTGGACTGTCGCCCAGTCATTTTAGGAATTACAGGCAAAAATTACCGGATTAAATATGTCAGAAGAATTCAAGGAGGAATTCAGGAGTAAATTATTCATCATAATTTTGACCATAGTAATAGTTATCGGATCACTAACCGGAATAATGATAGCCCTTCTATGTTATGAGAGCATAAAAGCAGGGATAAGGCAAAATATGCCAGAATTTCCGTCGCATGAAGGAGTACGCCCAGGAGAAATCGAGGTCCCAATCAAAGAAGTGTTCGATCGCTTTTGTTTGAACCATCGACCTACATCAATAATAGACTCTAATCTTCCATCTGCACCAGTATAAGGAAATACTATCAGACAAACACGCAAAACAAAACAAATCAGTTACACATACACTATACTCGACTCAGATGAGGGGAGAACGAGGAAAAATTTTGCTTTGTGTTTCAGATGGCTTTTATTAATTGGACAATAATCCTTACCACACTGATGGTCCGGACTATCAAAATAAGTTCAGGACATCGTCTAGCAGGGCTCGACTGCGGATACCAATTAACAAATCTCACAACTATATCATTATTAGAAGTAGGGGAGTGCGATATAGAGATTCCTGAGCTGAATATTACCAAACAATACATACAACTATTACAAGTCAATGAATTCACTAAAACCCATGTAGTTCAATGTTCAGTCAAAATTACTCGGCATATAACCCATTGTGGAATGCACTCGCACTCTTCCCGAGTGATTGATGGAGAGATAAGTTACTATCAAGAAGTACAGAGAGATGAATGTATGCGAATGTTCAAAGGCGGATATGCAAATATTGCGGGAACGGTTGTACAGAATCTACCAAAGAATAGCACCTTTTCAACCCCAGTCACCTTCGCAGGTAGCGTAGATTCAGATGGAAAATGCAAAGGGACATCATATTCTGATCCCTACGGACATTGGAATGATGTTTTAGCTCAAGGATTTGTCGAAATCTACCTCTCTGATTACTACGCAACTGTCAATTTAAATTCTAATAAAATACAGTTAAGATCCGGTACACTCAGTGCAGGGATGTTTTAGAAGGATATGCTTTTTGGGAACTATTGCCAGAAGATAATTGTGGAGGTCGCCGATATACAGCTTTATATGAGGGATATGCCAACAAAACGAAAGAACCTAGATCGGAGCTTGTTACGTACATACTCGAAACTCAAGATATAACGTTTGCTTTAACAAGCATAGGGGAGTTAAAGATATGCGATCACACATTAATTCGTACAGAACATCCTAAATTATTTGTACTAGAAGAAATGGACGAAAAAACATTCCTACCCAAGAAGAATTCACCAGTAGAGACTCTAGATATTTTCACGTATGTAAACTCCAAATTTGTATATGTAGAACGACACTTCAGAAATCAAATTAGTCAAATGTACTAGATCAACTAAAACATAAATGCGAACTCGAAAGACCTAACTAACGCATTATCCATAGCCATTCAAGCGCCTGACGAGTTTGCTTTTCGATTAATGAAAGAACCCGGTCACATGGCAGTCATAGCCGGAGAAGTGATTCATTTAGTTAAATGTTTACAAGTAGAAGTACAGCGCAGAGATACAAAAGAATGTTATAATCAAATACCCGTCTCTCGAGGAGAAGAACATTTTTTTCTCTCCCCTAGAACTCGAATATTGACTCGAGCAGGAACGCAAATAAGTTGCAGTGGCGCTATGCCACCGATGTTTAACATGGGAAATTATTGGTTACAATTTCTACCCACACCTTCGACTGTGATAGCACCAAGAACTTTACATCCACAGACGAAAAGCACGTGGGAATATACAACACCGAAAGCCATGGCTGTCAGCGGCATTTATACTGAGTCCGATTTGCAAGACAGGCAAAAATATTAAGGGCAAAGGAATATCAATCACTCAATTCTTAGATCCAGAAGTACTAGAATCACTCGCAAATAATACATGGAATCATTTTTGAGGAAAATTTCTCACTTTTGGAACGGCCAGCGCCGGAGTCCTCGGGATAATATTAATCGCTAGAATAATCAAAATGTTAATTGACACTATATTACACGGTTATGCTATTTATAGTGTATACGGCTGGTCTATTCATCTTTTAGGATCGCTGTGGAACTCTGTGACTCAACTACTGTTACACCTTGGAAAAAAGGAACCAGAAAAACCTCAGTCGGAGGAACCAGAGAAACCTCAACCGTATAAACCAGAAAAACCCCAACCGTATAAAACAGAGAAACCTCAGCCGTACGAACGTCAGGTTAATCAAAATAGTAAAATCCAGAACACGGGTCCTCAAAATAATAGTCCAATTTATGACGACGTAGAGGGAAGATCACTCGATTTTGAAGACGAACAAGCAGCTCACAGAACAATTTAAGAAGATGTCGTACGATGAAGTTTTAAGAAAAAGAATAGAGATACTATGCAGCAAACAACATGAAGCAAATATCGCTCGGGCATTTTTCCGTCGCGTAAGAAAACTTCGCGACGAGCACAGGGCCGAATTAATTAAAGCCCGCGAAAGCTTTAAGGAATTATTTGAAACCAATTTAAGTACGGAAGATTTCGCTGTTATCGGATATATTTTAGGAACAAAAATGGAAATTCAAAGATACTTACGTTCACCCTGCGAGTATAAACATTTAATCGATGCCGCGAAACACGCTAGAATAATTGAAAGTCGAATAGAAAAACTAAAATTGCCTAATATACAAGAGGAGGACGAACAATTTAATGTAGAAAAACCAGAGATCAAATCAAGTAAACAATTTCAAAATTTACAAAATAGAAAGGAAGAGAATTAAAACCAGGTAGTGGAAGAGTATAAATCAAAAGTAGTAATATGGATTTTATCATTGCAGATGCAATCAGTTGAAGATCATCCCACGATCTTTATACTGGAGTATTATCAAGACAAATCTGGTCCCAAACTTTGTTCAGAATGTCATCAAACAAAACAATTAGAAAATCCGGGAGAAATGAGGAATATAATTCGCTTTATTATTAAATTAGCCCCACCCACTTATGAATGCAGTCATTGTGGATTCAATTTGATAGAAACTGCCCGATGCGCACTTAACGTTATAGAACTTCTCAGAATGTATGAAGAAATATTAAAAGGATTAAAAGCAAGGGCAAAGGTCGACATAAAAGTAATTCGAAGCACTCAAAACAATGGAAGACCAATAGAAGCTAGCTCAGGAATAGATCACTTCTTTCTCAACGAAGCATGAGAAAAGATAATCACAAAGTTTTAATAATCTAAGAAACTTTCTTTTAATCCGATTGTTCCAGATGTCCAAAGTAATAGCAACCAGAAGTGAAATGTATCAAGCAGCATCCAACAACCGAATCAAACACTGCAGAGAATGTTATATAAACGACAAGGAGAATAGTCAAGAATATTTTAGGAAAGTCCAGTACCAAATTAACCTGTTTTCAAGTAATATAATTACGTGTTTCAAATGCCGTAAACCATGTATTCCCAGAAGAAAACCAGTCATAGATATTGCCGAATTATTACCCATATTAAGATTAAGAAGACTACCAGGAGTGCACGAATCAATAACTTTGACAATCACGGAAGAAACTGACTTGATACCTCTAATGGATTTAGGGAAAGGGGAAAACGATCCTACCACCGGGTTACCAATCATAGTAGATCAGGAAGAACTCCTTCATACTTTGATAAATGACTTCCGAAATCCGAATCATGAGGCTGAGGATAAAACAGAGGAAAATTCAGAAGAAAAAAAAAGAAACAACTTCGCAATCAAAAAAGAGAAAAGGGGAGGAGCAACTAATTAAAGAAAAAGGAGTTAAAACCAGATCGCAGAAAACTATGTAAACTATGTAGTAAAATAAGAAATAAGCAGAGAATTAAATAAAACACTAACGATTAAGGAAAGGAGAAAGAGAGAAGAAAAATATATATCTGCACTAATTAATTGTAATTTAACATTTTAGAAAAAAAGAATAATAATGAATTCAGATAGCAAATCACTGGAGAACCCACCTTCCTCGGAGGATGACCTGGAATTACTATCAGAAATATTACACAACGATCTGATGCATATGGACATGCCCATATTTGTACACATACAACATTTACAACCTATTGATTTTGCATCGAGGAATATATGGATGAAATATTAGCCTTCCCAGACATGATTTATAATCCAGAAGAATCAAAAGATATTTCCAGACAATCTCGACGGAATTGGGATAAAATGATATCCAAGCAATTATCCAGAGAAGAAATAAGACAATTTGAGAAATATGTCGAAGAAACAATAGACAACGATCCACTTGGACTTATAAGATTATTTCAAAATCAAAAGAATATAATTCCAAAGAGGAGGTATTTTTTGAGACGCACCGCAGATCGGATTTATTGGGATGCAATATATTTGAAAAAGAGAAAGAGAGGCTAATAATAATAATCGAAAAAATTGAGTAATCGATTCGACTAATTTCAGGAATAATGAAGATGCCATCAGAAACCTATCAAGACAGAATCGATGGAGAAATTCCAACATCAAACTCCAAGTTTTACTTTGATTTAAGTAAAAATGTTTGCATTACACAACGAGAATCGAAAAACATTGTATACGTCGACACATCCCGATTTAAATGGACCGCAATCTGTGAGGATTGTTATAAACCAGAAAATTTTGGACGCATAGAAGCAGCAATACCCTGCAGAAATTGGCATCATCATGGGGAAAATCGTCACCCCATTAATTGTGCAGTTTGCAGAGAACAGTTATTCCTTACTCGGCCTATAATAGATTGCCCTGTATGTCTAAACGAATATATAGAAATACGATTAGAAGTGGATGATAACATATTGGATGTAAGAAGAAGAATCAGGTATTGAGTATTACGGCAATACAATTAGATATTACAAGATGAAAAGATAGAACGAGAAGCATTTAGAATTCCTAACCACGTCTGACATTCCGGAAATTGGACAATGAAACTGAACATAAGCGTCATCGAAGAAGCAATCACGAGGGTATTTCAGAATCGGCCACGCATCACTACAACATTCCAGATCAAGACTTCAATCATAAGTAAATAGATAGTAAGTGGAGATTAAGTGTAAGATATATTTTGTAGAGAAATCTGGATCTTTTTCTACATGCTATGTTCCAAAGAAATAGTAAAAGAGAAAAAAAGAGAAGTATCGAATTTTGCAGTAGAACGAGGAACATAACATAGGGAAAAGAGCCATGATTTTGCAGGAAGTACTTGAAGAATAATCAAAATTGACCGATTTCTTAACAACTGGAAGCTATATAATGATAAACATAGATCATACATTTACACAAAAATTTTTTTTTATTATAACCATTTCTTTTTATACATGTGTATACATATACAATGATTATGCTAAAGGAATAAGGACAAAAATATTGGAAAAATTTTGAAAAAAATATATATACACATATATATCATTACTAAGGTAGAGGGATCATGATAAAAGAATTATAAAAACTCAAAATTATTATTATTATATTAAAATTAAAAGGCTAAAATCGCTTATACTATAATCATTATATGCAGTGCATGACAACTATTAAGAAATTAAATCTAGATAATCCAAAAGGAGAAAATCGAGAAGTATTAATTAACCATTATAATACAAATCGAATCATTGAAAATAGAATAGTAACAAACGTCACTACCTGCACGAGTTTTATGAAACTACATCATTTACAGGTATTAATCATTAGAATTATGTAGAATGTTAATCAAAATATATATAAAAAAAAAAAAAAAAAAAAAAAAAAAAAAAAAAAAAAAAAAAAAAAAAAAAAAAAAAAAAAAAAAAAAAAAAAAAAAAAAAAAAAAAAAAAAAAAAAAAAAAAAAAAAAAAAAAAAAAAAAAAAAAAAAAAAAAAAAAAAAAAAAAAAAAAAAAAAAAAAAAAAAAAAAAAAAAAAAAAAAAAAAAAAAAAAAAAAAAAAAAAAAAAAAAAAAAAAAAAAAAAAAAAAAAAAAAAAAAAAAAAAAAAAAAAAAAAAAAAAAAAAAAAAAAAAAAAAAAAAAAAAAAAAAAAAAAAAAAAAAAAAAAAAAAAAAAAAAAAAAAAAAAAAAAAAAAAAAAAAAAAAAAAAAAAAAAAAAAAAATGTAAGGAAAAATGTCAATAAAAAAAAATATATATACACCCCATAACTATAAAGCATGTTATATATTAAGAGACAATGTAAACGTTCGCAAGATAGGGAAATAAGATTAAGAAAAGAAATTCACGGAAAAAACAATTCTAATTGTGAGCGTCAAAGGCTCACCTTAGAAAGTTCATCCTAGGGGGATAGTGTGAAATGCTCACTTCTTTCGCATTTTTGATATATTAAAAATAGTAAAGTTATTTGTTGTAAAACAAGTCAATCAATACCCTTCCCATTAGAATGTAGCGAATACTGAGATTTAGGAAATTCAAAACACATAAGTCGGAAATACGCCCGACAGCACAAAGTAATACTATACTTGACATCAGAACGCTACCATTTCATAATTGAAAAGATTTAAATAGAGAACGACAATAAAGATTAATTAAATAAAAGCGAGAAACGACAACGTGGTATGAAGTAAGAGTAAAACTATAAGTTAATTCAGGAGTTAATAAGTAAAATCATTTCTAATAATTAATAATAATCATAGACTCACGTATAATAATGACGATTGAACAAGACATAAACGTGAACGCGCGGAATAACTAAAAGCACGAAAAAGTATAAAAGTAGAATCAAAGCCAAAAAACATCGATTCATAGAAACAATAAAGCAAAAGATGCAGAAGGTGAAAGGCCAAACAAACACTACAGCGCTATAGCAGAGGACCGCTACTAAGGAGACACACCTATACGCATGCACACTACAGCGCTATAGCAGAGGACCACTACTAAGGAGACGCACCTATACGCACGCACACTATGGAGCTACGGCAGAAGGACATCACTAGGGAAGCACACCTATACGCACGCACACCACGGCGCTACAACGGTGGCACGCGACCAAAGAGACACACAGGTATGCTGTACACATTATGACCGTGGAGTGAAAGGCGAAGCGAAACAGGCACCATGATGCACCCACACCTGCTAAGAAACAAGCACTCCTCAGCAGCATCGACGAAAGAATAAAAATCACTCGCAGCAGAACAACGGAAAGCAAGAAGAAGAAAAAGTGAACTAGATTGTCATTCGCACATTTTAGCAGGAGAACACAGCTCGGCAACATGAAAAAAGTAAAAGGGCCACCAGTCGAAGGCTGCCTAGAACCAACAGTGTAGAGTTATTGGAATCTGGAGGAACGCTCGAGCACAGTTAGCACAGCCCGATGCCGCCGTAAGGAGAAGCACTGGCTAGAGGATGTATGATGGCTAGTACAAACGAGAAAAATAAACCTCCGAAGCGAATGGAAGTTGCCGCACGACAAATAAAACCATTCAAGCCGGCATTAGAAATGACACCGCGCGGCGGATAGTAAGGTGCAGTTCTCAAATTCACAGAAAAAAATTCGAGTAGCCCACCATAAAATGATAATTTACAATGGCTCTGACAGCAAACAATTTTTTCATTGGGCCACGGGGACGCGATCGTGTCCTAGAAAATGCTAAATAAGGAGATGTAATACATCCGAGCCTTCTGTTGGCCAAAAAGCCATTCCGTAGGAACCAAGTAAGCAACAGAGCGCCGTAGTTCAAAAGGTATATAAGGACCCGGCAGAAGATTCGCGGGGGCCAGTTCGATCAAAAAATCGTCGCGTGCGTAAGCTCTGCATGAGCTCGATTCATTCGGGACTTAGAATTTTTTCGGCTGTATTGGACTTATAAAATTTCGATATTTTGGGATTTAGAATTTTCGTTCTGACAGACACTTGAAGATTTTGTTATCATCGAGACTTAGAATATTTTTGTAAAGATCAACTCAGATTTTGTTAATTGTCGAGACTCAGAAGTCGTGTTGTCGTTTGTCGTTTTTCTTGAAAGAATTACAATCAGCGCAAGATTTTAGTTAGTTGCGAGCGAACGTTATTTGAAATTTGTTTAAAAGCGAATAAATCGAATTAAATTGATATCGCGAGTGTACTTTAAACCCGACAATTCCCGATCCTTGTCGAACCCAAATCGCCTTCGCATTCGCTCCGCTTTGGAAGCTGAGTCCATACACTTACTGAGAGGACGTGTTGGTCGCAGAGCAGCTCGGTAGCAGAAAAAAGAACAAGGTAAGCGACTTATACATATACACCACTAGGCTATGCGCCTCCATTTGCACTCTCTTTCTCTCTTTCTCTTTTAATAGATCAGGGCACGTAATTAATATTGTTGTACAAGAATTAAATTCAGTTAGTCCGAGGTTCTCGCATAACGACTAGAGTAACGTCTCACCTTAGTGATTGATAAGAAGTGTTGTTAAAGGGTCGTTAATTAGAGTGGTTATAACAAATTAGGGATTTAGCGCGATTTCAAAGTATTATCCGGCGGCTACTGGAGGCTGTTCTATTAAGATCGCGAAGGTAGTCAGGTACCGATGGCGCTCAGACTCCATGCGTTGGAGCTTTGTCCTCGTCCGTACTTATGATAGTAACTAACCCGTAGAGTTACTGTCCGTTGACAACTCTTATCAGTCTAGGACATAACAATATTGATAATATGTGTAATTTCTTTTATATTTTATTATTTAGAATTATTATGGGTGGAGCAAAAAAAAAGAAAAACAAAGTCATAAAACGTGAGAAGGCCTCGCAAAAAAAAGAATTGATAATAATACTAATACAGGCAGAAAACGAAAAAATATATTTAACCCTGATGAACAAGTTTCGTACAAAACGTTACAAAGAAGAGCTTCTGATTTTGCCAAACAACGTAATAATAATATACAGCCATTAGAATTATCGTTAAAAGCTGCTAAACAAGCAACAGGAACTCCTGAAGAATGTGATTCGAAAATAGTTGAAAATGAATTTAATTTGATACACTCAAGAAAATCTGCACATATTATTGAGAATATAGTACATTTGACTGTATGTATAGTATAGAGCGCGCTAGAATAAGTGAGCGCGCTGACGAGTGTGTGAGGGGACACACACATGCAAGTGTCCCCTCTCGCGGTATGCGTGTAAATCACATGACTACTAGCGGTGCCGAGACTATACGAGTCTCGCACATCGCTCTCTTGGTTCCGAGCCGTCGTACAGTACACATGGTGTACACGGCGTATATATATATACATAGTAGCTGTACATAGAAGAAGACAAATAAATATGAAACGGTCACGACTTTTCTTGGTCCTGGGTGCTTCTATTGAAATAGAAGTTATTGATTTTAATTTATAAAAGTCGTGCACATTTACTTCTCTGCGTCGTAATTGTGACGGCAGGCCAAATAAAGTGATTTTATTATGATTTTAAATATCATTAATAATTAAATAAATATAATAATAAGTATATTACAGGTCCGGGATACCAGGTAGTGGAGTGTATTTATCACAATAATAAACTTTAGTTCTTTTTAACAAAAATAAATATATTCAATAAGATATTAAATGCGAAAATATTGCGTGTAATGTTGCATATATTTTCTATCACAAAATTAAATAAATATCTCTCTTTTTGATTTTTACAAACGTATATATATATATATATATATATATATATATATATCGGTGATCGAAGTCTTATTTTGACATAGGATAGTTTACGCAGATACGCTTAGCTTTGCGTTATCTGTTTATTTCGAAAGTTACAAGTGTATGATAATAAATGAATTTTTTATTAGAGTCTAAAGCAGATACGCGTTAAATTGCGTTATCTTGCCTGACTAGAACATTTTTATAAATATAAGAATATTCGAAAATTTCTCTAATTCTTTTGAAAGGAACTGAAATTTTTCTAAGTCTAAGACTGATACGCTTAAATTGCGATATCTTTGCTTGACTAGAAAATTTTATAAGTCCTTCAAAAGTGAGAAAATATTCTAAGTTTATCTACCAAGGCGTAATAGTTGCTCTTGGTAGGACTAGTCCTCGCTTAAGTTGCGCTGGAGCTAAGTGACTGGCTCTAGGCCGCGCGGGTCCTTATAAAGGCTGCGGAGAGAGCGGGAATCGCGCCGCCGAAAAAACGCTTACATACAAATATCACACTCACATTCACACCTATGTACAAAACCCATTCACACAAGCGTACGGACAAGCGTACGGAGCTTACGTTAACGGAGCGTACGGATTGCGATCTTCGTGAATAAACGAACAGGCTGTCAAATATTTAGAATACTTAGACGATTTAATTTTTTTTTTTTACCAAGTTAAATTAAAATTTACTGGAGTTTTAGTAGCGCGAATTACAAAAATGTCAGTTCCATAACCTAGTCAAATATGGATTCTTCACATAACTTTTTATAAAAATAATATGTTGTGGTTTAGCTTTAGGGACTTGTTTTGTATGTAATTCCAGTTAGAATAACCGTCCGGCAAGTTAAAAATAGTCGATTTTAGTATAGAACATTTGTGTGCCCGTTTTGAGCCAGTTACGGCAGAATCACCCATATAAGTAGTATCCCGGCACCATGGATAAAGTAAACAAAGCTGACCTTGACCCCCCACCCGAGCCAGAGAGGTCAAGGTCAAGATTGTTTACTCTCCATGGTGCCATTTGCACTTTGGAGAAAGCCCCCTCCCCACTCTGTCTCTCCAAAGTGCCTCTGAATTTTCGAGACACTTTGGAGAGAGACGAATCCCCTCTTCTCCTCTCTCTATCCAAAGTGCCTCTGATTTTTGAGACACTTTGGGAAAATCCCGCCACCTTACCCTCCTTCTATCCAAAGTGCCTCGGGGTTTTCAGGGCACTTTGGAGAGCGACAGGGCGACTACCTGCGAAGTGTTGGTGATAGGTACTGACGATCCGACGGCTGGCAGACGACTGACGCGGGGTCCGCCAGTGCAGCCTTTATTTACACACGCGCGCGCATGCACACACACACAGACACACACACACACACACGACGTGCGCGCACGCACACACACATACACAAACAGGTATATATATATTTATTTATGTATATATATATATATTTACGCAAATATTTACTCACTTCTGGATGCTACTGCTGCTACTGCTGCTGATGGTGGTTAAAGTTTTTATGTCTTAAAAACTAACACTTTTTCAGTTTAAACTTACACTAAAACTTATACTAGAAACTAACACTAAGCGCAATTGTCTTTTAGTTTATTATTTCATTGCGCTGACAGTGCAATGGGTCCGAGCTGCAGTCCGGACACAGCCAGAATCCGCACTCCTCACATCGCCACCACCACCACACACGTTGCACTAAATAAAAACGTCCGCAGCCGTAGCAAAAGTCTCGATTTCGACGCGGGCGTTCAACTTGTGGCACAGGAAGGTTACGCCGTTCAGCGCGATTTAACGTGGCTAAATACTGTGTTCGTCGTTCCCGCGCACGCCTTATTTTATTTTGCACACGTTGCAAATCTCTCTGGCGTTTAAGCCGCAACAGCCTCTGTCGAACCGTATATAAATGTTTTTGAAGCCCGAGATACCTATGTAATCGGGCTTCTCGCTCGGGGTCGCGTATGGGGTCGTACGGTTCATCCCTGCTATCGTCTTCACTTTCACTTGTGTTTTCACTACTGCTGCTGCTGCCAGGGCCCTCCTCCTCCATTCGTTCCGGCTGCAACGCAGGGTGGTGATCCAAAATGATCGTCTCGGCATCACTATCAATACTGACAGTATCGACACCGGAGTCATTTATGGATCCCTCCTCCTCCTCCTCTTCCATCTCTTCATCTTCCTCGCTCTCTTCCTCGGCATCTCGAAGTAGACGTAGTCTTGCTGCCTCCTCTTCGTCATCCGCTCGAAGCACCTGGTCCTCGTCTACCTCCCTCACGGCCTCTTCATCCACCTGCACACTTGCCGGATCTTCCCACGCCTCATCTGGATTTTCCTCTGGATTTTCCTCCAGTTCGGGGTAAAGTCGCTCTGGTGACCCGAGCTCCACATGCATCACCAGCGGTGCTACATTGACAAGGTTGCACGCCATTATAGCGGCAACCTCTTCGTCCACCTCCTCTTCATTGCCGAACTGCAATGCCGATCGATCACCCCAAAGCATTGGGTCACGCGGCGGTGGTGAGGTAACACGGTGGCAAACGGCGCGAATGTTTATTTCCGCAACACTTAGGATACGCATGTTAGAAAAAAAAGTAGGGTAGAAAAAACAGATGCTGATAAGTTGGCGGTCAGTTATGGACTGAGGAAGCTGCGCTGATTTTCGCCTCCTACCACGAACTTTTTCCACCACTTTTTTACTCTGCAAAGCCCTTGCATAGACACTTTTGACAAAACTGTGAGACGAAAGTCGTCAGTTATCGTCTTCATATCTAATATTTCGGCTTCTGTGCATCTCAGATTTATTAAAAAGTGTTAAACGCATGGAAACTTGGTCTCGAGAATAATCAGATGACCAAAAACTATCTCGAGTTTACGTGGGAACGGTATTTTTCGTCCGCAGCCACGATTCTCGGGTGTATTTTTTACGCAAAGTGAAGTAAAGTCAGCATATGCATCACTCTCTCTCTCTCTCTCTCTCTCTCTCTCTCTCTCTCTCTCTCTCTCTCTCTCTCTCTCTCTCTCTCTCTCTCACTCACTTTTTCTTATGATTTTGCTCTGTGACTAGCACGTACATACAGAGTACAGAGCATTAGTCGATAATACAATCGAAATTATATTTAAATTTGGCCGAAAATCAAGCGAAAACGGCGAGATAGTATCAGGAGAATATGTGCTCAAGAAGGTGGCAGACTTCTAAGACGCGAGTGAGAGAGAGAGAGAGAGAGAGAGAGAGAGAGAAGATGGGTGTGTTATCACTGCAGCTGCAGCGAGGCGGTCCTTACCATTGCTACTCTACACGCCCTGAGCGTTAAGTGGCTAAGTAATCTAATCTGATACATGTAAAAGACGCCTCCTGCTCAAGCGTTTTAATGGCTGTTTTTCACTCACGGCGACATAATGGTTTTTTTGAAGCTCAAGCGTATTAATGGTTGTTTTACCCTCAGTGCGACATAATGGTCTTTGGAAAAAAAAATTTAGTACACCTCCTCGTACTCCTAGTATCCTAATACGTGTGGGGCCAAATCTCCGAAACTACTGGTCCAATATTTACGCGGCATAACAATTTTTTCATATAAATCCCACCAGCTACGCAACACACCCGATTACAGGTCAAAAACAGTAAATTTTGAAAATCGATCGATTGGTAATATCGATAAATCACCTTGAACTATACACCGTTGGGTAGGCCCCCCGAAAGTAGAAACCCCCTTTAGGAAACCCCAAAAATTTTGTCCGTTTTTGCGTAGCTCTCACCGTTTCCGAGATATCGATGAAAAACGATATTTGAACCAATCGATCCCTCATATCGCTGAAACTATTGGTCCGATATTTTCGTGGTATAAGAACTTTTTTGTGTACACCCCAAGAGCTTTACAACGCCGTAGGTTGCGAGTCGATACGACGATTATTGAAAATCGATTAATCAATCGATCGTCTATAACTCTGAAACTATCGGTCCAATAATTTCGCGGTATAAGAACTTTTTTATGTACACCGTAAGGGCTACACTAGGCAACATAGTTACGGCGTCATACACACACTTTACACATACACACGCACACAGATACATGTTACTTACATAAATATAAGACGAAGTAGCGATTACAAGGGGAGAAAACGATCATGTCTCACCAACCGACGGACGTAGACTGGCAATTTTTTATAAATATTCAGTATATAATGCTGATATTTTGCTACCACAGACGTTTATATATACTAAATTATGAAATTTCCCGCTTCTGTGTAATCTGAATATCATCGTCATCGAAACTTGGCTTTCTGACGATGGTTTTATTCTTATCATAAACGAAAAAACACAAGTACACATGATATACTGACGCAGGTATACACTGCATAGAGTCCTGAATAAAGTGAGAAAAAGTTGATATATTCTTGGAGAATTTCTTGCAAATACTCATATTTTGCAGAGTTTCTCGCTTCTACGCTATCTGATATGTAGCGTCGTCAAGAACCCAGCTTACCGTTGCCGGGTTTTATTTTCGCTACGCAAAAAGCACCCTCTACTGTCGAGTTTCGTAGCTTAGTGGCACTATAAAAGAGGCCTGAGTTGAGCAGTTAGCCATCAAACAGTATCCAGCAGTAGCCACGGAAACTTCAGAGAGAACTGTACAATCCACGATGGACAAGCTTCAACTGTTGAGAATCGTGTTTACTGTCTTGAGTGTGGCTCTTGTACGTGAGCCGACAACGCGCATTTTTTGCAATGAAGCATGGCGTCGTTCTTTAAAACACTGCTCCGTCAGCTGTTTATTGAAGCGCTTGAAATATATTTTGGGTTTCTGCAGTCTTCGTACTATTATGTACTTATTTAATCGTGGTTTGTTGGAGAGTGAGGTGGATATTATCCGCGCTCTCGGCGAGTCTATCGTGAGTCGTGGAATGCAGAGTGCCTGGCAAGTTCAAACCATTATGCAGCAATATCATCTGATTCTTGGTAAGATTCCTTCTTTCTCTCTCTCTTAAAGCATGTGCAATAGTTCATTGTAAGCGTATTTTTTCTTTTTTTTATCGTGAAATTTGAATGCACAGATCTTGATAAAATGATGATTGACACTGAAGGAGATGCGCTGATTGAACTCGTACAACTAGATGATGAGGAGGGGGAGCAGAAACCCTCAGTCGTCGAAATGGAGACCAACGAAACGCCATTGGACCTTACAGCAGTAGCAGCAGCAGCAGCAGACACGACCGGCGTTACGGTCACAGCTGTCAAGATGGAGGCTGACGAGACATCAACCAGCGTAGCCTCAGCAGATACAGGTAGTTTCAATGACGCTGCTACTACTACCGCTGCTACTGCTACTGCTGCTGCTGCTGCTGCTGCTGTGACACTGGCAGAATCAATCGTCACGAATGCTGCTATCACAGCTATGAAAGTCGATACATCGCAGGCCGAGCCAGCGCCATCTGAGGTGCACTCGATAACGACGCTTGAACAAAACGATGACGAGGGAATTAACGAGGATTATAATGATGATGATGATGCAGAAGTCTCTGATGCGTCGTCCTCATCTACTGCTTCTTTCTGCTCCTCCTCCTCAGTCGGTTTATCCTCAGTCACCGAATCAGTAGTTGACGAAACGTCGGGGCACAGTAGCACAGACGATGTATCTGGTGGCGCTGATGATGAATGTAAGAGCCCTCTCACATGCACATTACCACAAGAATAAAATGTGTAAAATAATAAAACATATAAATTAGCATTATGGTTGCAGGAGGGCGCTGGTGTTGAACAACCGCCGAGACAGCACATCGTGATTCATCGGGAGTTTACGAGATATAATCCGTTTTTCCGCCTGAATAGTCGAGAGGCGCTGATCACCATTAGGCGGCCACCTCAGAATGCAGACGTCGTAGAGTGGCTAGGGATCGCTATGCATGATCTGTACAGGTATGTGTGTGAGACTACAACACCCGACGACTTTGTCGGTATAACAATAAACTCAGAGCAGTTTAGACAGGGTGTAGTGTGGATTTCGTATAGATTAGTGCGAGAACTGAGCGCAGTTGAAATGTCAGAGATGCTGCAGAGTGTAACACAGAGTAACACAGACTTTGAAATTGATAATACACTGTTAGTCAATGTTAATACAGTGTCAGTGC
>CM053172.1:28825863-28897669 GCA_012977825.3 Pteromalus puparum
CAACACAAGACGCTACATTGACGTGCTGGACGGTATTGTACAGTCGTACAATAATTCGTGGCATGGTGCAATAAGAATGACACCATCTAGTGTGAATATGTATAATGAAGCTAGAGCTCGTGAAAATTTGGCGCGGCGCTACTGTGCCAAACGACAGTCACGCTGTACCCATAAATACAATGTTCAAGACTTGGTTCGAGTTAGTCGTGCTCGGACAGCCTTTCGAAAAGCATACGAGGGTGGCTGGACTCTAGAATTATTTAGGATTACAAAGGTCGATACGTCGAGACAGCCGCCCGTCTACACGCTCGAGGATCTGGAGGGAGAAAAAATTGACGGCTATTTTTACGAACAGCAGTTGAGTAGAGTGAGCAAAGATTTGTCTGGTGACGTTTTTCATATTGACCAGGTATTACGCAGTAGGGGTAAAGGAAAGAGGAAGGAGTATTTTGTGAGTTGGAAGGGTTACCCTGAAAAATTTAATTCTTGGGTGTCTGCTAAAGATCTCGTGAATCTACAAAACAATGATGATGATGATGACGGATGAATTTTACATGGTTCTGTCCAGTAGTAGTAGTAGATATGTTTTCCCCGAGAACACTACAAATCACTTTACCACACAACTCCCCCAAAATTTTTGTCTACACGGCAATTGGTGTGTCGGTCTCACTGAAATTCAGATACCTCTCACCTTTCAGCACATATCAATGAAGGAGAAAGGAGAGGGGGTTGTTTGTGTGAGAAAAAAATCTACGCGCGCCGCTTACATGAGCAATAGGTTACGCGATAGTGTTGATGATGATGGTGATAATTATGAGGAGACTTTTAGTCAAATAAAATGTGGCGTTTATGACGACCTTCTTACTCTTTTGGAGGAGATTAATAGCCTCGACAATGTGAAAGATCATCTTAAATTTGAGATTCAGTGTGGTGGCTATATTCAAGTCAGATGCATTTGCACTGAGGATGAGTGCGCCAACTATACTCACTCATTCTCTTTGTCCAAAAAGTTGTGTGAAATATTGGGTTTTAAAAGCGGCGAATTATTAACTTGTGATGGTAAAAAAGACTACTTCATTATCGGTAATAGACCAGCAAATCTTGTAAATGGTTTGCCGAGTGTTCTGATGGTTTATAGTAGTATTTGCCAACCTTACGTGACAGGCGATGTGTGCTCACGATTGCTACGTGCTATGCCTCTTCAGTTATATGACTATAGTTACGGTCGAACACAAATTCAGAACTTTGCCCCTCCAATGTATTTACCTCTGCTATCATCGTCTTTTCAGTCCATCGAGGTAGATATAAGGGGCGAGCATGGTCATTCTGTCCCATTTGATTACGGAACGTTGACGGTGACACTTCATTTTAAACGCACAAATTAAAAAATGCCTGACTATAGTATTTTTTTCACTCACCAAATTGGCTGTGGCGATGGTGGCGGTGGTGGTGGTGGGGATAATTACGTTGCAATTGGTCGTAGACGTTATCAGACTGGTGCGGGTATTGGTAGCTATTTGAAAGGCTTATTTCGCGGTGCTTTACCTCTTGTAAGACGTGGCGTTAAGTCTGTCGGTAAGAAAGCTGCTCGTGCTAGTGCAAAGATCATGGATGATGTGGTTAACGAGAATAGACCTTTCAGAGAGGTTTTAAGTAACCGCATGCGCGAGAGTGGGGGTGATCTCAAGCGCAAAGCTGAACAAGTACTGAATAAAATGATGGCACCAGATGGGCAGGAGGCAGAGGTGGGGGGTGGTGGTAGTGGTGGAAAGAAGAAAGCTAAATATAAGAAGGCGCAGATGACGCAAAAAACGCAGTCAGGTTTTAGTCGTGGAGCTGGTAGGAGCGTGCCAACTACTCAGAAAAAGAAGAAAAAGAGGAAGAAATCTACAACTAAAACAGAATCGTCAGCAGCAGCTAAGGATATCTTTGTCAGCTAAAAAGTCTCTCTCTTCAAACAATATACCTACTTACTCTATACCAGGCAAAAACATGTCTTTTTTACACACTGACTCTTGTGACTCGTTGAACTCGGAGTTGTCGCTCTTTGAATTACCACCAACACAGACGGTCCTTGAGGGCTCTCATTGGGTGCAGTATAAATCAATCTCGTCACTCACTGATCAAGCGCCAATAGAATTTACGATCCCTGGCAACTGTGAATATCTAGATTTAGCGCATACAATGCTGAGTCTACGTGTAAATATAACGCCAATGGCACCACTAGAGAAGGATGCGACAGCACCACCCGTCGGCCCTGTAAATAATTTTATGCATTCACTGTTCAATCAAGTGGATGTATTTTTTAATCAGAAACCTGTATCACCACCAAATAATGCCTACGCATACAGATCGTACATTGAGACGTTATTAAATTACGGACCAGCGGCAAAAAATTCACACTTGAGCAGTGTCTTGTGGTATGACGACACAGCCGGTAAAATGGATAACGCTGATGCCGGTAATGCGGGTTTCGTTAGACGGCAAGCAGTTATGACTGACAATAAAATTGATTTATTGGGTTACTTACACGTAGACGTGTTAAATATGGATAGATTGCTACTTGGTGGTGTTGAGGTACGTGTACGTCTTGTGCGCTCTCGTGACAGCTTTTGTCTAATGGATCCCAATTCTGCATATACAGTGCACATATCCGAGGCGACACTGTTTGTTCGTCGCGTAAAGGTTAACCCAGGCATTGCATTGGCTCATGAAAAAATGCTTTCTAAAACCACAGCAAAATATCCGCTCACGCGTGTAGAGGTGAAAAATGTAACCCTAAACAGCGGTGTGCATGGCCAGTCGATAGATAATGTCATACTAGGTCAATTACCGAAAAGAATAATCATTGGATTTATTGAGAATAAGGCTTACAACGGCGATACAAAACTCAATCCGTTCAATTTTAAAAATTTCAATATTAATTTTTTGTGTTTGTTTGTGGACGGTGTACAAGTCCCCTCGAAACCACTACAGCCTGACTTCAAAAAAACAAAGATGTATGTGGATGCGTATCACACACTCTTCTCGGGTACGGGTGTACATTTTTCAAATGCCGGCAATTCGATATCACGCGATGCATACCCAAATGGGTACTGCCTTTTTGCATTCGATTTGACGCCTGACTTATCAGCCAACAACGATACCCATTGGAATTTAATTAGAAGAGGTAGTGTGAGGATTGATGTGAGATTTGATGACGCATTAGACAGTGTTGTGAATTGCATAATTTATGCTGAGTACGACAATCTGTTGGAAATTGACTCGTCTCGACAAGTTTTGGTCGACTACAGTGGTTGAGGTTAGATGGCGCTCCTTGAAAAACCAAATAAAACCGCTCACCAACACGGGGCTCGTGTCAGTCGATACTTGTTTCTTGAGCTGTGCAGACAAGTGAAAATGGATCTAGTTATTGATTTGCAGTTTTTCAAGGACAACAAAGGCCGTGTTGTACCGAAAGAAGCGGGCTTGGTAGTGTTAGATAAAGATATTACAGCACATTGGATTATCGCACCTACTTGTAATACGAGATTCTTAAAGAAAGATATTTTAAGAGAGAATAATTGGCTGACTCTGCATCATCATGGTCTGGATTGGTATGATGGGGATGTATCGCTGAAAAAATTTTATAAAAGTTTACACGATATTTGCAAGAGAGCGAATAAAATTTACGTGCGAGGAGAGGAGAAGGCAGAACTGCTGAATAAGATCACCACACGAGAAATCATCAATTTGGAGCGTGAGCACGAGTGTCCGACTTTTCATAGATTACCTTACAGTGAGAGGTATTGTATGCAGCACTCTATTAAACACTGCTCACTCAAGTATACCTGTGCACTCAACAACGCCTATAAGTTAAAACTTTGGTTAAACACCCGTGGTAGTGGAAGTGATATTGTTACATCAGCAGAACGCCCCTTCTCACCACCCTTCTACCTCTGTAAAAATGAATTCGCTGGATATTCTTCAGAAGTTGCGAAAAATGAGCTTTCATGCGGTTGGAGTGTATCCGGCAGATCGAATTCCGATAACGTGGGTAAAACCAAGTGGCTTTGTGTTTAATACGGAGAGTCACAAGAGGCGTGGTTCGCATTGGGTGGCAATATATGTGTCGGAGAGTGGCGTTGGATGGTATTTTGATAGTTTTGGCAGATCGCCATACATTCCCGATCACATAAGTCGAATCCAGAGAAATTGTAAGAGTATACGGTGGAATAATATTCGATTACAAAGCAGTTTTTCTGATACTTGTGGTAAATATTGCATCATGTTTCTGTATTATATGATTAATGGCTTGGGTATGCAACGATTCCTCCAAAATTTCTCATCAAACTTGAGAAAAAATGATCAGATAGCTGAAAAATTTGCTGACAGGTTGTAATGTAATATTGTGAAAATGTTATGTGAAACGACGGTGTAACAAGATATTTTAGTTAGCATTGGTTTTCAAAAATGTCACCACAGCAGATTTCTATTGGCTCCCCACTACAGAATCAGTAATTCTATTGGTCCCCCACCACCAGATAGGCTGGTTTTAATTGGTCTCACTAACCCCACCAAAACCACCAATTTTGAATATAAGCTGAATGCGTTGCAGCACAGAGACCACAGTTCTCTCTCGCCCGTAAGAAACTAGTAAGGAAGTTTGCTCTCAGAGGAAGAAGATGGCTGGACAGAAGAGACAGCACGCTGATAGTCAGGCCCAGGAGACTCAGGTCAGCAAGTATCGCTGCCATCAAATCCTACCAATGGTGTTTGGCTTGAACAACTCCTACGGGAAAATTATTCACGTAGGACTTGAAAATACCTCCGTCGGCTCTGGCGACTTTAACCCTGTTGTCCGACTGAGTAATCAGGAGTTTTACGGTCTATCCTTGCTGCTCGCCACCTGGATACACTTCCGGGAGCAGTTTGACGAGATTGACCGATACTTCCAGGCATACAGTGAGGAAGAAATGCTGGATTAACGAATCACCATTACTGGGTTTACCATAAGATTCATGATCAGCTACTCGGATCGGGCGTTTGAATTGGTGATGGAGGAGGCCGAGGACAGTAAGGAGCCTAAAGCAAAACGACAACGTAAGCCTTCACTTGTATTTAAAAGAGTGACCTTTGACAGATTGAAGGCATTGTCTAAAATAATAGATCATAGAATTAAGTATTTATTGAAGGTTAAAGAAGCTATAGAGATTATTGTGAGAGAGGTGGGTGACTATAGCAAAGAAAAATTGATGAATAGCGAAAATTCTCAGTACACATACTTCACCGCATATAATGTTGAGTGTGCAATGAGAAATTTTGATCAATCGCTTGTAGATAAGATAGATAAATTGTTAAAAGATAAAAATATACACTTAGCTATAGAAGATATTTATATTATTATTTATGAATTTATTAATCTACATTTATATAATCTAGTTGCGTACTTAAATACAACCGTATATAAGGATAAATGATCATAATTGTATTTAGTTTAAGTTTTCATGAATAAATATAATTGTTAAATATATAATACTTGTACTCACTTACCGTGTTACTCTATCCAACACCACCTATCCAGTAATCCTTCATATTCATTCTAGTTTTAAAACACACATACACACACATATGACACACACGCACACACACACACATACACACACGCACACACACACACACACACACACACACACACACACACACGCACACACACAAAAGTGCGTTAAGGAGTGGAGAAGGGGAGGGAGGGCTCTACCCGAAATGGAAAAGGTAATATGCTGAGTATGTGCGAAGGAGGCATAGTAGTAACGGAAACCACCCCTCCCACATCGTACACCAGTCGTCAGTCAACCGTCGGGGAAGCAACACCNTTGTTTTTACGCAGATACACTTAATTTGCGTTATCTGATTGATTCGAAGTTTTACAAATGTTTGATAATTTGTGAAATTTGTTTAAGTCTAGGACAGATACGCGTTAAGTTGCGTTATCGTGCATAACTCGAAAATTTTATAATTGCATGAATATTCGGAAATTTCTCTAAGTCTTTTGAAAGGAACTGAAATTTTTCTAAGTCCAAGACTGATGCGCTTAAATTGAGATATCTTGCTGGGCTAGAAAATTTTATAAGTCCTTCAAAAGTGAGAAAATATTCTAAGTGTACCTGAAGGCGAATATCACGATCGAGGCCACGCAGACGGCCACGGCCAGCATGGTGGCCTCCGTCACGGCAAAGTCCGTCGACTCGTCCTTCAAATCGAAGCCGTTATCGCTGGCTTCCGACAGAGCGTTTAGCTTGGCCTTGGGCGTAAACTTGACTCCAGGAACTCTTCTTTTAGCGGCCTGGGAGCTGTTCCTGCAGCCACCTGTCAAATCAAAACGCGAACAAGGGCTTGGCTCGATTAATGGGAAATGATAATAATTTTATGAGCGCGGGCGCACGCGCGCACACACACACACACACACACACACACGTGCGCACATCAGTGTCGACTACTGAAAGTCTTATCTTGCGAGCGGGGTGCTGGATACAGACGTACAGCATAAGAGACAAGGCGAAGAGCGAGCGTTATACACGCGTGTGTGCATTACTGCCGAGTTGAACGTTTGTAGAATTGTTTCTGGAGTGTTGATTCAGTGCAGCCAAGCGCAATGAGAAAACAGCGCAGAGCTTGTCGAGGTGCAGCGGCGGCGCGCAGCCCGAGCAGCTGAACTTGCCGGGGCCCGTGCACTTGTGGCAATCCAGGTGACAGTTCTTGCAGACGCGCGTCGGGTGTTTGTAGTATTGGGCCCCCAGCCATGCACATACCGGCCTCCAGCATCGAGTGCGGGGGGCACGAGGTGCACTCCTGCGGTCCCTCTCCTGAAACAGACGAAGAAACCCGCGCCGCTGGGTAATGACACTCGAAGAAAAAACTTTCGCCGATCAATTCGTGCGAGATGACATTTTTTTAATCAAAAGTTTGGTGGTAGTAGCAGCATAACACTTGTCCGTTACCTTTGCAAGTGTGGCAGTAGTGGTGGGACTTCTGACAGCCGTAGGTCATTTTGAAGTAAACCTCTGGACACTTGGGGTGGCACTCGCCCGCGGCCAGCTGCCAGCCCTTCGGACAATTTACGCACTGATCCCTCCTCGGCCCCGAGCAGCTCTTGGAAGACAAGTAGCACTTGGCGCATTGGCCCCTGTCGCTGTAGTATCTGTCGGGGGAAGAAGTCATTGCGATTTCGGATTCAGAGTATGGGTAGGTATTCTGGTTAGTAGTTACCCAAGAGCGCAGGAGGACCGGCACTCGGCGCTCTGGAGTCCGTCCTGGCAGGAGGTGCAGTTGAGCCTGGAGACACAGCTGGTGCAGGTTTGGAGGCAGGGCACGCAGACAGGCCTGGAGCTCTTGAGCTCGGATTAGTATCCCGTGTCGCATTAAGCGCTTGTCCTGCAGAAGCAGGGCTTTATTGAAAATTTATTGCAAGATCTGAGATAAGATCTTACATAAGATCTGGTACAAGATCTTGTCCAAGATCTTATACAAGATCTTATCATCGATTTTCAATCACGAACTTACGTAAGATCTTACATAAGATCAGCTACAAGATCTTACGATCATGATAAGGGAAATCATCTTTATAGAACATTCATTCAAAATCTTTCGCGAGTACTCGTACCGCTCGCGAAGCCGTGGAGACGCGCAGCTAGAAAGAGATAGCGCGATGCGTAGAAACGCAATTACATTTACATGTGAATTCAGCGCGTCGGTGGAAAACGCGCACGCCCATCCTCTCCCGCGGCATCAGACCCGCGAACGAGAGAGAGAGACAGATCGAATGCAGGGACGTATGAAGTCCCGTCGGGGCTCCTGACTAAACGCAACCTCGTGGTCAGCTGCGCCGAATCCCCTATCTTTATCTAGCTCCTGGATATGGACGTTGCATTAGATAAAACAGAAATCTCAAAACTAAAAAATTAATATGAAAAAAATGGTCCAGAAAATGTAAGAATGGACTACTATCCCGCTTTGGACTAGTAAAAACAAAAAAAAAATTAGACTTGGTGGGTTAAAATCCAGAGTAGAAGCTGAGCTACAGGCGATACGAACGAACACACTCATACACTCGGCGGTAAGTTATTCTATTAGAACGTTTTGAACCAAATGGCAACGTCGCATTGTTTTTGACGGTACCGGCCTATATAACCTCTGCAAATCTAAAATCCTCAAAACCGTCAAAAACCGTCAAAAATTAGGCGACGTTGCCATTCGGTTCAAAACGTTCGAACAGAATACCTTACCGCCGAGTGTACATCCATGCGTACATTTTCTAAAAACACTATTTTTCGACTTGTAATGCATCAAAACATATTTCCTACATGTTTTTACCTAAACTTTAAAAATTTATATTACAAGGCTTTCTTTGGAAAAAAGCCAAAGTTGTTTAAACCTATCTTAAATATAATGTTTTTTGTCCAATATACGCCAAACATTTTTCTTCCGTCTTTTATTTCTACATTTTCCTGGTGCGAAATCGTATACGTAGAAATATGTGTATACTGTAGACAAAATTGTCTACAATACATACGAAGCAGCGTGTATGATAAGAGGTCTCATTAGTAATAATAAAGAACAGGAATAATGTCTTGCAGAAGCTGCTTTATTTGAATTTCTTTCTGTAAACATACTTATCTCATGCAGATACTGACACTAATGAGATTATATAAGAAAAATATTGCTAAACATGCCGAAAATGAATAAAGTAAGCGATGTGGAATTTGAAAAAAGACTATTATATAAAGCTAACTCATCAAAAAACAGCTGCCAATACTTTAGCACGTAGCTTCCTTCAACATTATGTATTGCTTAATATCAGCATTTTTTTCACTTCATATATGATTCTATAAAGTTTTTGTATTTTTTTTGTGCAATGGATAAAATTTGCAAAAAAAAAAAAATAATAAGCACATGCGTACCTAAAAACTTTGTTTTTCACGGATCAGTAAAAAAAAAAAGAAAAAACGAGCGTAAGTTTAGATTAAAATCCATTAAATAGAAGCTAAGATATAAGCGATGCAATTTTCAATTATGCAAAGTATACAGGATAAGAAAAAAAATTTTTAAGCCCAATATTTTTGAAACTAACTGGTATCATAAACAACCCAAAGAAAGGGATCAAGGTGCTATGATTACATTATCAACTAAATCCACAATTTTGAAATGAAATAAAATGTACCCTAATTCAAAATCAGAAAACATATATGCATGTCAAATTTTATTACGATCGCTTGCGTGGCTCCAGAATCATGACGGTATGCACACACACACACACACACAGCCATCTGCACGGACATTTTCTACCTCTAGAAATCATCAATGTTCTTACAACATTCTGAGTTTTAGTTAGCGAATTATAAAGTTTAACAAAAATAATAATGTTCAGTCATACTGGGTATACAGGGTGAGACACAAAGAATTTGAATCCTAATATCTTTTAAAAAACGGTCTTATAACCTAGCCGATAGAATTGAAAGATCGATCATTTCCAAAAATTTCAACTTAATTAAAGCCTTTTTATTCCGGTAATCGTACAACATAAAAAATCCATTTTATTTAGTTGTAGAATTTTAGCTCGAAAACTAGTTGTTACTTTTGGAATAAGGACTATTAGGAAAGTGGTGTATACGGGAAAAACTCAATAAAAACACAACAGATTCAAACAAAACTAATCTCGTGTATTCTTAAATAAAAAAACTACAATAATCAATATATTACTGGTTCAAGCGCTGGGTTGCTACTGCCCTTCCTCGCGTCGTCTCGCATACAAAATTCTCCAGAAAGCGACGCTAGTTGCGCTAGTGTCGCGTTTAGACTTCCTAACATTCTAATTTCACAGGACAAATACAGAAAAGAAAAACTCTAATATCAGCTAATAAAAACAAGAAATTATTACATCCTCCCACTTTGAGAAATCTATGAAGTAATCATATGATTTCTCAACATTTTACAAAATCCTTGGCAAATCTATTCGGTAATCTAACTACTCTATTGCGATGCGTTAACTTTTGATCGTTCAACATACAATCTACTTTTTTATCAATCCTATCTAAGTCTTCGCGAGTTTCAGATTCATGACTGCTCTTCGAAATCTTCTCTTCATCCTGACGAGACGATACTTCGTTCTGCTGTAAAGACCGTATTTGGTATGAATACGGGCTGCGCAAGTTCTACAAATAATTATTTAATTCACGGAAACTAGCATAGGCTCGAGAGCCTTATTGTTACTAGAGGTGTTTGAATCTAACAATCTACGCGGACAAGTGGACACGTGACTGTCGCGGCGGTGGGACGGCTACGCGGACGCTCGTGCGCGGACGGTAGTCTATCCGCTCTCTATGCTTACGCGGACCGGTTCTTTCAAGCGGACGCTGTTGGTGTGTCCGCAGTCGCGGTGAAGTGAATCGTAGACAGTAGAATGTCACGCTGCAGATTCTCGGACGGTGGAATGTCCGCCAGGATATTGCTCAGTCTTACCTTCGGTCCTGATGATGCTGGCAAGCTTACTTTATCCCTTTATTCTCTTCTTAGGTGTTTAGGTTGTTTTATGTATACTCTTAATAATAATAATTATTAATATTATAGAATCTGATTAATTGTTATTGTTTCTTTTATTGGAGACAACCCAGAACTCAGCAGATGTTACAATTTATTACATGATGTTTGAAAGTTTAATCGTTCGTGACTTTGGTAGATTTAGTACTATTTAGATCGACGTTTAATCTAATAATTATGTAATTAAGGTCTTACAATTATGATTAGCCTGCGCACTAGAAATGGTTCTAATCACTCGTTCGTGGCAGGTGCTGATTGTTCTTATACTACACGATTAATCGTGGCAATAAAGAGTAAGGTTGGTCAACTGCACAGATGAAGGTTACTTCACTTGCTTTCGCCAGAGATTCCACTCGGCGGTCCTTCACTATAACTTATATACGTTCAACTCACGTCTAGTAACGAAGAGTTATACTATACTCTACCCACAGAGTTTGAGTGGGTTCTAAGCACTCGATAAGCGATGCGAGCAGGAATACAGCACTCGTATTCAATCACCAGGTCCAGTTTCTGGTAGGAAGAGTATACGTGGAAAGGCACTGCGTGGATCGATCCCGGAGCTTATAAAGCCTCGGTGTCGATACATGCAATTGACATGATTTTATTGAGAAGGCACTACGCGACCAATCAGCATCATCCACTACGAGGATACACGCATGCAGGTGTTGTAATTAACCGCGCGCGAGCAGTGCTGACTCGCAGGTCAATCACTGCTCCGATTTTCGGCGATCGGTTTCGTAATGTTGCAGTCGGTATCGGTATACGTCGTCTGTGCGTGTGCATGAATGCCATCGCACAGGCGTTATACATATACTTATTTCATGTGTATAAACGTGGGACATTACACTGCAAATCTTCATTCTTCTGAAGTTCCTCGCTGCTCTCCTTATGATGATCTTCTCGGACTTGTGCTTCTTCTAATACGATTAATCTTTGCAAGGGACGTACGAGTTCCCCGGATGTGGTTCTCAGCCTCGCAATACGGGGTATATCATCCTTGCCTGGAATCAATTGTATTACCAGAGCTAGTGGCCAATCTAGACGTTTTTGATTGTCACTTGTTACCAAAACAACGTCACCCTCTTTTATTTTACAGTAACTCTTATTGCCCTTTGTATGTCTAGTAAGTTGTCTAAGATATTCCGTCCGGAACCTTTTTCTAATCTCTTGACGAAGGCGTTGAAGATACTTAAGTCGTTGTGTAAGAGACACTTTTTCCAAGTAATCTAGGTCTGGCACAGTATCTGTATGGATTTCTTTCAGAAACATTTCAGGTGTGATCGCTGTAATTCCTTCCTTATCCTCAGCCATGTGATTTAATAGACAAGCATTGACAATGGCTTCACACTCACACAAACGTGTACTCATTTCTTGATAATCTAGTGAAGCTTTCCCAAGACTTCTTCGTAGGATGTCTTTTACAATCCTGACGAGTCGCTCCCACCAGCCGCCCCACCATGCAGCCAACGGCGGATTAAATCGCCAATCAATTCGTTCGACTGTACAATAAGAATCAACTTTCTTCCAGTTGACGGTCTTGAAAAGATTATGGGCCCCAACAAAATTAGTACCATTATCGCTATAGATTATGGCCGGTCGCCCTCTGCGAGCTATAAATCGACGTAGTGCTTCAAAAAAGACAGTGGTTGACAAACTTGTCACCAATTCTAGGTGGATTGCTCGGTACGCCGCACAAGTAAAAAGGCAAATCCATGCCTTCTCGCCATTCTTCAGAAATAGTGGACCAGCATAATCAACAATTACTACCTCAAAAACTGTCGTATCCCTTACTCGATTCGCTGGTAAACTAGACGGTGGTACGTCTGAGCTCTTTGCTGAATATCTCCGACAAGTGGTGCATGCTCCAATAATTGAACGCACTGCCCTACGACTAGACAATATCCAAACGTTTTCTCTCAAAGTCGACATCGTCGTGCTTACACCAGTGTATTTCAGACGCGCATGCACATGTTGGATAAGCATCTTACTACACTGGTGGTTCACTGGAAATCGAAAATTTTCAGTATCTGCTCTGTTGGAAATAAGCGTTTTAGTCCGGATTAATCCTGATTCGTCTACATAAACGCTTAATGTTTTCAGTCGTAAGTCGTTGCATCCATCAAACGAGTCTTCCTGTGCCAACTTGATAATACGTTTTTCCGTTAAGTTGATTTCATCGACTCCGAGTTCACTTTCTAATCGTCGAGAATTCTTCGCGATCTTAACGTTGCCAGCAAATCGTAGTATCCAAGCCATTACTTTCATAACTCCGTTATAATTTGAGCAATCAAAAAAGTACTATGGTGCCATCTCATTTCTTGGTGTGGTTTCAGAGCAAATTAAAACCGCGCAGACATCAACAACATGAGGTGCTTGTTTGACAGTATCTGTCTTTCGCCGGCCCTTGCAAAGTTTCGTATTTATCTCTTCCTCGTTGATGGCAAACTCCCACCACCTGGACTGCAGAACTTGTTGCGCCGTACAGCCTCTCGAGGGTAAATCCGCTGGGTTCAGCGTACCTGGTACGTGCTACTGCTTGGATGAGAAAATCGAATTTGTCTTCTGGAGTTCTTTCAAGAAAATACACGATGATGGTGGAATTACTCCAGAAGACAAATTCGATTTTCTCATCCAAGTAGTAGTCGAAGATTCTAGGGCAAGCGAATACGTAAATAGCTCTTTTGCTTCTTGGGTTAACGGAACATTTTCTGGTACATCTTTCAGCTTTATTTTTCTTATACCTGACGTTTGTTTTCGGCTTCTTTCCTGTTTTATCGACTGTTGACGTGTATTCTTAAATAAAAAAAAACTACAATAATCGATATGTTACTGGTTCAAGCGCTGGGTCGCTACTGCCCTCCCTCGCGTCGTCTCGCATACAAAATTCTCCCGAAAGCCACGCTAGTTGCGCTAGTGTCGCGTCTAGACTTCCTAACACTCTAATGTCACAGGACAAATACAGAAAAGAAAATCTAATACCAGCTAATACCAGCTAATAATAACAAGAAATTATTACACTAGTAGTAAAAATGGCTTAAAATTTTCACAGTAAGTATATATTATTGTTTTCTATGTTCATTATTCTTTTAAACGTTTGATTATTTAGTTATGAAGATATGAACTTTTTAAAAAAAAACACTTTGGCTTCCTCCTAGAGGAAGCTTTGTAATAGTAAAATTTTCAGTTTCGCTAAAACTTCATAGAAACATGTTTTGAGATATTTGAAGTTCAAATTACGTATTTTTGGAAAATGTCTGTATGGATGTGTGTGTGTGTGTGTGTGTGTGTGTGTGTGTGTTTGTGTGTGTGTGTGTGTGTGCCGTAATATTTGGAACTACTTCGTCAATATCGATCAAATTTGACATGCATATCTATTTTTGGATTCTGAATTCGGAAATAACAGTTTTTTTTCAATTACTTTTTTATTATGGCTATTTTTTAGTTTTTGAAAAACACTAGTTTGCATTTTTTTTCAATCATCCCATTGTTACAAACAATTCAGCTAAAATGCATTTGAAAGATAATAAAATTATCTACTTTTCTTCGTTTGGTCCTCGGGATCGACCACTCCGTTCGGAAAATAAAATAAAAAAGATGATTATTTTTTTTAAATTTATATCTCTGAAACTAAACATCATAACCTCACGAAAAAAATCATGTTGATGGGTCAAGTGTCAAACTATATTTCATTAAAGTTTCAAGTGTTTTGACTACTTATTTTTTCAGTAATGCATCGAAAACTGAAGAAAATAAGTTTTTTTTTTGTGCTTCGATTACGGGCGTAAAAAGGCCTTATTGCACTTGAGATTTTAGGAAAAGGTAGATATTTGATGTGTTTTGGCTAAGTTCTGTTATGTCCTAAACTTATGATAGTTGCCACCGGACGTCACTCCGATCGTTAAGACAGAACCATGGACTAATATAATTTTAGACTTTTGTAAGATGAAATCGACTATTTGTGCGATGGATTATGAAAGAATGACAGAGAATATGTATGGAGACATGCCGTCTGTTGATATGTCTATCACTTACCTCGTATTTATTCGCTTCTGACCTGTTCTGCTACCAGCGCGTCCTCTCAGGGGGGCGTTGGCACAATTTTCAAAGCGGAATGATTATACGAATGCGAACGGTTACGTCAGGAATTAGAAGTTAAAGGTTGAAATGTGCACTCACGATTTAATTATTTATTATAAGCAAGTATATTTAAGAATTATTCAAGACAGAATTTGATTAACGCTCGCTTGCAACTAACTGATGTATCTTAGACAATTATAATTTTCCTCAGAACGACAAACGACACAAACGACAATAATATTCTACTGCCGAAAATATTATAAGTTTTTGAACCGTCGAAGATATTCTAAGTTTTGAAAGAAGTTACACGTAAAAAGTTTAAGTCCCGAGACGATATACCGGACCGGGCTCCGCTCGGGCAGAGCTTTCGCGTGGTGAAATTTCGAGGAGAGACTGTCTGCGGGGTCCGGCGCGGCGGACCAGGGCATTATATACTCGAAATCACCCTCACCGTCACCCTTTACGTACATAGGTAGTAGTGAATATTCGTAAATAGTGTGTCCAATCAGAAAGCTTAGATGCTACATATTTCCTTATATGGTCTCTCTAAACTTGGTTCTTGTTACTATAGGTGTCTTAAAAGCTATCCTTTTGTACTTGTAGCGGTGATAGGTTTTTCCTCGCTCCCCTATGCAAAGTGTCTTTCCTTTTTAATGGGTATAGCTGCCGCTGCTGACTTCGAGATCTTATCGCTCGATAAACGAATCCAAGTGGTCTAAGACCCCTTCTGCTTATGCTCGTTAGTATGCACGTCTTCTGTAATGATGATGAAATTCACGTATGCCTCCGTCTTCTCTGTACTCATGACCTCGGTGCAGTCCTCTCATTGGTGTTATGGCTGCACGTGCACTTGTTGTTCGGACGCGTGCCCCCTTCTTTATGATGCTCTCGTAGTTTCGGAAAAAGCCCTCCTTCTGGTGTTATATATGCACGTGCGCTCGCAGTTCGGACGCGCGCCTCCTTCTTCGTGTTCTTGCAAATTCCGACAAAGTTCTCCTTCCGATATTACATATGCACGTGCACTCGCTGTTTGAACGCATGCCTCCTTCTTCTTGGTGCTCTCGCAGTCTCAGACGCAATTCTCCTACCAGTGTGCTTTTGCTGGAATTGTTTGTGTATATGCATCTATTGTATACAGTTCTCGCTCGTTCGCCCATATGCAATGTGTGTCAGTCTCGCGTGATTTTAATTTACGACATATATATCTAGAGATGAAACATAATCTAGTTATCCGACTTTCGCGATTATCTTATTGTTCAATTTCTCGCGTAACAATTATTATTAATGAGCTATATAACCTGATTTTCCTATTCCATTCACATATTGTTTGTTATTGTCGCTCTTGTCGTCGGCTCTCTTTCCTCTCATTTCCTTAATTTACTTAAGCAGCTACGCTTCGGAGTTTTCCCTATTACCTATTGTGCGGTCTCGACTACCTGCTCTTAGACCCGGCGCTTGCTCTCTCTTTCGTGTCATCCTATAGGGAAGAGCATTGATCTATATTTTGAATTTGACCCATTTAAATGACTTCTTACTTAGCTTCATTTAAATGCAAAAACTGAGCATTTCACCCTTCCCCCTAGGATGAACTTCTGAGGCATGCCTCTGATGTTCACAAAATTTTCTTTATGCGTTGATGTCTTAATTCTAATTCCTATTGTTTAAGTCATAGCTTGTGTACATTGATTTTTGTCTTATCTTCTGAAGTGAAAGTTAATTTTAACACAACATTCTGCATTAGTTGATTCTTTCCTCTGCAAATACATTGGTAGGTCATTCTGTCGATAGTACTCTCATGGTAAATCTACATGGTATTTTTGTTGAAGTAATTGAAAGTTACTTACGTACTATTTTTTTCTGTTTTTTTTTTTTCAAATTATAGTTGTTATTTAATTTTAATTAATTGTAGTATACTTAACTTACATCAACATGATTCAAAAAAAGCCCTTAGATACCCTTCACCGATATTATTACTAAACACCTTATAACTTATAACGGGGTTTTAGACCGGGATATCAGAAAACGATGGGGTCAGCATCCGTATATAAGCGATCAGTGGCGCGTCCACTGATCGATGAATAAGCGAGAGCAAAAGTATGTAGCAGCTAGTTGCAGGCTTCTTGAAGGCTGTGCGAAGCCTGGCCCGTAGCGCAGTTTGCTGTACGTGCACGTCCTCGTGTACGTGAGCCCGCGGAGGCGTCGTGAGTGACTTGGCTACGTAGCTAGTTCGCGAGATAAACTAAGAGTGAATCGCATGGGAAAGTAGTAGAAAAGTTTCTCTTTGTGTAAAGACTCGAACTCAGTACAAAAGCAGCGCGGAGTAAGAGAGACGGAGCAGAGCGAATAATGCCGAGAGAGAGAGAGAGAGAGAGTATTTGCGATCGGGCAGGTACTTACAGAAGTGCTTCGTGGAGCTCGACAAATGCCTCGTGGCTTGGACCGGAGCGGCGCAGGACGGATGACCAGGGCCCGACGCTGGACAGCAGGACGAACGCCTCAAAGCCTCGTGTGTGGCCGGGGTGCAGCTAGAAGTCGAGCGGCAAACCAATGGACACGCGGTGCTGACCAGCAGGAGGTTGATTCCAGCGACACACGAAGTTCCTGGTCAAGGACGCTGTAGCAGTTCTCTCGAAGTCGAACGCACGCACGCACGGATCTACCTAGCTTAGAAGTAGGCGTAGCCGCGGAGACGAAGAGACAATATCGGCACGACTATACAGCTCGGCGCTATACTCCTAAGTGTCGCGGCGCGAGACGCGACCGCGTGGTCAGTGCAATCTCTCTCCCTCTCTCTCTCATTCTCGCAGACGGCGCCACACGCACATACACACTACGCGCGGCTCTCTCTTTGTGTGTGTTATGGCTGTCTGCTCCTCTCACTTACCTGCTGCTGAAAGGAATGTTATACACAAGAATATTTACAGATAGAATGTTTATTATAGTATGATTATATAGTATAGGGGAGAGAGGGACGTAACGAGTGCACACAAGGCAACTCGTTATAACCTGAGCTTGCGTATGAAATTATATATATATTTTTTGCTTCCTCCTAGAGGAAGCTTTGTAATAGTAAAATTTTTAGTTTCGCTAAAACTTCATAGAAACATGTTTTTAGATGTTAGAAGTTCGAATTACGTGTTTTTAGGAAATGTCCGTATGGATGTGTGTGTGTGTGTGTGTGTGTGTGTGTGTGTGTGTGTGTGTGTGTGTGTGTGTGTGTGTGTGTACCGTGATATTTCTGATACTACTCCGTCAATATCAATCAAATTTGACATGCATATCTATTTTTCGATTCTGAATTCGGGAATAACATTTATTTTTTTATTTTTTCAATTACTTTTTTTTATGGCCATTTTTTGATTTTCGAAAATATTATTTTCGTTTTTGTCAATCATTCCACTGTTACAAACAATTCAGCTAAAATGCATTTTAAAGATAATAAAATTACCTACTTTTCCCCGTTTGGTCCTCGGGATTGACCGCTGCGTTCGGCAGATAAAATGAAAAGGGTGATTTTAAAAAAAAAATTGAAACTATACATCATAACCTTACGAAAAAAAATATGTTGATGGGTTACGTGTCAAACTATATACCATTAAAATTTCAAGTGATTTGACTACTTATTTTTTCAGTAATAAATCGAAAACTGAAAAAATGAGTTTTTTTTTTGAGTCTCGATTACGGGAGTAAAAAGGCCTTATTGCACTTGAGATTTTGGGAAAAGATAGATATTTTATATTGTAACGGGGTGGACTCGACAACGCCGTGCGGCCGCGGAAATGCCGCACGTCACCACGTAGGGGGTTTCTAATACCGCTTGGCTGATCCCTCCGTGATCGGCGTGGTGATAGTGCGCGGACGTTAGCCGCGTAGTGCAATCACTATCACCGGTGCGTTGCCTGCCAACTTCCGTTAAATGCGTGGTACGCCCGGAGTACCACGCTTATCCGCGTGATCGTGAGTCTACTAGCGGAAGGATATTCGGGCGAACACAAATGACTACTCTCGAATTAGTAAGAAAAGGGTGAATCATATATTATGACTCTAATAAAATACAAAGTGGGATACAAATCTCGCACGCGCGATGGCGAGAGGAACACGCACGGATCACGGACGAAGCCGGGCCGAAGACTCGGTGGCAGCGAGTCTCGGCCTGCGACGGCTTGGTCCGGATTCTCGATTAGAACACTTACTCGCTCGACGCTGCCGAACGCGGGGTTTCTCACACTCGTCCCTTACTCGGCCCCTCGGGAGTGAATGGTCTCTCGTCCATCGCAGTCTGGAGGCGTCCCTCCAGGTGATGATGTGAGGACGGTTCCACCCTGTACGCCGGGAGCGGAGAGAGGCTGACGGATTCACAGCGGTTTCGCGTAGCTGGCTTCTCGGTGCGCGTCAATGATGAATCTACGTGCGTACTGTGCGGTTGCGAAAACGAGTCTGCCCGCTCGGACTCTCCTCCGAACGGTTCTAACCCGTCGGCGTTGACCGCTAACGTCGTCTGCTACGGCCCACTCCGTTTCGCGCGACAAACGAGCGCGGGAAATTCAAGCGCTCGTTACAATATGTTTTGGCTAAGATCATTGCGCAGCTTTAAAACCCCTACGATTCTTAAGATATCAAGGTTTGGATTTATTTTTTAAAATTTTTTATTCCTTATATCTCTAAAACAATGTAGTCAAATGCTTCAAAATTTTATTTGGTTATTCATCATAAACGAAGATATCTGCTGTTGAAATTTTAAACGATTTCGTTAAGCGGTTCTTAAGTAAAGAGCTGAAATGTAAAAACCGATTTTTCTAAAAAATTTGGCTTCTTTTTATAGGGTTGTCGTTGCGTCGTAAAGTCCTTCCCTACGAATTTATGTCATACTGATAATATTAAAATAGCATTCACATACTGTATTTTAAAATATTATTTTATTTATTGGAACAATAAATTTCGTTGGAGGAAGCTACGCGCCAATGAATTGGCAGCGGTTTTTTATTTGTATCAAAATTTAGTCCTATAATTTACTTATAAATCTTTCTCTTACTTATAAATCTCTTCTAGTTCTCTCACTTATAAATCTTTCTCTCTGCATTACTCTCTTTATCTTTTGTTATGGTTCATTCTAAAATTTTCTAATAAATCCTCTGATATTTATCAATTTTTTGATAATATTTTAATTATTTCTTATGAATTTGTTTGTTTCAAGTTATAGTCAAATAACTTATAATTTCATATTTCCTTAGAATCCCTTCCCCATTATAAAGTACATAATTTTTTTATAGAAGATAAAATAGTCTTTGAAACTACAAATTTTAGTCTACTTGTAACATGAAAATTTATTATCGTATATGTTTTTTTTATTCTTCTTCTCTTACGCCTCTACCTTTATATGCTTATTTTTCAAATATTATTTTAGATTTATTTAAATAACAAAATTTCCCGAATGATTAAGAATAGTACATATTAATATCTAATAATAATAATAATTTATACTGGTAGCGTGCTGAGGTAGCTTATTAGACTTTTTAATAATTTTATTTTATTCTGGGATCGATGATCCTAAACTATTTTTTAAAAGTAATACTTAGCTCTAACGATAATTCTACTCTTGTACTTTTCCTACTTCTAATACTCGATAAAAAAGTCAATTGCTTCCTCCTCAAGATGAAGCTTTGTAATAGTAAAATTTTCACTTTTGCTAATACTTCGTGGAAACTCATTTGGAGGTGTTTGGAGTACGAATCATACGTTTTTAGAAAATGTCTGATCTGATAGATTGACTAATCTGTTCATTTTTTATGATATAAAAGGTAATTTTTCGATAAACATAAATAACTAAAAAAATAAATAGTTAAATGTTTTAAAAAAATTCATGACAATAAAAAACAACGATATCTACTAGTTGTAAAAATTTTAAGCAATTTTGGCGACTAGTTTTTGAGATAAAAATCAAAAACTAGAAAGAATGGTTTTTTTATGTCGTACGATTACGGGAGTAAAAAGGTTTAAATTGAGTTGAAATTTTAGGAAAAGATTGATCTTTTGATCACTTCGGCTAGGTTCTTTTTGTAGCTTATGAAACCTTTTAGTTTAAAAGATATTAAGATTCAAATTCTTCAACTCTCACCCTGTATACTCTGTGTGACTGAACATTATTATTTTTGTTAAACCATATAATTTGATAATTAAAGCTTAGTATATTTTGAGAGTTTTTATGGTTTTCAAGTTCACGGAGCTCTATCCTTTTGATATCCACCTTAACCCCCAGTCCCCTGATGCCCCTCCCCTACAAGTGTCTTCCTAACCTATCCTTTTAGTATCGAATAGTAGCGAATATTTAAATCAAAGAATGAGTTGATTGTCCCATGTAATTATCTTCCACTAGCAGAATAGGAGGAAGCTAAGTGCCAAGGACTTGGCAGCGGTTTTTCTCTCCTGGAAGTTTGATGTGGACCATACATTTGATTATTTGATTACATATACAACAATGATCCATTCAGATTGCACAATCAGCACAAGTTACTAAGTGTGAGCACGGAAGAAATAGAATTTTGACTTCTTTTTCGAAACATATTTTACAATCTATTGAACTTATTGCTAATGATTCTAATTTATTTTTACTAATTGTAAGAAGTACCTGGTTGAATTCTTACGGGTTTCAGGTTTTCTGGACGGTGGCATTCCATTAAAATATACTTTGGTGCGTACTTCATTCATAAGCTTTTTTCCCTTTTGATTCTATAGGTGTACAAATTCTGGACTGAAGTATGCGTGTTTTATCCATAAATCTTCCTCTGGACGTATTCAGAATATTTCACAGCCGCAATAAAAGCAAAATATTTGCTCATTTATGTGCGTCGTAGCGAAATCCAATTTCTGCCAGTTCTCTGATATTTTGTCCTGTCTCGGCATGCCATCTTTTGGAATGTGTTTATTCTATCTTCGCACGATATGTAGTCCATATATTTCGAACAGAATTGTTGTCTCCCCTTTTCTGATTGGTTTTTGGGATCGCTCCTTGCGACTCATTGGATCTAGCTTCTGAGATTTCTATAAATTATAAGCATAATTAGTTTACCTTCCCCCTTTTTTTATCTTCATACGGTCTATAGGATCGTCAATTTGTTTACTCTTTGAGAGTTTACATGAATGATATATTCGATTGTTCGTTTCCATACGCAACATTTTTCTAACTTGATAGCACACTCTGGGCAAGCAATTAAGTGAGAACAAATGTGAAAAAAGGCCTTAACTTTCGTTTTGAAACATATTTTACAATCTAGTGGACTCATTACTACAATATCTGATTAATTCGAATTAGAATATCGAATAGGGCAAGGTAGACTCTTTTGTGTTGGTTCTCTATTACAGTTTACTTTTGTACATGATCTTACGAGTTTTTAGGTAACTACAGTCTGTGCAAGGATAGTGTGCCTAACCCATAGATCCTCCCCGTGTTAAAAATGAGTCATTTTGTAATCGCAGTAAAAACAATAGATTTGTTTTTCATAATTATAACAGAGGCCCAACTCTACTAAAGCTTCTGGTTTGTGACTTGACTCTTTTGACCACACGGTGAAAGTGTATAGTCTGTACTTATCTAAAGCTCGAATTTTACCCGTAGGCGGAATCTAGAACATAAAACAAAATTTCTCCTCCCATGTGTCCTTTGAGTTGTGTAAAATCTTGTGTTAAATGTTTACTAGTATTGAAATGGTCAACTGTGTGATTGTTTGTAACTTAGTGACCGTTGTTCTTGTGTATGAGTAAAAGAGATATCTTTGTAAATGTTGTGTGCGAAAATTGAGCACATAATTGTATATAAGAGACAGGAAAGAAAAGTTTGATTGTATAATAAAGGATTTGATGTGAAAATGGTTGGATTAATTGTAATAACATGACCAAACATGGTTCTGCTTATTGTTAAGAATAACACAATAAATGTATATATGCGGGCCAAAACAGATTTTTCTCCGCTTAATTGTAGATTGTTTATAAAATGTTTATTTTAGCGAGACATTTCTAGATTTTTTCGAATTGCATTTAAATAATTAAGTTCTTGCATAATAATAATAGCTACACCACGATTTTCTCTGTCAAAAGTTCGACTGCATTGTACGCTTACGTGTAAATTTCTGGACAAAGCTTGCTAAGTACTAGTTCCCGCCTGCCTAGGCCTATAGTTGATATATGTAGGTTAGACTGGTCCTTATTTCCCAAAGTGCTTGAAATCCCCCTTCAACTCAGGAATCGATGTGTTATTACTAAAAACTTAGAAAAATTCCCAAAAATTCTGTCGGCATAGTGAATGTCACTTATCAAAAAACCGTTCTCTCGAGAGAACCGTTTTGACTGCGGATGAAAAACTGTTGTCTTGACTTGCGGAACGGGACGACGACCTTAGGAACGGGATGGAATTCGCTTAGTTAAGCGTGACGCGTCACAGCTTACATATATTGTAAATCAATGTATTTTCCACCAATAGGATAGTTCCGAATTTGGCCACCTTATGAAATTTTGCATGTATAATTTGAATTCAAGTACTATAAAAAGATATTTTTTTCTAATCTTACGGAATAAAAAAGGTTTTTTAATTATTTCGTTGCAATAAGAGAATACATGTTAAAATTTATATGAATGTCTATTCGAAAATCAACAATATTGAAAATCATAAGTCAAAAACTAAAATAATTTTAAAAACTTTGAAGCTATGTATGGCCAACACATTTTTTTAATTGTATACGAAAAAAAGATGAAAAATCGATGTTTTTTGATTAATTTGTGGCGAAGAAATTTTTCAAAGTGAAAAATCAAAGTGTTTCAATAATATAAGAAGAAAAATACAAGTGAGAATAAATAGCTAAACAAAAGGACTATTGATTAGTAGAAAGATTTTTTGGAAAAATCGTAAAATCAGTGTGATGCACGCGGATTAAAAAGTACATGTGAAACACGTGGCAGAGTGCATGGAAAACCGAGAGACGCCGGAAACGAAGAAAATTAAAGTGGAAGACTCTGAACACGAAGGAACGTTCGAGAATCAACTAGAAATTGAAGAGAATTCTAAAATAGAAGAGAAAATCGAGTTTCAAGGAGACGAAATGGAGAAGAAAGAATTTGCTATATATATGTTGAAGATGACAATATGTGGAAGATTGACAATATGTGGAAGAAGAGAATAACGATGTTTCTAAAATTAAAAAAGTGTCATGAAGTAATAGACAAAGAAAAGCCCTCAACAGGAGCAAGCGAAACATGGGATGATAATGATCTAAAAGCGATTAACATAATTTATTGTGCTATTTCGAATAAGCAATTAGAGTTCGTGTGCGAAGAGACTACTGCGTTTGGCATAATGAAGAAGCTAGACAGTATGTATTTGAAAAAATCTACAGCACTGCAAATTGTATGCAGGAACAGACTTGAAAAAATAAGATTAAATAATTATAGTGACACGGCGTCATTCTTTAGTGATTTTGAGGAAGCAGTGAATGATTTGAAAGGGGCTGGTGCCAATATAAGTGAAAAAGAAAAATTAAACTATATGCTGAACACGTTGCCAGAATCGTACAGCTACATAGGTGATTTAATTGATACATTAAAAGAAGAAGATCAGACAGCTGATTACGTGAAAAATAAAATTAAGCTTTCCGAGATGAAACACGGCAATGAAGATTCCGAAAGAAAATCAAACGTTTTCGCAACAAGCAAAGAAAGATGCTACAAATGTGGAAAAACCGGTCACTTCGCAAGAGAGTGCAAAGATGGCGGTCAAGCAGCGCACAGCGGTGGAACATGGCGAGGTCCGACACGTGGTCGAGCCCGCGGCGGAGGAAGAAGAAGCAACTACGGCAGAGGGCGCGGCAACTTCCGTCAGCAGCAGCAAGGTGCCAGTACGAGTCAACCGAGTGGGTCCGACGTCAGCGCCTGGATAGCAACAGCGCATGCGGCGCGAAATAAAAAGACTATAGGTAATGAAATAAATTGGTTGCTAGATAGTGGATGTTCAGACCACATTATAAATAATGATAGTTATTTTGAAAATTGTATTGAGTTAAAGAAACCGATTAAAATTTATTTAGGAGATAGTAGTGAGTTAGAAGCAACTAAAATCGGTAATGTAGTAAGTTACTTTAGAGCCTTTGAGAAAGAAAATAAAGTAGTAATGAAAAATGTTTTATACGTAAAAGAAATGAACACAAATTTAATTAGCTACGCGAAATTGACTGATACGAATACGATTATTTCTAAAGGAAATATATCTAAAATAATTGATGAAAAAGAGAGATTAATAGCAGCAGCGTATAAAGAAAATCGTACATATAAAATTACGAGTAGATTGGAAATTGAACAAAAAATTGTAAACAATGCTCAGTATATTAATGGTAAAATGAGTAAAAAAGAAAAGTGGCATAGAATGCTAGGGCATGTGAATTTTGGCTATTTAAATTTTTTAAGTAGAAAACNAGTAAAAAAGAAAAGTGGCTTAGAATGCAGGGGCATGTGAATTTTGGCTATTTAAATTTTTTAAGTAGAAAACAATTGGTGACGGGTATTCCAACTGAGTTTGAATCGGAAATATTAAAATGCAAAATTTGCATAGAGAATAAAATGCATAATTTACCGTTTAAAAATAACAGAACAAGAGCGAAAGATGTCTTAGAGGTTATACACACTGATGTTTGTGGTAGCTTCAAGACCCCGGGTCTGTTACGTCCGAATGAGCGCAACCCACCAATATACTTACTCTATACGAGTTCCTATCTTAATTAGTATTATTTTATTCGGATTGAAAATGAAGGAAATCCCTTTTGGCTACCGCAGACGAGGTCACTGTCTTCCGGGAAAGGGAGCCGGATAACGAAATCACTTATTCACACGGGGTTAGAATTTCTACCACACTTCTATATTTATGGAATTAAAATAGAGAAAAGTACCTTATTATGGGATAAATGTATGAGTGTGTGGGTGTGTGTGTGTCGGAAGATGCGCGCCAGCAGGAGGTTGCAGCTGTGGATCCTTGGCGCCTGGTCCTTGCGTCGGTGGTTCAGTACGGTCAGGCTGTTGGTGGGCCGGCGGTTCTCAGCTTCTCTCCGCAATGGCAAGCAGGTGTGGACAGATGGGCGCCTCGATGCGTCTGCTTTCTTTCCAGAGGCGAGAGGATGATGCGCCTTGACGAGCGCGAACGCGTGTACTTGCTGTTCGCTATGGACTGTCGCCTTGGGCTAAGTCCCCCGATATCCTTACGAATGTGTGAACTTTACTTGTGCAATGATGACTAGTACTTATAACTTGTCGTTGGTCTGGCGACTGGCAGCGATTCGGTCTCGATTGACGTTCGGATACCGACTGGGGCTCCACACCCCTTTCTCCAGGGCTTTATATGCTGGCTTCTAGCATTTTTCCTCATTCCCTTATTTGGAGAGGCTGATGTGACATTTTTCTCGCGCCTCTTGCTCTAATGGAATTATGACAGGTTAATTCATAAATACTGCATTTTATTGCTTCTAGTTTGGAGAATCGAGCTCATAGTTTAGCTCTCCCGCTGCTTTCTGTCGTCTGCGTTCTCTTTGAAGAGCGCACATGTGTGACTTCCCAGAATTCTTTGTATTGGCATAGTCGTAGATAATCTAATATCGTCCGCCCGAATTCTTTAATTTCCGGCGTATTCTAATTTCCGTATGACAACGTTGCAGGGATACGTGTTATTTATGAGGTTTGTTCTTTGGCTTGTTTGTACCGTGTTCTGGTCTCTATCTACCATTTTTACGGAAGTCGGCTTAGATGTGTACTGGCTGCTTCTTTTTGGTCTATTTTGGTTGGGTGCGACCTCCTTTCTCAGCGGGTGGTTGCTCCGATGGCGGCGTGTGTTCATAAGTAATGGCATGTGTATTTTTGTGTTGCACGCAGTGATTTACAATACATTGGATTATTTTACTTTCATTCTATTATATTTTGCCATATTTTGGCGTAATGGATTATTTGAGGATTCCATGTTACAGTTTACCCAAACAGTCAAAAATATTTTGTTTCATTTATCGACGATTACAGCAAAATAGCCAAAATTTACTTCATTAAAACAAAGGATGAAGTATATGATTGTATGATAAGTTACGTAAATGAAGTAGAAAACTTAACAGGAAAAAGAGTAAAAACAATACGATGCGATAATGGTACAGAATCCCTAAATAATCGATTTTATAAATTTGCGAAAGAAAAGGGTATTTATATAAACAATTGTCCAGCGTACGTACATGAGTTAAATGGTACTGCTGAAAGATTTAATAGAACAATAATGGATATGGCACGTTGTTTATTAGATGAGGCACAAGTAGATAAAAAATATTGGCCAGAAATAATTAGTGCTGCAACATATTTGAAAAATCGTACTTTAGCCAACACGATTGAAAAGAAAACTCCATATGAAATATTTTTTAGAAAAAGACCAAATGTTGAAAATCTAAAGTTATACGGTAGTAAAGTCTTTGTTAGAAAACCAGAGCAAAAAAGATCATCCAAATGGGATAAAAAAGCTGAAATGGGAATTTTACTAGGTTACAGTGAAGTAGGTTATAGAGTTTTGTTGAACGGTAGAGTAACAGTTCATAGACATGTTGATGTTGTAGAATCATATCAAAAATGTATTGGTCTTGATTATGACGACGAAAATATTTCTTCCCGTACTCCGACTCTCGAGTCGAGTAAGAGAAGCGAACAAGAGTTCAAAAGCGAAATCGATGATGATGTATTTGATAGCGCATATGAAAATGAAAATGTAACCGAAAAAGATCAAACAAATGTAAAGAATATCGATAAAAATAGTTTGAAACCAAATACTCCACGTCGATCAACACGTGTGAAAAAGAGTCCGATAAGATATCCGGAAAATAGTACTAATAGAGTATCCGTATATTATTGTAGAGTAGATACACCTTGTACATTTGAGGAGGCGATGAATAGCGATGAATGCGATAGTTGGAAAAATGCTATGGATAAAGAAATGAATAGCTTGTATGAAAATGAAACATGGAAATTAGTTGAGAAACAAAAAGGAAAAGAAGTACTAGACGTAAAATGGGTTTACACAAAAAAGGCTGATGATATATTTAAAGCTAGGTTAGTAGTAAGAGGTTTTCAACAAACGAATGGTATTGATGACATATACGCTCCAGTAGCAAAAACGCAAACATTAAAAATTTTGCTTTCTTATTGTTGTCAATTCGGATTAATTATAGAACAGATGGACGTTGTAACAGCATTCTTAAATGGTAAAGTAAGCTCAGAGGTATACGTCAATCAACCAAAAGGTTACAATGATGGAACAAACAAAGTTTGTAAATTGTTTAAAGCGCTGTATGGACTACGAGAAAGTCCAAGAAAATGGTACGAATGCTTTGATGAATACTTAGCGAAATTAAAATTTAAAAGAAGCAATGCTGATAATTGCTTGTATACCTATGGAAAAGGAGATGATGTTTTATATCTTTTGTTATATGTAGATGACTTATTGATCTGTTGTAAAAGCAAGAAAAAAATTCAAAGTCTGAAGAAAGTGCTAATGAATAAATTTAAAATGAAAGACCTAGGAGAAATAAAAGATTATTTAGGGATAAATATAGAATATGATTATAACGATTGTAAAATGAAACTAAGCCAAACTAAATACATAGAGTCACTAGCATGTAAATATCAAATAGAAAATAGTAAATTATATAGCACTCCTATGGAGACAAACTTGAAACTTGAGAAGTCTGAAAATTGCGAGTCAAATATTAAGTATAGAAACTTGATAGGTGCTTTTTTGTATATAAGTTCGAATACGAGACCAGATATAAGTGTTAGCGTAAATTACTTAAGTAGGTATCAGAATTGTTATGACCAGACTCATTGGAAGTGTGCTTTAAGAGTACTAAGATATTTGTATTTAACGAAAGACTTATGTTTAAATTATAAAAGGAAAGAAAATTGTAATAATATAATCGACTGCTATGTGGATGCAGATTGGGCTGGTGATATTATTGATAGAAAATCTACGACAGGTTATGTTATAAGAATGTTCGAAAATGTAATTGACTGGAAGTCAAGAAAACAAAAATGTGTAACTAAAGCGTCGACATACGCAGAATATGTAGCCCTATCCGAATCTGTAAGCGAACTAGAATACATCAGAGAGTTGGTAAAGATATTCGAAATAAATATTGCAGAACCGATTAAAATTTATGAAGACAATTCAGGTGCAATAAACATTGCAAATAACGGTAATTTTACGAAAAATTCTAAGCACATTGAGATTCATTATTATACTGTACATCAAAGCGTGAAAGATAAATTTATTGAAGTTTGTAAAATTGATACTAATGAAAATGTTGCGGACATTTTTACAAAAGCCCTCTGTAGAGAAAAATTTGAAAAATTCAGAAAGTTGTTAAATGTAAAAATATAATGTACAGTACAAATGTAAGGAGGCGTATTGAGAATATAGTACATTTGACTGTATTTATAGTATAGTTCGCGCTAGAATGAGTGAGCGCGTTAACGAGTGTGTGAGGGAGCGCACACATGCAGGTATCCCCTCTCGCGTATGAGTGTGAGTCACATGACTACTTGCGGTGTCGAGACTAGACGAGTCTCGCACATCGCTCTCTTGGTTCCGAGCCGTCGTACAGTACACATGGTGTACACGGCGTTATATAGTAGCAATAGAAGAAACGAATATTAAATCATTATTTATTGTAATCCTCTGCTTTACCTCATTTTCCAACAATTTTCTTACTCATTTTCATAGATTTTGGAATTGTACTTTTACCCTTTTACGAATATTTATTTTCGAAACTTCATCCTCATTATTTATTTCTTTGATTATATCGTCACCATTATTTTCAGAATTCAGTCAATTGGACTCGAAATCATAAAATCGTTCTAGATTTTCATCTCGAAAACGCACATTTTTCTTAAGGGGGTGTCACACCCATTCCTGCGATTTTAACGGCCTAGGGCCGGTAATGCAGGTGGTGCTTATGATCACCTCTGGTGACGATCGCCAGAGATGCGCATAAAACCAAGATACGCTTACGGATACGACAGGCATAAAAAAAATTGCTGTCAAGTCTAAAACTAATTATTATAAACAAATAATGCACGTTTTCATAAACACGCATTTTTTATATTACAAAAGAAAATGTGTATTTCGCATATACACATGTGTTTCGACTACACGCCATTCTTATTACGAAAAAAAGCACTGCCAAGTCTTTGGCACTTAGCTTCCTCCTTTTCCGTTTTTTGATATTGTTTTAAATGTAATATTAGATTGTGCTAACGCCACACGAGTTGCACTTACTATTCCAACTATTCCAACCTTGTGGGTAGCAGTCTTTTAGGTACACTATTGTTGAATATATTGTATAAAATCATATCATAATAAAAAGCAAAAATATTTTTTCAAAAATCGAAAAATGGCCATGAAATGGTCATAAAATAGTCCAAATTTTAAAAGAAAATTTACTCGAATTCAGAATCAGAAAACATATATGCACGTCCAATCTTATTACGATCGATCACGTAGTTTCAGAATTATAACAGTATACGTACGCACGCATACACACACACACAGACAAAACCATCTGCACGGACATTTTATAAAACCATGAAAGCTCTCAAAATATACTAAGCTTTAATTATCAAATTATATGGTTTACAAACTAATATGTTCAGTCACACAGAGTATACAGGGTGAGAGTTGAAGAATTTAAATCTTAATATCTTTTAAACTAAAAGGTTTCATAAGCTACAAAAAAGCAGCCTAGCCGAAGTGATCAAAAGATCAATCTTTTCCTAAAATTTCAACTCAATTTAAACCTTTTTACTACCGTAAATCGTAGCGACATAAAAAAAAATATTTTTTTTAGATTTTGATTTTTATCTCAAAAACCAAATCTCAAAAAGCCAAAATTGCTTATAATTTTCACAACTAGTAGATATCGTTGTTTTTTATTGTTATGAATTTTTTCAAATCATTTAACTATTTATTTTTTGAGTTATATATGTTTATCGAAAAATTACCTTTTATATCATAAAAAATGAACAGATCAGTCAATCTAGAAAATCTTGCGGGAAAAAGTAGACAAATTTATGTTCTTTTAGATACACTATTGTTGAATATATTGTATAAATCATATCATTATAAAAAAGCAAAAATATTTTTTCAAAAATAGAAAAATGGCTATAATATGGCCATAAAATGGTCAGAATCATAAAACAAAAAATGACCTAAATTCAGAATTAGAAAAAATATATGCATGTCAAATTTTATTACGATCCACGGTCGCCCATGGTTTCCAAAAATTTACTGGCGCGTATACGCACACACACACACACACACACACACACACACACACACACACACAGCCATCCGCACGTACATTTTCTAAAAACGTATGATTCGTACTCCAAACACCTCTAAATGCGCTTCCACGAAGTATTAGCAAAACTGAAAATTTTACTATTACAAAGCTTCCTCTTGAGGAGGAAGCAATAATTTATTACAATGCACCACTTTTAACAAACTAAAAACAAAAAATAAGTTTATGTAAATAAGTGATGTATTATACATACTTCATATTTGATATGCAAGGTTGTATCATGTATTTCAGTAAATTCATCAAATTAAATAAATATGTAAAAATACATTACAAGGACTTGTATATTAAGTTTCCAGTGCATCCAATGCACCACTTTTGAGATATGAAATTTATCAGACCCAGAAATTGAAAAAAATGAGTTTATGTGTAACGGTTCGACTTTCGGATGCGGTATCGGAGTTTTGGACGGTGAAACGGGTTCGGGTAAAGCGACGGGTTTTCGGAGGTTAGGTTTCCCTCGAGTCCATGGAGTCGTGTGCGCACGGCTCTACGGATCGAGGTCGCTCGTCTCGTTCTTCTCATGATCCTGTGTGCTCACAGTGACCAGGCGAATCTCAAGAGGTCGGCGGTTGGTCGGTTTTGAACGGACAGGAGTTGGCCGGTGCTTCACCAGGACGTGTGCTCACGACCTGGGGAATCGTCGGCGGGGCTTTAGTTATTCTCTCAGCCCCGTGTGCTCACGGTGGCTGGGAAAACAACCAGTCCCTTGGGACGGATGTTCGGGGGCAGGTGGCAACGTCGAGTATCAACTACGTGTGCTCACGTAGAGGAGACTCGGCGCTGTTCGGCTACTTCTAGTTGTCTCGTGTGCGCACGACGGCAACTCGGAGTTTCGGGTTCGTCAACAGTGTCGTCACGTGTGCTCACGAGCCGACGTTGCTGGCGTCGATCCTCTCTAGTTGTTCCTCTCAGTAACGTGAGCGCACGATGCCGTCAGGAGTTTAACTCGAGTAAAACTGCCCCGCTATGCCGCGCGGGCCGCCTTATATAGGTGTGTTCGCGGCGCGCCGCTCGCCTGGCGCGTCGCCGCTGAGTTACTAGTAGAGTCTCGCGCTCGTGCGGACTGGCCTTTCAGTTGGTGCGCGCGCGCGCTCACTTCGCTTCGTGCGGACTCGCCTTTGTTCGCTGCGCTCGCGCGCTCGCTGGTGTCAGCTGATTTACTTGGCGCTGTGTTTGTTGATTCGTGTGCGAGACTTATGTCTCGTCACATCTCCCCCTCTCTTCGGAGCGTGAAATTTCGCGGACAGCAAATTTTATGCTATTACAAACAAGAAGAAAAGAAAAAAAAAACGTTAACAAAAGAAAAACGCAACTTACAACAGTACTCCTGGCTTCTCCTACATGACGTACCTCGCCTGTCGACGGAACAAACCGAAGCAGTCGTTTGATGCCTCCGTACCTCACGACGTATTTCTTTACGCCGATCGGTACGGTGACCTCCTGACCGTCTGGTAGTCGAACCTTGCGACAGGGTAGGTCGACTGTAGAATCCCGTGCTGGTGGCGGTGGCGGAGGCGTGACGATGCTTTCGGTTGGTGGACGTGTGGGCGATCGTACTGGCTGAGGCGGGGCCTGTGTCGTTGGTGGTGGCGGAGATGATGTTAAATCCACCATTTCGACGCTGGTCTGCTTCGGCGACTGGCGTTTCTTCGCCCTGAGCCCTCCGGGTGCCGCCTGGTTCCTGCGTTTCGCCGGCGGTTTAAAGTGCAGCAGAGGAGGCAAGGTGACGCTGCTGATGATCCGCGGCTTAGATAGTGTTGTCCGCGAATTCTCCTCTGCTGGCACTTGCGTAGTTCCTGGCGCCGCTAAATTTGATATCGGCGTTGGGACGTATTTGGATCCTGGCGCCGGTTCGCCAGGATTGTACTCCAGGGTGCCAGGCGGTAGATTGGCCTCCAGTGCCGCTAGTATATCGTCCAGTGTTTCTATGTCGAAGTTATCCATTATACTGACGATGCGTCCTTTTACGGCCCTATTTATGTCCCCGCGCGTTATCATCGTGTGTATTCGCACCAATTTTTCGAATCTTCGCCTGTTTATACTATTCCCTTCGCGAGAAGTCCTCTAGAGCCGTTCTAACAAGGTGAAAACAAATTCGCCTGTACGCCGGTTTGTTTTGATTTTGCGGGGCTCGTGTTACGGGTTTTCTACAACGGTTCTGCGTAGAGAGCTAAGGTCTGTGCGTTTCGGAGTTGAATTTCCCTAGTCCCTAGGGTCTAGTAATTTCCTTCGGTTTACCCTACAATAAGTGTCTGCTCGGTCGCAGCCTGCATACATATTTTATACTACAGTCTACTCTTAATTACTAAACTTAAATTATATCTACTACGGGCTTCTTATTACGATTATTATGAATTTCTTAAACGCTAAGTTATGTCGCTACCTTCTTCGTCTTCTCCGATGCTGCTTCTTACTCCTTCGTCGATAAAAGGTTTAAGGTCCTTGACGTGTATATGCTTGATGTTGCGCCCTTTGTCGTCCTGAAGGTCGAAGATCACCGGTGACACCTGTTTCTTGACAGATAGCGGTTTCGAGTATTTCGGGGCTAACTTGGCATTGCGTGCGTCGGCTTTACTGGACAAAGTTACTAATTTCCTGACTACCTTGTCACCCACCTTTGGCCTCCATTCTCTTCGCCGAAGGTTGTAATGTTTCTGTTGCTTTTCGAACTGCCGAGCCATTTGCGTCTTTGCTAATTCGATTGCATCTCGTATATGCTGGATTCTGCTAGACAGAGATGTTGTATGTTGGGAGCCTACTTTCTGGAGAAGGCTTCCTGGCGTTCTAAACTCTCTACCAGTGTTTAGATATGCCGGAGTGTAGCCGGTTGCCGTGCTACAGGCGGTATTGTAAGCGAATTCCAGTTCGCACAAATTCTCATTCACATTCTTTTTCCGGTGCTGCACCCCGTTTTCCTTCAGGAATCCTGTGAACTCTTTGCTGACGAATTGTCGACCATTATCGCTTACCAGCGCGTTAGGACAGCCATGGCGGAAGAAGATTTTCTCCTTTACGTGTCGAATTATGGCCCGGCTATCGGCTTTCTTCAGCGCTGCCAACTCTACCCACTTGGTGAACCTGTCCTGCATTACCAATAGCCAAATATTCCCCTTGCTGGACCGTGGCTGTGGTCCGACGAGATCGATCGAGACCATTTTCCATGGTTGTTCGACGTTGGTTGCGTGCACTGTCCCCGCTTTTGTCTGTTGCTGCGCCTTGTATGATTGGCAGTTCTGTCAGCTACGTACATATCGAGCGCCCTCTTGCAACATACCTGGCCAGTAATAGCTTCGTGCTAAACGCTGAAGCGTTTTGGCCACTCCTAAATGTCCTGTGGTCATATTATCGTGGCATTCCTTTAGAATGATGGTTCGTTTGTCGGTGGGTATGCAGATTTTCCAATCCTCGGTTGCATCGGTGTCGTTAAAGTCCAGTGTGTAAAGGATGACGGTGTAAGACTCCGTTTTTTATGCAGTATTCAGGGTAACTCTTTGGGTCTTGTTGCACGGCGTTCAGTTTTTTTGTGCACCATGTGCACTTTGTTTTAATGTCGATCTTGCACACGGCTACCGGTTGTCTGGAGAGGGCATCCGCGACGGTGTTATCCTTCCCTCTGCGGTACCTGACTTCATAGTCCCATTGAGCTAGTTCCATGGCCCATCGTGCTAGCCTGCCGGACGGGTTATCGATTTTCTCCAGCCACTTGAGGGATTGGTGATCTGTTAGAACGATGAAATGATAGCCCTCGAGGTATTCTCGGAATTTCCAGATTCCCCATTTTATGGCTAGACACTCTTTTTCGGTAGCTGAGTAGTTCCGCTCGGCCTGGTTCAATGATCGGCTAGCGTAGGCAATCACTCGTTCCTTTCCGTCCTCTTCCTGCGTCAGTACGGCTCCTAGTCCTTCGTTGCTGGCGTCTGTCTGCAGTATAAACGTTTTATTGAAGTCCGGGCATGCCAGCACTGGAGCGCGTACCAGGTCTTCCTTGAGTGCCTCGAACGCTTCTTGCTGGTCGGAGCCCCATTCCCATTTTACCTTCTTTTTCAGGAGTCTATTGAGAGGGGCTGTTTTCTTCGCTACTTGTGGTATAAATCTCCTGTACCAGGAGATTAACCCGGAAAACCGACGTAGTTTCTTGAGGTTCGTTGGTGGTTGCAGCTCCGTGATTGCTTTCACTTTCTCTGGATCCGTGTGCAGCCCGTCTTCGTTTACCACGTGTCCCAGGTACTTTAGTTGCTTTCGGCAGAAATGGCTTTTCTCCCAGTTCGGTTTCAGTTTGGCTTCTCGTAGACGGCGCAAAGTTTCGCTGATCAGTTGCAGGTGGTGCTCGAAATCCTCCGTCACTATTACTATGTCGTCGAGGTAGCAGAATACATTCGGTTCTAGATCTGGGGTTATAACCGCGTTCATCAGGCGCATGAAGGCCGCTGGTGCCGAATGTAATCCGAACGGTAATACTTTAAACTGCATTAAACCTCGTCCGGGAACCGTAAAGGCGGTGTACTGTTTGCTCTCTTCCGCTAGAGGCATCTGCCAGTACCCATTTTTCAAATCGATGGTGGTCAGGTATTTCGCTCCTCGAAGTTTGTTCAATGTTGCGTGGACCTGCGGTAGCGAGTGTGCGTATTTTATACTGACTTTATTGATGCCTTGAAAATTTATGCAGAAGCGTCGCTTTCCATCTTTTTTCTTTGCGAGCACTATATTGGAGCTCCAAGCGCTATCTGATGGCTCAATTATGTCCTCTCGTAACATTTCCTCGACCGCGTCGTCGATGATTTGCTGCATAGCGGGGTTTCGTGGCCAATAGCGCTGCTTAATTGGGTTTGAATCCATCAGTTTTATCTGGTACTTAATCAGTGGTGTGGGGCCCTGTATGTCCCTGAATAACTCCTTCTCGTACCGAATGAGCCCATCCACCCGTATTTGTTGTTTTTCGGTGATTTCTCGGATACCGGTGTCGCTTATTGATAAAATTGAAGTTTGAGTTTGGCTCGGTTGGAGCTCCCTTCCTGCTATGAACAGCCGGATGTTCAGTTTTCTTAAAGCGTCCATACCATGATTATAAACTTGTTCCTAAAATTATTGCCGAGGATTGTCACTTCCCCCTCCACGTAGTCCGATAGTTCGGTGGTTGAGCCGTCTGCTAGTGTGGCGATAGTCTCCTGCTTTCCGTGCCGCCAACAATTGTATAGGCCGATCATGGCTGTTCTTGGGGTTACAAAGGAACTCACAGCCCCCGGGTCGACCAGGGCTCGCACCGTATTTCGATCTATCTGTACGTCTATGAGGTATCGGCCGTCGTGGGACGGTCTCCCGCCACCTTGGAGCCGTCCCTTCGCGCGTTTCCCGAGCGGTCCGGGAACCCATGACAGTCACGGGTTAGAACGCCATCTTTTCCGCATACTGAGCAGAATTTTCGTGGCTGGTTTTTGCACGTGACGCGGGTATGGCCGCGTTGCTTACAGCGCCAACAGCATTCCGCTCGGTCGTAGTAGTCACTGGTTCCGGTGTTCTTACTGGTGGATGTACTGTTGATAGCCGTTTTACGCTCTTGTTCGCGTATCTTATTCGCGATCTCCTCGTACTCCTCGACTCGTTGAATTAAGTTCGGTACATCTTTGACTTCTTCCCTACGTACCCTTAGTTGTAGCTCCGGTTTCATATTGTAGTAAAGGTTGTCGAGGTGTTCTTCCGGTGTGTATCCTCCTCTTCTTCTCATCAACGTCGTCAACGCGTTACAATATGCGCGTATAGTTTCGTTCGGTTTTTGTACTCTTTCGGCGATTTGTCTGGTTAAGTTTCGACGTTCTCCACTTGACAGGTAAAAATTTCTAAGCCTCTCCACCAGCTCCTCCCAGGTCTCACAATCGCTCGCGTAGTTTCGCCGCCACTGGAGCGCTTCACCCCGGAGAAGTTCCGGTGTCCCCTGGAGCAGTTGTGCGCTAGTAAAACCGTAGGACTCCTGTAGTTCTTGGACTCTTTCGAGGAATGTATATACGTCTTTCCCCTCGAAGTGGCAATTCCATTTGCGTATTNATGGCAATTCCATTTGCGTATCTGATCAAGGACCTTGTTTTCGCTAGGTGAGTGCTCCTGCGTGTCATCGGTTGGGGTGGACGTGCCTACACGGCGAGTTTCCTCGAGTGTCCGCTGGATAATCTCTGAGCGTTCTGTCTCAAGATCCTGTTTTAAATCCACCTCTTCGTCGTAATCTGTGGGGTCCTCCTGTTTCGTAGCGAATTCTTGTGGGGATTTTCGGACATATCGGACTAGCCGCTGGCGGAGCTCCACTACCGTTCCTTCGGTATCAAGATCCTTTCCTTGTAATTCGGCGATCAGTTGAGCCTTGTTCAGGCGGTAAACCCAGCTTACCTTCATCGTGCTCGAGAAAATAAGAAAGAGAAAAAAAAATTTTCCGGTTTTCTTACTTCTCTGAGTCTCTTTTACAATTGCGCGCGAGTAGTAAGCGAAATATTCTAAAACGGTCCCTGTCCGAGCGCCATGTAACGGTTCGACTTTCCCCGTGAGTTGAGTAGTCGGCCGGACGCCAGGATTTGGTTAGGGGAAAGGTTAATTGAAGAGACTTGTTTATGCAANTAATAATAAAGATATATTCTAATATTTAAGTTAACAAGTTGATAAATCAATTATGAGTCTCCATCTGTAACAGAAATAGAAATCGCGGTGTTTTAGAATACTTCGCCTTCACAAATAATTTAGCTTAATCTATAGCGGTTTACGGTACATTAACGCGTCGTTGCCGGAGTTACGTAGTTTCGGTGCGGTTATCGGTTTTACGGATGCGGTATCGGAGTTTCGGACGGTGAAACGGGTTCGGGTTAAGCGACGGGTTTTCGGAGGTTAGGTTTCCCTCGAGTCCATGGAGTCGTGTGCGCACGGCTCTACGGATCGAGATCGCTCGTCTCGTTCTTCTCCTGATCCTGTGTGCTCACAGTGACCAGGCGAATCTCAAGAGGTCGGCGGTTGGTCGGTTTTGAACGGACAGGAGTTGGCCAGTGCTTCACCAGGACGTGTGTTCACGACCTGGGGAATCGTCGGCGGGGCTTTTGTTATTCTCTCATCCCCGTGTGCTCACGGTGGCTGGGAAAACAACCAGTCCCTTGGGACGGATGTTCGGGGGCAGGTGGCAACGTCGAGTATCAACTACGTGTGCTCACGTAGAGGAGACTCGGCGCTGTTCGGCTACTTCTAGTTGTCTCGTGTGCGCACGACGGCAACTCGGAGTTTCGGGTTCGTCAACAGTGTCGTCACGTGTGCTCACGAGCCGACGTTGCTGGCGTCGATCCTCTCTAGTTGTTCCTCTCGGTAACGTGAGCGCACGATGCCGTCAGGAGTTCAACTCGAGTAGAACTGCGCCGCTTTGCCGCGCGGGCCGCCTTATATAGGTGTGTTCGCGGCGCGCCGCTCGCGCCGCCTGGCGCATCGCCGCTGAGTTACTAGTAGAGTCTCGCGCTCGTGCGGACTGGCCTTTTGGTTGGTGCGCGCGCGCGCTCACTTCGCTTCGTGCGGACTCGCCTTTGTTCGCTGCGCGCGCGCGCTCGCTGGCGTCAGCTGATTTACTCGGCGCTGTGTTTGCTGATTCGTGTGCGAGACTTATGTCTCGTCACATATGTATAAATGATGCATTGTATAAAGTTGAAACTTGGTATAGAAGCCCTTGTTATTCTTTCAACAAATTTACACAGTTTAGTGACTTAAGCGTAACCAGAAGATCTAGTTCGTTCTAAATTTTCGCTTTTGGCGCAAGTGTTTTCGAACAAAGTAGATCATCTAATTGTAGTAAGTGCATCAAACTGCATCAATATAGTAGAATACAATACAAGGACTTATTTACTAAGTTTCAAGTGTATACAATGCACAACTTTTGAGATATAAAATTTTAGTCAAAGAAATGCTTAAAAAATTGAGTTTATGTACAAACTTGAAAGTTGGTATGCAAGCCCTTGGTATGTATTTCAACATATGTATACAGTTAAGTAACTTAAGTGTAACCAGAAGATCTAGTTCATTCTAATTATGCGCTTTTGGCGCAAGTGTTTTCGAACAAAGTAGATCTTTTGGTTACACTTAAGTCACTAAACTGTATAAATATGTTGAAATACACAACACAGGCTTGCATATTAAGTTTCAAGTGTATATGATAAATGAGGTTTGAGATATACAATTTTTAACCACACAAATCTTGAAAAGTTAAAATTATATAGATTTGATATATCATCATATAGACTTGCGACAAAATTTTGACCTGCAAAATGCTTTAGAAGTAACAAGTAGCGTCAGAAGCTACTCAATTAGCCATATAACATGAGATGTAACAGTAGAAGCAACGAGTTGTCCTTGGTCGAGGAGCAGTAGTAGATCCTCAATACACAGCTGTTGTAGAAGCCACAGATATAGAAGCAGCAGCAGTTGACCAAGCTCGAGTAGCAGCAGCAGCAAAAGTTGTATGAGTATAAGCAGTAAAAGCTGCAAACACAGCAATCGCAGCAATGGCACCTGAATGTGCAGCTAGAGTACATACATACAAAATACAACTGTAGAACATATACCAGCGACTTCCTACTCCGTGGTTGTGCACGGATGATTGAAAAAAGCCAGCAATGCTAACCAGCCCTTTAGACAACGTAATTCCAGCTCCTGAGTCGTCTTCAGTTGATTGAAAAAGGCCAGCAACGCTAACTATCCCAGCAGACAACGTGATTCTACCTCCAGGGTCAACTTCAGATGTATGAAATGGGCCAGTATTGCTAACCTGCCCAACAGTCAGCGTGAATCTGGTTTTAAGGTCGTCCCTTGACCTTCAGCAATGCCAGCCATCACCACCAGAGAGCATGAAACTGGATCCAGGGTCATCTTGAAGTAACTGAGGCTTCCAGAAACGCCAATCAGCATCAGTAGCACCAGACAGTATTGATCCAGCTCCAGTCGTCTTGTCTGTAGCCATCAATGCCAACCTATAATGCACAGACACTGTAAGTCAGCTATAGGGTCATCTTCACATCGTTGGAGCAGTACAAACAGTGATAGTCAATCCTCATCTTGACTGTATCTTGAAAGTTGAATGTATACAGCAGTGAAGGCAGCAAGAGCAGCAGCAGCAACAGAAGTGGACACCAAAACAAGGGATAACCTCTAAGCGGAAACTCAAGTTTCTTGCTGGAGTTACGTATTTTCCCCTAGTGCAATACTCCTTGACGGATTGCCACTCACACGTCGCATCGTGGCTGCAATTTTGATACATCACTGTCTTACACTTTTTGCACAGCACTACTTAAGTACACTAGAAATCAAAAGCCGCGAACAGCCGATCCGCGAGCGACTGCGAGATCGTGGTGAGCAAAGGCTACTGCTTCAAAGCATATACTTAGGTGTACGTACATGCGCCACAACACTTTTCTGAAGATAATAAAACTGTCTCTTCTGCATCTCGTCGTCGAAAAGCACAGGAACAGGACATCTCGGTAGACGGAGACCGTTTCAAAACATCAAAACACGCACTGAAAGCGGGTGCATGAACGTGTCGACAGCCGGCCTCAAGATAGACGCCAGATAGACGCGCACAATGTATGCGCAGTCGTCGAGCTCGCTTCGCCAGGGCCACGGCCAGAGCCAGCGATCAGCTGTTCGGCGTCGCTGCGATGATAATAAAACTATTTTTTTTTTTTTTTTTTGTTCAAATTATACAAATCCAAGACATCATTGCCCTCCCTTTAATAATTATCTACCTCTGTGTAAATTTTCAAGTAATTATATGCACGCATAAAAGAATGGCATTCGAACAAAATTTCCAGAGTATGCACGGGGCAGCTACTAAATTTCGTTCGAATGCCATTTATTACAGCGTTCATATTTTCATTTGAAACTGTGCACAGTGCTAGATGAGTCCAAGACGGAGCAATGATATCTTGGTTTTGCGAAATTCGTTGTATTTATTTAGTTCCAACTAATTTTCCTCCAAGTACTCACACTATCGACTCGGTCGGTAAAAATTGGGTTTCACACCCCCTTAAGCGTAACTTCTCTGGGAACGTTTATAGTGGCCTTTGCACTTTTTTCATCTGGTGGACATCCTGTTGGGCTTATTTTGGCTACTTATGAGGCGTAGATCAGTTCAAGTTTCTCATGCGCTTCGTCGCGTATATTACTCTTGGAATTACTTCTCTTGCTTGTAGTTTCCTAAAAATGTTCTAAACACGATAATTTCTCCATCTTATTGCTGTAAGGCTGTTTTACCTCTGTTTTACCTTTATTTTGTCCACTATATATTCTGAAATCATAATTTTCCACTCCGTTATTTTTGTTCTTTAAATTTTCACAATTTTCATCATCAATTTGCTGAGCATAAAAACATGTACGTTCTATATCTTCATTTAAGCAATTTTCTCCAATATCTAGACTTTGTTCAATATGTTTACGTTTCTTCATTATTTCCTCTTTAGAATTATCTTTGGTAATTTGTTCTTGACCTCTGTGGCATAGAGAATCTGGCTCACTAAATTCCAAATTTTCATCTTCATCAAGTTTATAATTTCTATAATAATCATTTATATTCAATTCTTCATAATTTCTATCAACGCTTACTCTCGCGCACTGCTCTCCTGGCAGTCGGGCATATATTCATATAAATCTTCAAATCTTACAACTTTTCCTCTAATTTCATCTAATATCCTCTTCGTCGGATAGGCGTCATGGTCTTTGTTTTGTTTTGGCATAATGCATTTTTTCGGTGTTAAGGGGACAAGCCACTTTTAAACACTGAAAAATAAAATTCTTATAAATAATTACAAAAATAAATTATAATTGTTATATAATTTTTATACTAATATTAGGTTATATTACCTGTATTTTTACCATGGTAAATCCATATTAGCACCTACTTACCCATGGTGACTCTCCGTATACTGTTTTGAGCATTGTCTTGGAAAATCTTTTATGAAAAAAAAATGTGGCATAAAAAGGTTAAAAAAGGCAAAAAATTAATTATTTTCATTGTTTAACATTTTCTAAGCATTCAAATCATTTTGATTGAAAATCCCTTCATTCATACCAAAAGTACAAGTGCCCAAAGCATGCTCCTAAAATTTTAGCCCAATCAAACCATGTGGTGACATGTAATCCTACGGAGAGTGCCAAAATGCTCAAAACAGTATACGGAGAGTCACTATGGGTAAATAGGTGCAAATATGGATTCACCATGGTGAAAGTACAGGTAATAGTGTTAAGTCACAACCTGATCTATTATTATTTATTCATTTTAACTTACTTGAGTTCAACTGCTTGGGCTGGATCTCTGCTGCTGTGCTGTGGTCAGGCATATACAGGATGGATATATATTTATTTAAATGAAAACACTTGTAATTAATTGACTCTCACAATTTATTCAAAGTAAAGTTCTATAAGTATCGGAATCGCGACTTAAGCCCTGGTAGCTCTTGTCGACGGATAGGAGCGTCGTTCAAGAGCCCAGTCGAGTGACAATGGTCAACTGATCGCTCGGCGTATACAGAGTATACTCATTAACCTGCTGATCTACTTATTAATCGGAGTCATCAATTTTAAGTTTTCGGCTTCGCTCATATTGCACAAATGCAATACGTCGCAGGACGTCACAACCCCACAACTAGCTGATTGCCCATTGGTACAATGGCAACTTCGTTATAATATTAAACTAAATTAACTAGTAGTTACAAATAACTTTGAGCCTTAAAATTCTAACATATTTTAACAATAATTTTATTTACTTAAAATTCCAACTTATTTTTACTTTAAAATTTTGAGAATATTTTTCTGTTAATAAATATTAGTTAAAAATCATTAAATGTTTTTATTTCTACTGTTTTTATATTTAAATTACCAAATATGCTGGAATTTTATTTACATATCAAAAAATCTTAACATCAGTTCATTTTAATACAAATTTGGANTAAAATTTTGAGAATATTTTGCTGTTAATAAATATTAGTTAAAAATCATTAAATGTTTTTATTTCTACTGTTTTTATATTTAAATTACCAAATATGCTGGAATTTTATTTACATATCAAAAAATCTTAACATCAGTTCATTTTAATACAAATTTGGACTATACATTAATTTATTACCTTAAATAATAAAATTGCGCGAATTTGTATTCCTTTCCCCTCAAGATAGGAACATCGTATTATGTAGATTACCCCATATAAATATAACATAATCCGAATTTTAATATTAATTTCAAATATATATATATATATATATATATATATATAAACTACCAATTTTCTTAAAATATAAATTTTGTATACCTATTTTGTAGTATACGTAGAATAACAGTGAAGGGTTTGAATATTTACAGCTACACATTCTAAACTGGCTTCAACGAGAATAATGATATATTCTATTCTGGTTTGGACTCTACTTTTGATTCAACTTTTGATTCTATTGGTTGATTTATATAGGTCTTTGAATTAGGTGGATGTATAGGAATAGGTGGGGATATTTCTTTCCTCGGACTAATAGGATTTTTCACCACTATTTCTTGTAGCTGGATATCTTGAGAATTTGTCATTGATGTCTGCTTATTATCGTCGTTTACTAGTATATCGTTTCTTCTCATTACGATTAGTAAATGTGTAATAGAGCTGAATATAGCTCCAAGTAGATGAAGCGTCCATCCATACATTACATGTAATGTATATCCTCGTATTATAATATCGATCGCAAATTTGGAGATATGGATAATAATGAATATCATTATTATTGATTGATCCAAATCTAACCAGTTTATCCATAAATCGATTCCATGTGCTTTCAGCGATGTTAATCAGTGTATTTTTAGTCAATAGATTGGATATTAGACCTCCTTGAACTGTTTCTTCACCTTGCATTCCTCTGGCTAACGTGTTGAGTAAGGATGCTCTTTCCATCGGAAACATTATATGTTGTTGTAGTTTTTGAAGATCTTCTTGTGAATATATTCCGCTGGTTGCGAGTGAATTTAATTTTTCCGGCTGACATGCAATTTTAGTTGACGGTTTCAAAGTCTTGATGATGTTATTACTTTTTCTTGGCGCAAGCATGAGATTTATCCAATTATCGCCAATTTTAAAATATTGAGGTACGATAGAGTTGCAGTTTATCTGTGTACCTTTCTGTAGCAGTATATGGGTTTTTGGCGTGAGAAACATTGTTTTGTTTCCTGCTGAGATTGTCAGTTGTGTATAACAATAGTCAGTATGATGAATTTTTACTTCTACTGGTGTACACTTAATTATGTGTATAGCCTCGCCTGCTAGTCTGGCAATATACCCAGGATTTGCATTATGTTGTAGGCAAATTCATCGGGTTGAACAATAATCTAAAATGAGTAGTCGGCCTCAGAGCGAGTCAGACTGGGAAAGGGTTGAGTGAGTGAAGGGTTTAATTAAAACACACGATTTCCCGGTAAAACAAAAACGTACTTGCTATGGCGTAAAAACCCTCACGGGATAGAGGGAAAAGCCGTAGCAAGCGTAAGCTTTATTCAATAAAGGAAAGGAAGCTGTACAAAATAAAAGACAAGAGAAAGAGACTCTAAGAGAGAGAAAAAGAGAGCAAATGAACTTAATCTACGCACGCAAACGCGAGGTACCTTGAACGCACGCAGAGAGATCTCTCTTACCGCAATTATCGCTAACTCGAACGCCGTCGCCAAGGAAGACGCTGAGTCGCACGCTCTTTGAACGCTGCCGCAGCTTCTCGCCGTGTCCTGGTGGGCTGGCAAGCCGGGCCTGGGGAGTGAGCCTAGTGGTTCGCAACCTGCACCAAGCGCGCCTCGACGTCTCGAGGAACCAGACGCTTGGCACCCGGGCAACAAGGGGTGTTGCCGCTTCAGCACTCGCCCCGAAGGAGTCACGTCCAGCACGTGGACACCTTCGCCAACAATCCTTAAAGCTAAGGCCTCGAGGCACGCACGCACTGACACACACACACGCGGTCGCGAGATTCGCCGGTAAACTAATCACTACGTCGCGCAACACGAGGCAAACAATACTCGCTCTGAAAAGAACGAAAGTACTGATTCACCTGTACAAACACGAGAAATTACAACGTCGAAACTGAAGAGAACTAGAAGATGCTGCACTGTGTCGCTCAGCGGTCCTGTCGAACACTGCACGTGTGGAAAGCGCGCGCGGGCCCGCCACCGGCCCGAGCCCCGAGCCGGCGGCCGACGCATCGATGCATGCGCGCACCGCGCAACGTCGCAAGAGAGAGCGCGCAGCGGCGCGAAATTCAAAACTCAAAATATACGGCTACATTCCTTAGCCCCTAAAACAACGGCGTGAACAGGGTGAAATGAATGCGAGAGATAGGCAATTCTGAATCACTTTTCTTTCTAATTCACACTCTGCTTTAAGCATATTTAAATATAAATTTTTAAATTGACCCCTAAAATGTTTTTCTACTTATTGTATAAACTGTCTCGTGATTTTGTGAGATTATTTTTGTCGATACTCCTCCATATAATATATCATACTTATTTTTAAAACAGCTTCCAGTATTTATTACTGACCAAAATGTATGGCTAGCTTGTATATCGATACAATGCTGCTCCGAGAATTTACATACTGTCCCTGAATTTAATCTTATTTTATCATTATCTAAGCTTACATCCGCATATTCTTCTAAAAGTGTAATTTTTATAAGTTCCTGTACTAAAACATCACTCCATGAACCAAAACTATCCAAATATGCTGCACCTGTGCATTCCTTTTCTTTAATACTTCCCGCCAATTCAATTCATGTTGATGTGGTTGAGTTTACTTTCAAATTAGCTATAGTGTGAAAATTGTCATATTTGAATATTCCTGTTTCATGGATTGATTTTCAAATTTCATGGCTTATATCATAGATATATTCCCGTACGCCTTGTTCTACCGCACCTATATGACTAAACATTCCGCAATGATATACCGTACGCTTAATTTTTATTTTACATTGTATTACTCTTACTTTTCTAAATTCTGCCAATTGACTAGTTGTATGGTGGCGTTGGTCGCGTTTGCATCTTCTTGATGGAAATCACACTCCCCCGAATCCAGTAGAGACTACGTGGTGATGATTGGATCAGATGCCCCACAATCGAATCCTACTATGGCTTGGGTTGTTTTAAAAATTGCAGAAATTAAAATAATTTCAGGCACCATTGTGTCCAAATTTCTTAGAAAAAAAAATATTTTAGTATCAAGTATGGCAACGACTTAATTTATTTGTATGAATAGTTTTTGGTTTTCCATTGTAATTGATAGTTACATTACTATTTTGATGTACTTTTAAGATCTCATATGGACCCAAATTATGGTTTTTCTCCAATTTTCCTGGTTTTGGTTCTTTTATTAACCAGACCTTTTCACCAATTTTTAAGTCGATTGGATTTATAAATCGATCATAATATGCTTTTGATTTTAATTTTTATTCTATCAAATTTTCTCGAGCTAATTTTACCATCTCTTGCATTTTTAATACAAGACTTTCTAAATATCCATTAAACGTCGGCAATTGCTCTGATTTTCTTAATGTTTCGCTAGATGGAAGTCTAGCTGGATAACCAAAAACTAGTTCATGTGGTGTGAACTTATGGCTCGTATGAACGCTCGTGNTATAACGGGGCTGCTCTGCTCAGTGTCGATAGCCGCGCAGACGTTAGCTGCGTGCGATGCAGCTACCGGAGCGGAGAGACAACCGCGCTATAATCGAGACCAAGTCTCGTTTTCTCGGGTATTATCGAGTTCGTAGATGGACCGGCCAAGGTCGTATTTCGGCTAGCTGCAGTTTATTCGCACGTGCACCGTGAAGCGATGCACGTGCCCGCGGAGGCGGCGGGGAACTTAGTAGGAGTATGGACCGGCGTTCAATCAAGACACACTGGGTAGCGTAGAAAATGTAGCGTATATTGTTCAATCGAAAAGTAGGTACACGGGCACACACGCGGGTGTGCGAGACGCAAACGAACGGTGCAGTTAGAGACCGGGAGGGCACTGGCGAGAGAGAGAGATGCAGAGCTGACACTTACGGTTGACGAGAGTCGGCTCAAGCCCCAGGACGTCTCCTTCGAAGGCGAGTGGTTGGAATCGCTCGGAAGCCTTGGACGTAGCGGAGTCGTACAGGAACCTCGAACAAGGCGCAGTCGTTGTCGGACCCTCTGGGTTGCAGTCATAAACCGGGAGCCTTCGCACGTCGCTCTCACAAAGCTATCGGTATTTCTCGTGTCAAGGAGTCGCGCGCACGATGCTTACTCTCTGCGAGTCTAAACGAATCTCAATCTCTCTCCGCGAGACGCGGCACGCGCGCGAGGCTCTTTCTCTCTCTCTCTCTCTCTCCCCACTAACCGTGCTTTCTCCCGTTCCACTCTCTGCCGTTCGCCTGTAACAGAGCTGTAATACATTATTATACATCATGATATTTATGCTGGGGAGGTTATGACGAGTTAACATTGTTCCTCGTCAATAACCAAAAACTAGTTCATGTGGTGTGAACTTATGGCTCGTATGAACGCTCGTGTTATAATGAAACTGTGCGAACTCTAACAACTCATCCCATTCGATTTTCTTTGATGTAAAATTTTTTATATATTTGCACAGAGGGTGATGAGCTCTTTCTAAAGAACCATTCGATTGGGGTGAAATGCCGTAGTTTCAATCTTTGTAAATTTAAATCTACGCGCTACTTGTTTTAATATTTTACTTGTAAAATTTGCCCCTCTATCTGTTAGTACGAGCTTTGGTGACCCAAAAATACATATAAACTTCTTAACTAACGCGTCAGCTACGGATTCCGCCGTTTGATCTGTCATAGATGCTATAATTATAAATTTAGTTAGTTGATCCTGTATTGAAAGTATGTACTGATTATTATTTTTAGTAACATTAAACGGACCTACTACATCCATACAGATTTTATCAAAAGATTTTAAAGGTGTATCTGTAATCACCATAGGTTGTTTAATTTTTATTCTTTTTAACTTATTTCTTTGGCAATCTTCACATGTATTTACTCTATTTTGAATATCTACCTTAAGATTTTCCCAATAATATTTATCTTTTATTCTATTATATGTTCTATTTATACCCGAATGTCCTCCTATCTTAGTAGAGTGCAGCATTTCAAATATTTTATCTCTTTCATTTTCCTCTACATAAATTATATTATTTAGACAGATCACAACCTTTATATTTGTACCTTCAAATACAATATTCAAAAATTCCTCAATTTCCTCCCAACTTATATTAGTTATCTTTAGATCTTTTGAAATGCTGAATATTAGATAATTTTTCTGCAAAAATATTGTTTTTAATAACTGAAATAACTTATATATTAGCTTTAACAGTAACTACCAATTCAGCTGTATTTAAACATAAAACAAAAATTTTATTTTTACCCGTATTTAATATTTCAATTTCATTATAACCTAAGTTTTTATCCCAATGAATATTTTCCTTTTTTAATAATTCCCCTATATTGTCTTCTAATGACTCTCTTTTATTATTAACTATATGAATAATATTATCATTGCGAAATTGTATCGTATTCTTGGAATATACTATATTTTTCTGCTTATCGTGTTGTTTTTCCTTCTCTGCCACATCTTTCTTTGTAGACTTTTGTACCTTGGCCCTTTTGCTTTTTTTTATTTGTAACTTCTTATTATGAATTTTCGATCTGTGTTCATTTATAATTTTTATCTTTTCATCATTCGTCAAATCTTACGACATCTGATTTTCTTCTCGCCTTTTCTGGTCTCTTGTTACTACGCATATATCAATTTCTGGTACAGGATTTCTTGATAATGCGTCTGCATTTATATTTTGCTTTCCAGCCTTATACACAATTTCGTAATCATAATCTGCTAGTTTTAATCTCCATCTCTGAACTCTTTCGTTATTATCTGCAGATTTCAGCCATAATAGTGGTCTATGGTCAATTACAATTACAAATTTATTTCCATAAATATAATTCTTAAATGTTTTTATAGCATACATAATACCCAGAGCTTCCTTTATATAGGTTGCATATTTAAGTTCAGCAGGCTGCAGTACTCTTGATGCATAAGCTATTGGTCTGTCTTTGCCTATCTCACCTTGAGAAATTACGCACCCTAACGCATATTGGCTTGCGTCCGTCGTTATTATAAACGGTCTATCGAATTGTGGATATTGTAAGACCGGTGCTAAACATAATGATTCCCTGAGGTTGTTAAATGCAGTTTGTTGCTCCAATCCCCACGTAAATGGTCCATCCTTTTGTAGTAATATGGTAATTTCTGCTAAATTTTTATTAAATCTTCTATAATAATTTACAAAACCTAAAAACTGCCTAACCTTTTGAACGGTATTGGGAATTGGGAATTTCTTCACTGCTTGTATTTTATTTTCATCTGGTATTATACCTGCTTCGCTAATAATATGCCCTAAGAAACACACTTCTGTCTTGCTGAATTCACATTTTTCCGGCTCTAATTTGAGCCCTGCTTCTATTAATGCTTGAGCTATTAAACCGAATCTTTCCTCTAATTCTTCAATCGTGTCCCCAAAAATAATGATATCATCAATATAATTAAAACATATTTTATCAACATATTTGGCTAAAACTTTATTTATAACACGCTGAAAAGTCCGCGCTGAGTTTTTAAGACCGAACGGGAGGACAACAAATTCAAATCTTCCCAACGGATGTATGCTAAATGCGGTTTTGTGGATATCCGACGGTCTCATTTTTACTTGATGAAAACCAGATTTTAGGTCTAACACATCAAAATATTTCCTCTTTCCAATTAAGTCCAGAATTTCATTAATATTGGGAAGTAAATATGGATCAGCTATAGTCACCGCATTTAAGGCTCTATAATCTATCACCAATCCATACCTTTTCTCTCCCGGGATCAGCTCCTTCTTCGGGACTACTAACGCTGGCGCATTGAACGCACTTTTTGTTTCTCTAATTGCTTTCGTTTCTTTTAATTTGCCCATTTCTTTTAAAGCTATTCCCTTAGATTTGTGTGCTAACGGGTACTGTTTTACGTATATTGGCTTGTCAGAAGTTAAATTGATTTCATGTTGTTCTACGTTACATGTACCCAATTTATCGACCTCTATGCAAAAAACATCTGGACATTCATTTATCATGCGCTCGATTCTTTCGTCGTTTCTTTTACCACCGTTTTTTAATTGCAATTTCTTTCGCAATATCTCCTTCCGACTCGGTTTTTTGGTTTTATTTTCTTGGTATTTATTTAAAAATTCAGTTTCTATATTTAGAATTGATTTTTCATCAATATTAAGTTCTTCTACCACTTGAGCCCCTTCTGGTATATAATCGATGTCTATTGAAACGTATTGATATTTTTTTCCTTCAAAAATTATTTTTTTATCTGCTTTTGATAGGTTTACATTATTTTCCTTCATAATAGTTAATATCTCCTTATAATCAAGCTTTTTAGTTTGCGTCGGCGCTTCTTCAGGCGTTTCTTGATCTTGTAGTACTGTATTTACGTTAAGTATTAAATGTTCTATATTTTTATCATCATTTTTCAAAAAATTTTCCAAGTTCTTAGGCTTGTGTTCATTTATCTTTTTTTGTTGTAAACTTTGTAATTCTGATTTGTCATTTATTTCGTGGATTTCAGATATTATGTTTAAAATGGCGACAACATCAGTATTAAATGTATTTTCTGTGACACCATCATTTTCTAGTAATGCTTCTGACTCATTTATTTCAATATTCTGTTTTTCGTGAGATTGTTCAGTTTGCTTTAACTGATCCTCTATGTCATCGATTTTGCTAGTCCTACTCTCTTCAAAAATCTCTTGATTATCTTCATCTTGCGTTCTGCTTTCATCTATATTATTCTCACGATCCGTTTCTTTTAAAATATTTTGTTGTTCGATATTATATGCATCATTGTCGCGAATAATCTCTTTTAAAATTATATTCAGAGTTTCTTTTTGGCTTAACTTCATTCCAGTTTTTATATCTTCATTATCAACTAGTATTTGTGTAGTATTTATTTTTGTAATCGGACCTCTCTGTAATTTTAATTTTACATTATTGACCTCTAAATATCCTTCATCTAAACGTAGTTTATTTCCTCTTAACAATTTTGTTCCCAATATTCCATCATATGTAATCACAAAATCATTAGGTGCTACGTGAAAATCAAAATACTTGCCATTTATCGGTAATTCTACAATACCTAATGTTTTTATAGAATTATTTGCGATGCCGGATAATAATATCTTTTTGATCTTGTTTTATTATATTAATTTGTGCTCCACTATCAACAAGTAAGTTACATAAATTCTTAGAATAGGGATTTATTACTTCGACATATTCTAATAAATCATCCAATTTTAAATGATATATCTCTAGTTTGATTTCTTTTTCATCGAGCGATTTAACCTCTTGCTGATCATGATCTTCATAATTTACCCTGTTCTGATTCTGCGACGCTATTACGACATTTGTTTTAACCGTGTCTTCCGTATTTCCGTATTTCCGTATTTCCGTATGTCTTCCGATTTGTGTTATAACTTCCCGGCCACTCGGTCCGAGAAGGCTTTGCTCGTTTCCCGACTCTACTCTCTGCTGATTTTGTAATCGAAAACATTCGTCTGTCGCATGGTTTGTATTTTTGCAGACACTGCAAAATTTACTCGTGCGCATTTCCAATGATTTGACTTCGGTACAATTTTTTATGTTATGACCGCTTTTGTTACAATATACGCAGTGTTCCTGTCTTCTAGCAATATTTTCTAAATTCCTCAATTTTCTACACTTTTGTACTGGGTGCCCACGGATTTCGCAATAATCACACTTTATTTGGCTATTACTTGTATTTTGAACATTCGTATTTTGATTGTTATAGTTGACATATTTACTATAGTTATTAGAGTTATTAAAATTTTGATATTTACGATTTGAATTATTAAAACTTTGCTGTTGATTACCTATCTGAGGACAGTTCTTAGCTGAGTGACCTTTTTCATCACAGACTTGACATTGAATATTTGTTTGAATATTTGTCTTGTGTTGTGCTACTAATAATATATATGGCGACGCAAAATGTACAGTTAATTTTCTAGTTCTCTTAAAAAATATTGAAATCTTCAAAATAAAACCTTTCTTAAAAGGTGAAAGTCGGAAAGTATAAATTGTTTTCATGTATTGATTTTTTTCTATTTATAATGATAAATAATTTTTTTAATAGCGACAAACAATGTAAAAAAATAGTGAAATCAACAAATGGTGAATTGTCAATTATTTATTTGAAATGCATTATTATTCAATCATTTTTCAATACAATTAGTAATTTTTTAATTTCTGTCTTTATTGCTGATTTAATGGTGATATTTTCAATTACTATGAACATACTTGACGGCCTCACCAGTTTACAGTACCTAGTGTATGTTTTCACTGTGTAATTAGTTCAAAAGTAATAAAATAGTCAAAAAAAATGTTTCAAGTTGTGCAGTGAACCCTTTCGGTTTAATCACTGTAAAACTACAACGACGAGTCCGTCAAGTATGTTCATAGTAATCGAAAATATTACCATTAAATCAGCAATAAAGACAAAAATTAAAAAATTACTAATTGCATTGAAAAATGATGTTATAATAATGCATTTGAAATAAATAATTGACAATTTACCATTTGTTGATTTCACTATTTTTTTACATTGTTTGTCGCTATTAAAAAAATTATTTATCATTATAAATAAAAAACCGCTGCCAAGTCATTGGCACTTAGCTTCCTCCTATTCTGCTAGTGGAAGATAATTACATGGGACAATCAACTCATTCTTTGATTTAAATATTCGCTACTATTCGATACTAAAAGGATAGGTTAGGAAGACACTTGTAGGGGAGGGGAGAAGGGACTTGGGGGTTAAGGTGATTCAAAAGGAGTAGGACTCGTCCGTGAACTCCCTGAAAACATGAAAACTCTCAAAATATACAAGCTTTATTATCAATTATATCGGTTAACAAAAATAATAATGCTTCAGCCAAACAGAGTATACAGGGTGAGAGTTGAAGGATTTTGATCTTAATATCTTTTTTTAAACTAAAAGGTTTCATAAGCCTCAAAAAAGAACCTTAGCGAAGTGATCAAGAGATGAATCTGTTCCTAAAATTTCAACTCAAGTTTAAACGCTTTTTACTCCTAATCGTACGAATAAAAAACCATTCTTTCTAGTTTTTTATTTTTATCTCAAAAAATAGTCGCCCAAAATTTCTTAAAAATTTTTACAACTAAGTAGAATATCGTTTGCGTTTTTTTGTCAGAATTTTTTCAACTCAACATTTAACTATTTATTTTTTGAGTTATTTATGTTTAAACGAAAATTACCTTTATATCATAAAAAATGAAACCAGATCAGTCAATCTAGAAATCTTGCGGGAAAAAGTAGACAAATTATGTTCTTTAGATACACTATTGTTGAATATATTGTGTAAATCATATGCATTATAAAAAACAAAATATATTTTTTCAAAAATAGAAAAATGGCTATAATTATGGCCATAAAATGGTCAAAATCAATAAAACAAAAAATGACCTAAATTCAGAATTAAAAAAATATATCATGTCAAATTTTATTACGGATCCGTCGCATGGTCCAAAATTAGGGCGGTATAACGTAGCATAACACACATCACACACACACACACACACACCACAACACACACACACACACAGCCATCCGCACGGACATTTTCTAAAAACGTATGATTCGTACTCCAAACACCTCCAAATGCGTTTCCACGAAGTATTAGCAAAACTGAAAATTTTACTATTACAAAGCTTCCTCTTGAGGAGGAAGCAAAAATGAATACATGAAAAAAAATTATACTTTCCGACCTTTACCTTCTAAGAAAGGTTTTATTTGAACAATTACGCTTATAATGCCCCGGTTTTAGACAGTAATGTCAAACAAAGTTCGTTGATAAATTTGAAGTGAAATTATTCGGATTTTGGTTATCATTATTTCTTACATCATTGTTTAAAATCGCTCCATTATTTGAATTATAAGAATTATTGAAATTATTTTGATGATTATTATAACGGGAATTTCTTTCAAATCCATTCGAATTATTATTATAATTATATGATTATTGGTTGTTATCTAGATTGTTATTCCCCTTAAATGATGAAAAGCGATTATTATTTGGATTCCAATTCGACTGAAGTGGGCAATTATTACTTAACTGTAAACAGAATTTTAAGCAATTCGTCGCGGCGTGTCCAACTTCGTTACAAAAATTACATGTTATTTCAGGAGTGGCTTCGACGACATTCTCTCTACGAGTCTCTTCTCGTCTTGAATTTTCATCACTTTCTTCTGTATACGCCCTTTCTGTAAGTCCCTCTCGATTTCTATGGCTTTTATACGTGCCGCCTCGAGTGTTTTCATATGGCCCATTCTTGTTGGTACTTCCCATCTAAGTCCTCAAATGAAAAATCTAATACAATCCTTCTCTAATGCAGTGTTGAAAGTCTCATCTTTCTCCGTTGCTCTTCCCTCGCGAACCCCGGCTTTCTTAATTTCTGTTTCGATCTGGCGAAGACAATTTGAATATACTACTATACTTTCCGTCGGGCGCTAATTGATCTTAGCTAATTCACCCGAAACCTCATGGTAACTTTTCAATGATCCAAAATTGGTCTCAAAAATTGTATTATTTCATCAATAGTTTTAAACTTGTGTCCCCTCGCGCAAGCTAATGCATCGCCGAAAAGTCGCATCCGAATAAGGCGCGCACAGTATTCTTCATTTTCTTCTGGAAGGATATCTCGGGCCTCCGTACAGCCATCAATAAACTGTATCAATGAAATATTCGATCCATTGTATCGAGGAATTAATTCAAGAGTGTCTTTGAGAAAAATGCCTTTTATTTTCGGAGCCATGTCGTCCTCGTTTTCGCTATCGTTATTTTCGTAATCGAAATTCAATCGCGTTTTTGGAGCGGCACTCAGCACGATATTCACTATATTTCCCATAGGTGTGGAAAATTGCTCGTTGCTGTCGTTATCGCGATTTCCGGACGGGCTGACTTTGAATGCGTCAACTCCCCAAAAATTAGAAATACGTTTGTAGATAAAGTCTTAAAGGTGAGCGAATTTCTCCCCTTTTCCAAGTTTTTTACTTTTTTTTACTTAACTCGTCGACACTTAGAAGCTTACCGCCGTACAGTGTAGTCGTGCTGATACTGCCTCCTCGTTTCCGTGCTATATAGATCCGTGCGTGCGTTCATCGTCCAGAGGACTGCTGCTGCGTCCGTGACCAGAATCCCCGTGTGTCGCTGGAATTATCCTGCTGCTGTTCAGCACCGCGTGCCCTTTGGTTTGCCGTTTGACTTCCTGCTGCACCCGGCCACACACGAGGCTTTGAGGCTTCCGTCCTGCTTTCCAGCGTCGAGCCCTGGTCTTCCGTCCTGCGCCGCTCCGGTCCAAGCCACGAGGCCTTTGTCCAGCTTCACGAAGCACCACTGTAAGTACCTGCCCGATCGCAATACTCTCTCTCTCGGCATTATTCGCTCTGCTCCGTCTCTCTTACTCCGCGCTGCTTTTGTACTGATCTTTGAGTCTTTACATAAAGAGAAACTTTACTATTACTCGGCTTGTGTCACTTTGTTCCTGACTCTGTCCATTCCCATGCGATTCACTCATAATCTATCTCGCGAACTAGCTACGTAGCCAAATTATTCACGACGCCTCCGCGGGCTCACGTGCACGAGGACGTGCACGTATAGCAAACTGCGCTACGGGCCAGGCTTCGTACAGCCTACAAGAAGCCTGCAACTAGCTGCTACATACTTTTCCTCTCGCTTATTTGTCGATCAGTGGATGCGCCACTGATCGTTTATATTCGGATGCAGACCACGTCATTCTTTAGGATCCCGGTCTACCAACACCGTTATAACACACTGATTATCAAAAAAAAAAAGAAAGAAAAAAGGAAAGATCGAGATGTGTTCACAACAGAGACTGCAAAACAAATGAAGCTCCCGTGTTATTTTCTTAATTCTGCCAACGAGTGCTTCGCCGAAGTAAGTGCGGCGACCGACGTCGCGAATTTCCCAGACGCGGATATTCTCAGAATAATCGAAAAAAAAGTTATTTTAGAAACATTTTAGTTTCATCGTAATTTTCCTATTCTTCATAACATGAAGCGTTAATAATAACTTACCTTGCAGTAAATAAATTATTCGTATTTACATCAAACCATTCAAAAGTTTATGATTATGTACGATCGGAATATTTATTGTAATAAAAGCTATAAATAAATTTTGATAATATTAATATGTATATACTTACTTTTCTATACCGTTGCTGGTGAATTATATGTTAAGCATTTCTTCCTGACATAAAAAAATAATTTAATTTTGCAGGTTTCGAACCCCAATCGCCTGTGTTACAGCCAAGTGCTGTATCACTTTGCTATCGTACGCATCATTTACATACGAATTGAAAGATATATTTCAGTTGTGCTCCCGGATGGGGTTTGTTTATGTTTATTATTTTAGAGTTTAATTGATAGTTATTCTTACTTCTGAATCTATTCGTTAATAGTAATAATGGGGTAATAAGGGCATAAAGGGGTTCTAATATTAACATAATACTGCGTTGCAACCTTCCAGGTAAGCAGCGAACAGTCGATAACGTCATTAATATAGCAGGCGCCCGATAGATGGCGCTCAAATCAGTGAGGATGCGGGGCTCGCACTATCTCTGATGGAAAACTCGTCCCATGTCTTATACTCTAAGTTGCTTCTCCTTTTCTCTTACTCCATAGTCAAGACTCTTGACTCTACCTCGACTCGATCGCGTCAGTGCCGCGCGCCTAGTCCCGCAGCGTTCCAAAACTCCCTAGCCGTGCCTAGTTCCACGTGTAGCATCTGCGCCCGGGTCCGCTCTGAACAAACACGAGGCGTCGACTGCTGCTGTGTATAACCTCGCGCGTGTTGCGTGGCTTATTTCTCGACCAATTGTTGTTGTTAAATTACGGTAAAAAGTGTGTGCGTGTGTAATTTAAATGTTCATGAATGCGTACTCTATCCGTGCGAGTTCTTTCTAGCATGTCTCTTCGACTAGGAAAAATGATACGAGTATGCTAAAATCAAGGGTCCAGGACAGTCTACTTCAAAGCAGTGCACACTTGTTGCTGCTTATCGGATAAGTTTTCTTTGCACTAATATTTTTTAATAATTACATATTCAACCCAAGAATTTTGTTGCTTTGTGTAAGGATTATGCCTTTTTTGTTTTTAGGGGTCCAATAGTGCTGATGTTGGAGCAAAGATGCGTGCAATCAAAAGCTGGTTTTGTTCGTCAACATGGGTGCACAGTAGGGTGGTTCAAAATTTCCCGACTTTCAAGTTTTCAATTTGTAACCCCTTGAAAAGCTTAAATACATGAAAGAAATGAAGTAGCTGCAAGGAGGGCGCTGTGCGATGAATTTTAAAGGTCTCCACCTCCGAAAGAAAATCGTTATTTTTCGTTTTTAGGCACGACCGCGACACGGAAGTGCCTTATAGTTTCGTGTGCGAAAAATGTGTACCATGCGATATCTCGCACAATTTTCGACCGATCGGGCTGAAATTTTAGGAGAAGTCTCCTTTCGCAAAAGCTAAACAAAATATTTTTTTTATCCCGATTCTCTACGTCGTTTTGAAATGCGGGCACAATTTGTTTAGATTTTATGGATTTTTTACGTGTATTTCCAATAAAACTTTTGGTGTTACACGATTAACTCTGAGAGATTTTAATCAATCGGGCTTAAAATTTGTGGTCAACTCCTCTTATAATAGTAAGCTTACAGTTCTATTTTGGGCTTGATCCTGCATGTATACGCAGAATGCGGTCACCTCCAAAAATCGCTAAAAACGGTTTTTTGGCCGTAACTCGAATTATAGGCATTCTACAAAAAAAGTTAAATAGAAAAGTTGTAAATATTTAAAAAATACAACTTTTTTCTATTGACATGAAATCATGAAAATGCATATAGCTCGAGTTTACAGCCCAAAATCGATTTTTTACAGCTAAAATACCAATAAAACTTTGCGAATAGAAAAGATAACCTCCAAGCCAAAACTTAAATTCTTGCTAAATTACGTATCTTCAATTATTGCAGCATTCTTCGATAGAATGATATTCACACATCGCATCGTCTTGTGCCATTCCGGGTGCACCACCTTTGAATACTTTTTGCCCTGTTTTTACAAAGCCAGACCGCGAGTAGCTGATTCGCGAGCGGGATCGCGGTGAGCAGAGGTTGCTTGTAAACGCATACAGGATAAACAGGAACCATAGGAGCACTTCTGCTCTAATTTTAAACTACTTATAACACTACTGCATCGCGTCGTTTTTGTCGTTTTTCACTACGCACTCACTTATAATATCGCCCAAAAGATGTACAGAGCAAACATTGCGGGTTAGCGGAGGCCGGGAGGCTACTTCAAAACGTCAAAACACACACACGGCAGACAGCTGCGTGAACCGGTCGCCAGCTCGATGGCGCACAATGTATGCGCAGTGGTCGAGCTCGCTAGCTGCCTCGCTTCGATAGAGCAACAAATTATGTATTTTCTTTGCACAAAATTTATGACTTTTTAGAAATGTTATGGAATTCACTTTGTTAAGCATGACGTCACAGCTTACACATAAACCTGCATAGTATTTTCCACCAATAGGATAGTTCCGATTTTGTCCACCTTATGAAATTTCGCGTATATTTTGTGCGCCACTTGTCGCTTAACAAGGCGAATTCCCATCTAAGTAATATAATTTGAATTAAAGTAATATAAAATAATAATTTTTTTAATCTTACGGAATAATTAATGGTTTTTAATCATATTTAAAGTAAATTTTGTTCGCGATAAAATAATACATATCAAAATTATGAATGTATATTCCAAAATCAATAATATTGAAAATTATGAGTTAAAAACTAAAATAAATAAAAAACATTCGAGTTACGCATGGCCACACATTTTTAATTGGTATACAAAATGGATACAAAATTAATTTTTTTCATCGTTTTTTTTTTTTTTTTTTTTTTTTTTATATATATTAGATAACAAACGCCAGACAGCGAGAGTGCAGCGCCGACACCGGCAGGTACTTATGGCGAGCGCGAAGCGCGAGCGACGGGGCTTGGGCGCTTGGCAAGCGCGAAGCGCGAGCGTCAGCGGTCGTGCCTTATGCGCAAAACGCGAAGCGCGAAGTGATGCAAGGCGGCAAGCCACATAGCGGCCGAAGGCCGCGTTGTGGCGCGCTATTTTTAAGTATTTCCGTTCTTTTTTCGATTATTGCTATGAAAGCTATATAAAAGTTTTCTTAGGTCATCAGAAGTGTTTTTTTCGATACACTATAACCTATTATATAAGTTCCGACCCACAGCTAACCCAACACAAAATTTTACCTGTTCAAAAGTGATCATTTTTGTCAATTTTGGACGAAAAATGCGGACAATGCGACAATTCTCCACTCGCCCATTCTTATTTCTTATTGTTAGTCAGAACAGGTAAGGGCTCGTTTAGAAGTGAATTTGTACTACTATTTACTGAAAAATTGCGAGAGAATGCGGAATATAATATGTTTGAAACGCCAAACGATTGATTATATTCATTTTGGTTTACCCATCAGTCCCGTACCCGATAGTAACGATGCTGGAGGCCAACTTAGTTTCGATAAAATAACAAGGACGCATTAATTTGCATTAATCTTTGTCTTTTTATACTTCAACACTCTATCCAAACAAATATTTCTATTTTCTTTTTTTTTTTTTACAAATAATTGAACCCGAGAAAGTTTTTTCCAAAATAAGTGTTTCCCGATGACCAAACGGGAAAAAGTAGCTAATTTTATTATCTTTCAAATGTATTTTTGCTGTATTGTTTGTAACAATGGAATGTTTGAAAAAACGAAAATAATGTTTTTCGAAAATCAAAAAATGGCCATAAAAAAAAGTAATTGAAAAAAGTAAAAAATAAATGTTTTTCCCGAATTCAGAATCCAAAAATAGATATGCATAGCTTCTCTGTAGGAGGAAGCAAAACGAGAAATAACGATTTTCTTTCAGAGGTAGAGACCTTTAAAATTCTTCGCACAGGTCTTCCTTGCAGCTACTTTATTTTTTTTTTATATATATTTAAGCTTTTCAAGGGGTTACAAATTAAAAACTCGAAAGTCGGGAAATTTTTAACCACCCTAGTGCACAGGTATATGGTGTTCAAGTTATTTATTCATCATGCTCTCACAAGCATTAGGGATCAAATGGTTTGCGTGAGCTGATTCGCGTTGAGGTGCATAGGGTTCATTGGACCAATTCCAAGTTATAAGCCACAAAATTTACGCAAGTATTTTTATGATTGACTGTATACAAATTAATATTTTTTAAATTAAAAAAATAATAAATCAATTGTATTAAAAAGCTATTTTTGATGAACAATTAAGGTTAACTTTTACTCACTAGTATGGAAGGTAGATCTTCGAATAAAGGCCAAGTTTCTTTGCAAGCTATGCAATTGCATTTGAAAAAAAACCTTTCTATGTATTTTTCCCTGTCAGATTTTAATGTGAAAGCAAAATTACAACCATAGTCATCCAATATCTATAAAATATAATTTATAGAAGTAAGCACTTAAGCTAACTAGTCAGTTGTGCTACTCGTTTCTCTTTGTTGATTCTACACGCAAATTTTTCTAAAGATTTATCAAGGATTCTCATGAGGCTATTATTGATTTCAACTCAAGTTTGTGTTGCGTGTCAAGATCTATTATTGAAAATCAAATAATGATGTTTCTACTTGATTAAAATTCAAAAGAGTGATTTGAAAATAGACAAGGATTCTAGTTATGGTAATTTAGTTGTTTTGAGCAAAACTTTAGCTTTGGCTTGTAAATTTTTGCCTCTAAACTCGTATTTGCGTTCAATAATTTTAACCTTTTCAAGACTTTACGCAAAGTGTTTTCAATTGTACACTCTAGTGTTCATTTTATTTGTTAACTTGAAATATTTGAGCACGAGTACTCCAATATTTCAGTGCTACGCGTTCAAGAAAATTGTAAAACTTTTGGGTTGAATTTCAACTAGTTTTAAAATTGTTCTATTTTAAATGCTTGAATGTTTTATGTGATGCAAAATAATATATTGTATCATGTGTATAAGGTTTTCAGTGTTTGTAATTATGCTTGTGTTGTATATAGGAGGGAGTTTGCAAGAATACTTCAAAGTGCGTATGCTCAATTAAACAGATGAATAGGAGTCTTGAAACCAATAATTATTTTGGTGCAATACGTATAACTGAGTGACTTTACCAACTTGTTGTCAGACGCAAGTAGCCGCTGGCGGAGAAGGTGTTTAGCTTAGCGAGATTCTCGGCCACTTGATACTTTTGTGGCCTTGAATGCTCGCTATACTTTTACTATGTGGAACTTTCTCGAAGCTATATTCGAAATAAATCTCGAATAATAGCGACGGGAAAGTTGTCACATAACAAGAGTATTTAACTGCGATGAGACTAATGTGCAACTTATTTCCATATCAGAAAAGGTGTTAGCCAAGAAAGGTGCCAGCTCAGCCTACACGATTGTAGATAGGGGCAAAAAGGAAAGCCTTACAGCACTTTTTATGTACGCAGATAGTATGCCAGCTAATATTCTAAAAAATTGTCCAGCTGGTTGGGGTATCGGCAATTCTGATAATGGTTGAATGACTACAGAGACGACAAGATACAAAAAAAAAATCAAATGTTAAAAATTATAAATGATTAAAAAATGTAGATTACTTCCTTATGGAAAATCAGTATTACTTACTAAAGTAAACAAGTGTGATATGCTCAAAAATGTGCATTTTTGTTAACTATTTATTAAATAAACAACTTCAATGATTATAGTATTTTATATTTATAGTTATCATAACCTTACTTACAATTATATAATAATTTTTTAGAATATTTATAGCTATTACAATTTAGTTATGACAATCTTTTCAGCTGTTCCAAAACGGGGACATGAGTTATGGATCGGGGGGACAAGTCGAAAAAGCGGTGTTCCATAACACGTACCAGTGACTGGTTTAGTTTTTTTAAATTTAAATTTAAATTTAAGTTTAATTTATAATTTAAAAATTTTATTTCAATCTTTAATATCTAGCCCATCGAGCCGTATTGAAAGTTTAACGTTATTATACTTTATAATAATTTAAATGAGACCAACATTTCTAACCTACCTGAAACCGTTCCATAAGGGGTACCTTACTGAAGTTTTTTAAATCGAATTTTGCCATTTTTTATTTTTTTTACAAAATTATACATGAGATTTTACATGAGATCTCAGTTGAGATCTCAGCTAAGATCTCATGTAAAATCTTATGTATAATTTTGTTAAAAAAATTGTCACAGAAATATAAAAGAGATATGATAGTCATGATCGACTCGACGTGGAGATTATCGCCTGACGCTCACGCACGCCAACGAGAAGGCCGCTACTCGGTACTGCTGTACCAAGTCCCAAAGCTATAGCTGCTGCTACAGCTGGCACATAAGGGACTCAGCCCTACTTACTTGCAGTCACCGTTATCGGTAGGCGCGCACCACACTCACTCTTTCGTCTGCTGATGGCTCACTCGCAAGAGCCGACGTCCTCTCGTCCGGAGCGCTGATCGACAGGTCGGTTCATCCTTCTCCGTTGTGGCAGGAGTTGGTCGGACGTTCTCTTCACGCACTCACACACACTCTCACACTGTCGCACGCCTTCGGTATAGTCGCTCGCAGCAGTCAGTCTCACACACGAGAGCTGACGCGTTCGCAACGGTGGCTGGAAGCTATCTGTCCGTCCGACGGAGTGCTAGTCCACGCGAGGCCCCAAATCTTGCCTCGCGCCTGTGCAACGTCGCGTTTATACGATTCACGAAACTACCTATTTTCGAGCCTTGTTACAATATGTACATCATATCTCTTTTATATTTCTTATCATGATTATCCTTAGCATCATATAATCTGGACCTCATCTGATAATTTTTATTTGGCATTCTTATACATATAATCTTGTACGATTAGTGTATAAAAAAATGTATTGTTTTACATCAATTAAAAGATACTCATGTTTGTACGTACGTACGTACGCTCTTTAGCTAATGTTTATCGTTAATGTTTATCAAAACTAATCATTTAAAAATTTAATTTTTGTGAGTAATCCATGTGTTGATATACAAAGATTCTAACAATAATAAAAAAAGAATTTTCACAAGATATATCTACTTAAGTTATTGATGTTTACAGAAGACATAGTTTTCCAAATTAAAGAATTTTAAATTATGTAGAAGATTAAGATTAAAGATAATAGTAATATAGGATTATAATCTATGTATGGATCTCATGGTATAACAAAGTCTAAATTCATACTAGATCTTGCAACATCCATATCTGGGAGCCTCAATAAGAACCAGGACTCCAGAGCAAATAGTTACGAGTGTTTGATTCTCCGTAATAATTATATCCAGATCTCAAACTTACTAAAAAACGTTCGCCAGTTTTAAGATTGGACAATGCATCGGTGCATAGAAATAATAACGTTTTAAATACAAAGTTTGAAAATGATATGGTAACTATGTGATAATCTATTTCGTTATTCTACGGTTCATGTTATACATATTAGGAATCTTGCAATGCGTTGAAAGAATTATAACGGGGTTTTAGACCGGAATAATAGAGAATGACGGGGTCCGCACCCGTGTATAAGCGATCAGTGGCGCATCCACTGATCGACAAATAAGCGAGAGGAAAAGTATGTAGCAGTTAGTTGCAGGCTTCTTGAAGGCAATGCGAAGCCTGGCCCGTAGCGCAGTTTGCTGTACGTGCACGTCCTCTTGCACGTAAGCCCGCGGAGGCGTCGTGAGTAATTTGGCTACGTAGCTAATTCGCGAGATAAACTAAGAGTGAATCGCATGGGAATGGATAGAGTCAGGAGCAAAGTGACACAAGCCGAGTAGTAGCAAAGTTTCTCTTTATGTAAAGACTCGAAATCAGTACAAAAGCAGCGCGGAGTAAGAGAGACGGAGCAGAGCGAATAGTGCCGAAAGAGAGTATTGCGATCGGGCAGGTACTTACAGAAGTGCTTCGTGGAACTCGATAAACGCCTCGTGGCTTTGACCGGAGCGGCGCAGGAAAGATGACCAGGACTTGACGCTGGACAGCAGGATGGACGCCTCAAAGCCTCGTGTGTGGCCGGGTGCAGCGAGAAGTCGAGCGGCAAGCAAATGCACTGCTCGAGCTGGACACGCGGTGCTGAACAGCACCAGGACGATTCCAGCGACACACGAAGTATCTGGTCAAGGACCCAGCAGCAGTCCTCCGGTAGACGAACGCACGCAAGCACGAATATCTCTAGCTTATAGTACGCGTAGTCGCGGAAACAAAGCAGCAGTATGGGCACGACTTTACAGCTCGGCGCTATACTCCTAAGTGTCGCGGCGCGAGACGCGACCACGTGGTCAGTGCAATCTTTCTCCCTCTCTCTCTCTCATTCTCTCAGACGGCGCCACTTGCACATACACACTACGCGCGGCTCTCTCTCTCTCTCTCTCTCTCTCTCTCTCTCTCTCGCTCTCTCTCTCTCTGTGTTATGGCTGTCTGTTCCTCTCACTTACCTGCTGCTGAAAGGAATGTTTTACAAGAATATTTGCAGGTAGAATGAGTTTATTATAATATGATGATATAATATAGGGGAGAGAGGGACGTAACTAGTGCACACAAGGCAACTCGTTATAAAATATACATGCTAATATTTACATTTAAATGACACGGAAATAATATGAAATTCGTATTTAATTTACGCTTTTTTCGGATTTTTTACTCAAATATTTATGAAAACTCAACCTGTATGTTATTCAAAGAAAACCAAAGTTAGCTTAGTAACAGATACAAAAGTTTAAAAGTTGATGATTGTGTTAGTCATAACTTATTAATAAATACCACTGTACCACAAATTACAATACTTTGCCCACTGTTGTTTATTTTGTGCATAAATGATATACTCCAAGAGATACCTATGGAAGGGATTTTGTCGTATGCTGACGATACAGCCATAATTGCAACAGGGGATTGTTTGCTAAAGCCCAAGATAACATAAATAATTATTTATTACACATATATAAATGGCTTGCGGTAAATAAGCTATTATTAAACGTTGGTTAGTCTGTTTGTATGATTTTCGGTAGCTATATCGGCAGTGTTCCTAACCAAATAGATATAAAAATACAAGATAAAAAAAATTAATTAGGATTGAGAACTGTAAATATCTGGGCATGGTTATAGATTACAATCTAAAATAGCATATGCACATGTTATATATTATTCAGAAAACTAAATATCTAGTATATATTTTTAAAAAAAATTACGGAATCGATGTTAATTGAGACTTTGATGTTAATATATTATGCATTTTACCACAGTACTATTAGCTCTGGTATCATTGTTTGGGGTGGAGCATATAAAAATAATAGAGATTTAATACAAAAAATACAGAAAATATTCTAAAAATTATAAACAAGACTAATTTTGTCACTCAAAGGAATCCACTCAATCTTGAGCAATTGTATACCCTGGAGGCTTTAAAGATTATACTATAATGATCTCAAAATGCAATATCTCAACTCATCTAGTATTACGAGAAATAAAAGTATTATAGTACCGATAAATAAAAAGAGAATTAGTAATGAGAATTCAACTTTCGAGTTCGAAAAAGCCACGTATTTATTTATTTTTTTTATTTTTACAGTGAAGTAAAATTATAGAGTCTTGTTGAATGGTGGAGTAACAGTTTCAAGACATGTTGATGTTGTTGGACCAGATGCAAAGTGTATTGGCCTCGATTATGATGACGAACTATTTCTTTCCGTACTCCGACTCTCGAATTAAATATTGTAAGAGAATGTTGAGCGGAGAAGGGTTCTCTGCTTGGCTCTATCCGTCGGTGTTATTCACAAGATATATTCGTGTATACTATTGGTTTACCCGAGGCATTATAAAAAACAAAAACATGTTTTATCAACAATAGTAGTACCCCGGCACCATGGAGAGTAAACAAAACTGACCTTGACCCCCCACCCGAGCTAGTGAGAGGTCAAGGTCAAGATTGTTTACTCTCCATGGTGCCATTTGTACTTTGGAGAGAGAGAACCCCCACTCTCGCTGTCTATCCAAAGTGTCTCTGATGGTTCAAGGCACTTTGGAGAGACTCCCCCACCTTACCCTGTTTTTATCCAAAAGTGTCTCGGAGTTATCAAGACACTTTGGAGAGCATCGGAGTGACTTCTTGAGGTGTTGCTTTCCCGACGGTTGACTGACGACTGGTGTACGATGCGGGAGAGGTGGTTTCCGTTACTACTATGCCTCCTTCGCACATACTCAGCATATTACCAGCTTCCATTTCGGTAGCCCTACCTTCCCGTTTCCACTCATACGAATAACACTTTTGTGGTGATGTGTGGTGTGGTAAGTGTGTGTTGCGTGTGTGTTGTGTGTGTGTGTGTGGTGTGTGTGTGTGTGGTGGTGTGTGTGTGTGGTGGGTGTGTGTGTGTGTGAGTGTGTGTCCTATCAATGTATTGTGTTGTACAACTAGAATGAATCATGAAGGATTTGGATAGGTGTGTTGGTAGAGTAGACAGGTAAGTGGTACAAGTATTAAATATTTGAACAATAATTATTCAATAGAAAATTAAACATAACTAATTATGATCAGTAATCCTTATATACGGTAGTATTATAAGTAGGAACAACTAGTTATATTCGAAATGAAATTAAGAATTCATAATATAAATTAAGTGTATATTTGTTATCTTTAACATTTATCTATATAATTCAAGCGAATATGGAAGAATTCTATTCATGGATCACCAAAGACATTAGATGCGAGTGAGTATGTGTACGAAACTTTTTCGTATTCATATTCTTTGCTTAGTACCACTCAATCTACAATATCTTAGGCTCTTTAACCTAGATAAATTGATAATTCTAAGATACGATATTTTGACAATGCTTCATCTGTCAAAGGACACATTTTTAAATACAGTGAGCTACGTTGTCGTTGCTTTAGGCCTTCTGTATCAGAGCTCCTCGCATCAACAATGCAACCCGATCCGCGTCTGATCATGAACTTATGGGTAATACCCAGTATAATGGTGATTCGTTGATCGAGGCATTATCTTCCTCAATGTATAGCTGGAATATCGCAACTCATCAAAACTCTCCAGGAACTGGTGATCAGGTGGCGGAGCGGCAAGGATCGAGCGCCGGAAATACCCTGTTTACTCAGATCGGACAACAGGGTTCAGAAAGTTCGCCAGAACGACGAGGTTATATGTTCAATTCGACGTGATAATTTTCCCGTAGGGTTGTTAAGCCAAACACACATTGGTAGGATTGGAGGGCAGGTATACTTGCTGACCTGATTCTGGCCTAGACTACAGGATGCTGTCTCTCTGTCGGGAGCGAAACCATCTTCTTCGCTCTGAAAACTTCCTTACTAGTTTTTACGGGCGAGAGAGAACTGTGGATATTGTATTGCAACGCATTCAGCTTAGATCAAAATTGATGGTTTTGGTGGGGTTGAGTGTACCCCAATTAAAACAAAGCTAATTGGTGGGGAAGGCAAGAGAATCATAAGCTTCTGTAGTGGGAGCAATAGAAATCTGCTGTGGTGACATTTTTGAAAACCAATGCTAACATAAATTTTAGTTACACAATCGTTTTACATAACATTGTTCACAATATACGCATTGACAGACCTAGTCGACGAAAATGTTTGCAGCTATGCGTGATTCATTTTTTCTCAGTTTGAATGAAATGTTGGAGGATCTGCTCCCACGCATTTAATCATAACAAACATGATGCAATATTTACGCTGAACAAGTATCAGAAAAACTGTATTGATAATCGAATAATATATTCCACATCTCGTATACCTCTTACGATTTCTCTGGATTTCGACTTATGTGATCGGGGAAAAAAAAAAAAAAAATTTGGTATGGCGATCTGCCAGAAAACTATAATACAATTACCAACGACCATCTCCGGACACATCTTGCACCAATGGTACCACGCTTCCTGTGGACTCTGCGTATTAACCCAAAGCATTGAGTTGACAGCGACGTGTATGGAATTAGATCTGCCGGATAAACTCAACCGCATGAAAGGTCATTTTTCGCGAACTTAGAAGAATATCCAACGAAATCAATTATTTACAAGAGGTAGAAGGATGGTGAGACAGGGCGTTTGGCTGATGTAACAATATCCCTCACTGATAAGACAAGAAAACAGAACACAACACGGGTGTTTAACAACGTTTACTTATGGTTGATTGAAGTGCACAGTGTTACTTGAGTGAGCAGTGTTAATAAGTGTGGCATCAATACCGCTCACTGTAATGAATCTAAGAAAAGCGACCATCGAGGTCAACTGCTCAAATTGATGATTCTCGATAAGTGGTGACTATTCAGCAGTTCTCGCCTTTCCTCTCCACTCGCAAAGTAAAGTTTATTCAGCTCTCTTGCAAATATCGTGTAAAACTTTTATAAAATTTTTTAGCGAGACATCCCCTCATACCAAAGTCAGACATGATGATGCAGATCACCAAATATCTCTCTAAACTACGTTTTTAAGATCTCGTATTAAGTAGGTGCGATAACAATGTGCGTATCTTTAATCTAAACAAGAAGGAAAAGAAGCACAAACCGTTTTCGTATAACCGCGAAAGCTTTGTTGTCCTTGAAAAACTGCCAATCATAGAGATCCATTTCCTTGTCTGACAGTCAAGAAACAAGTAGACTGACAGGACCCCGTGATGAGTGGAGCGGTTTTATTTGGTAATATATTTTATCAAGGAACAATCTAACTCCACAACTGTAGTCGACCAAACTTGTCGAGAAGTAGTCAATTTCGCAACAAGATTGTGTACGTCAGGCATAAAGTTAATGCCATTCACAACACTGTCTAACGGCGCAGTACGAAAAAAAACATCACAATCAATCCTAACAGACCTAAAATCTAATTCAATTACAGAACAAATGGGATAAGCGTTGTTGGCTGATAATCGGCAAGATTCTCGAATGCAAAAAGGTCAGTAACAGTTGGGATGACGATCGCGTATGTCGAATTGCCCGCATTTGAAATGTAACAACCCGTACCGCGAGAAGAGTGTGTGATACGCATCCACATACAGACTTGTTTTTTGAAGTCGGCTGTAGTGGTTTACGAGGCACATTGGTACACGTCAGCACAAAACAGAACAACAAAAATTAATTATTGAAATTATTTAAATATTGAGAACGGATTGCGTTTTGTTCGCCGTTGTAGTTATTCTGCAATAATCCAATGATTATCTTTTGGTAAATGCCTAGTAATGAATTAATCTATCACGCCAAGCACCGAGTGTTTGGGTTACCTTTTCACCTCTACACGCGTGAGCGGATATTTTGCTGGTGGTTTTAGAAAGCAGTTTTCATGACGCAATGCGATGCAGGGGTAAGTTTAGAAGCGAACGAACAACGAGTCCCTCGATATGTGCACTGTAATATACAGAATTGGGATCCATTAGACAAAACGTCACGTGAGAGGCACAAGACGTACACGTAAATCCGACGTCAACACCGGACATAGAACTATCCATATTAGACACGTTAACGTTAAGTAAACCTAAATCAATTTTATTGTCAAGTCATAACGCTGCGTCTAACGCACCAGCTACTCTGGCACAGCGTAGAGTATCATTTACCGGCTGTGGACGTCATAGTAACACAAGACCTGCTCAAGTGGATGAAATTTAATTTGGCGCGGTCCTAATTATACGGTCTCAATGTAACGAATTGTATGCGTAGGCATTATTTGGTGGAATACGGTTTCTGATGAAAAAATAACATCTCACTTGATTGAAAGTGATAGCATAAAATTAAGTACAGGGACGGGTGGATGTGTCTGCATCCCTTCCTGCAGGGTGCGATATGGCGACTATAAAGTTTAACACGTAACTCAAGCATTGTATGCGCAAATTCTAGATATCACAGTTTGCAAAAGGGATAGTAAATTCTATTGCAGATCAAGGAGTGGACGAGATTGGGTTTAACTGCCAATGAGTAGCCTCTCAAATGACGTCTGTGTTGGGTGGTAATTCAAGAGTGGACACTCCGACTCAACAACAAGAGTCAGTGTGTAAAAGCATTTTTATTGGCCTGGTATAGAGTAAGTAGTATATTGTTATTGATAGAGATAGAGACTTATCGCTGACAAAGATAATCTGTAGCTTTACTGCTGACCGGAATGGGATTTGTTAGTTGTAGATTTCTTCCTACTATTGTCTCTTTTCTGGTAGTTGGCAACCTCCTACCACTCCACGACTGAAACACTGCTGGCTTTTTTGCGTCATCTGCGACTGTCTTATTTTTACTTTCTTCTTTCCACCACTAACACCAACCCACGACCTTGCCGCCGGCTCATACGCATGGTTCCAGTCATTTTATTCAGATACTTGTGTCAGAACTGCGCTTACGTCACACTCTCGGCATCGTTACTTAAGCTCTGAAGGTCTTATTCTCGTTAAGACAATACACAATCAGATCTTTGCACTAGACACGAGCCGACTTCTTAACCGGAAGACGAAGCCACGTCTAAAGAGGTAATGCCGGACAAATAAGCTTCATACTGGCTGACCAATACCAGACAGTCTGATAAGTCTACAACGGCAATTGCAACGTAATTATCCCACACACAAACAAACCAATCGCCACGCCAATTTGTGAGTGAAAAAATTACATGCAATTTTTATTTGTGGTTTAAAAATGAAGTGTCACAGGTCAGTTCGTATCAATGGGAGAATGACATGAGCTCGCCCTATTTACTGAATGGAAAGAACAGACGATGATAGCAGAGGTAACTAATTGGAGGGGCAGTGTGGAATTTGTTGTCGAACGTAAGAAGTCTAATAACTGAGAGAAGCAAAGCACGTAGTACGGAGAAACATTCGGCCTGTCACGTAGGTTGGCAATACTATTTTAAACCATCACACCGGTAAAACCATTTACAGATTGACTGGTCTATTTCGATAATGAAGTAGTCTTTTTTATAACCAATCGACGTTACTAATTGACACCTTTTAAACCATTTTCACAACAATTTTTGACAAAGAGAATGAGTGAGTATTAGTTGGCGGTCACTCATGCCCAGTGCAATGCCTCTTGACTTGAATATAGGACAACACTGAACTCAAAATTAAGATTATCTTTCACATTGTCGAGGAGCTATTAATCTCCTCAAAAAGTAAGAAGAATGCGTCAACAACCACATTTTATTTGACATAAAAGTCTCTCATAATATCACTCATCATCGAACCTATCAGGTAACCTATTGCCATCGTAAGACGGCGCGCGAGATTTTTTCTCACAACAGAACCCCCTTATCTCTTCATTGATTGTCGAGAAAGGAGAGGTCTCATGAATTTCAGTGAGACCGACACACCAATTGCCGTGTAGACAAAAATTGGGGGAGTTTGTGATGGTAAAGGGTTGAGATGTTCTCGGGAAAACAGTTCTATCTACTTACTGACAGAACCATGGTGAAATCATCCGTCATCATCATCTCAATTGTTTTGTAGATCAGGAGAATCATTAGGAGACACCAAGAATAATTTTTTCAGGTAACCTGCCAACCACAAATACTTACTCC
>CM053172.1:28897769-28950084 GCA_012977825.3 Pteromalus puparum
CCAACAAACCACGATTAAATAAGTACATAATAGTACGAAGACTGCAGAAACCCAAAATATATTTCAAGCGCTTCAATAAACTGCTCAACTCAGGCCTCTTTTATAGTGCCACTAAGCTACGGAACTCGACAGTAGAGGGTGCTTTTTGCGTAGCGAAAATAAAACCCGGCAACGGTAAGCTGGGTTCTTGACGACGCTACATATCAGATAGCGTAGAAGCGAGAAACTCTGCAAAATATGAGTATTTGCAAGAAATTCTCCAAGAATATATCAACTTTTTCTCACTTTATTCAGGACTCTATGCAGTGTATACCTGCGTCAGTATATCATGTGTACTTGTGTTTTTTCGTTTATGATAAGAATAAAACCATCGTCAGAAAGCCAAGTTTCGATGACGATGATATTCAGATTACACAGAAGCGGGAAATTTCATAATTTAGTATATATAAACGTCTGTGGTAGCAAAATATCAGCATTATATACTGAATATTTATAAAAAATTGCCAGTCTACGTCCGTCGGTTGGTGAGACATGATCGTTTTCTCCCCTTGTAATCGCTATTTCGTCTTATATTTATGTAAGTAACATGTATCTGTGTGCGTGTGTATGTGTAAAGTGTGTGTATGACGCCGTAACTATGTTGCCTAGTGTAGCCCTTACGGTGTACATAAAAAAGTTCTTATACCGCGAAATTATTGGACCGATAGTTTCAGAGTTATAGACGATCGATTGATTAATCGATTTTCAATAATCGTCGTATCGACTCGCAACCTACGGTGTTGTGAAGCTCTTGGGGTGTACACAAAAAAGTTCTTATACCACGAAAATATCGGACCAATAGTTTCAGCGATATGAGGGATCGATTGGTTCAAATATCGTTTTTCATCGATATCTCGGAAACGGTGAGAGCTACGCAAAAACGGACAAAATTTTTGGGGTTTCCTAAAGGGGTTTCTACTTTCGGGGGGCCTACCCAACGGTGTATAGTTCAAGGTGATTTATCGATATTACCAATCGATCGATTTTCAAAATTTGCTGTTTTTGACCTGTAACCGGGTGTGTTGCGTAGCTGGTGGGATTTATATGAAAAAATTGTTATGCCGCGTAAATATCGGACCAGTAGTTTCGGAGATTTGTCCCCACACGTATTAGGATACTAGGAGTACGAGGAGGTGTACTAATTTTTTTTTTTTTTTTTTTTTCAAAGACCATTATGTCGCAGTGAGGGTAAAACAACCATTAATACGCTTGAGCTTCAAAAAGCCATTATGTCGCCGTGAGTGAAAAACAGCCATTAAAACGCTTGAGCAGGAGGCGTCTTTTACATGTATCGGATTAGATTACCTAGCCACTTAACGCTTAGGGCGTGTAGAGTAGCAATGATAAGGACCGCCTCGCTGCAGCTGCAGTGATAACACACCCATTTTCTCTCTCTCTCTCTCTCTCTCACTCGCGTCTTAGAAGTCTGCCACCTTCTTGAGCACATATTCTCCTGATACTATCTCGCCGTTTTCGCTTGATTTTCGGCCAAATTTAAATATAATTTCGATTGTATTATCGACTAATGCTCTGTACTCTGTATGTACGTGCTAGTCACAGAACAAAATCATAAGAAAAAGTGAGTGAGAGAGAGAGAGAGAGAGAGAGAGAGAGAGAGAGAGAGAGAGAGAGAGAGATGCATATGCTGACTTTACTTCACTTTGCGTAAAAAATACACCCGAGAGTCGTGGCTGTGGATGAAAAATACCATTCCCACGTAAACTCGAGATGGTTTTTGGCCATCTGATTATTCTAGAGACCAAGTTTCCATGCGTTTAACACTTTTTAATAAATCTGAGATGCACAGAAGCCGAAATATTAGATATGAAGACGATAACTGACGACTTTCGTCTCGCAGTTTTATCAAAAAGTGTCTATGCAAGGGCTTTGCGAAGTAAAAAGTGGTGGAAAAAGTGTGTGGCGAGAGGCGAAAATCAGCGCAGCTTCTTCAGTCCTTGGCTAGCTTTCACCAAGTGATAATCGTATTAATATATTTTTCGACATGCGGGTTTTAAGTGTTGCCGAAATTAATGCGCGCGCGACTTGCCGTATCGGTTCACTACCACCACCACCACTATCACCATCGCACGACCCGATGCTGCCTCAATATGACGAGGACAGAGCGGCTGACGAAGAGGTGGCTGCAATAATGGGGAGCATCAGCCCCATTAACGTAGCACCGCTCGTCATGTTTGCTGCGTATGGGTCACCACAACTACTATATCCGGAGTTAGGGGTCGCGGTCGATAATGAGAGTGTCGTCGGTGACGACGTCGAAGAGGTTGACCGGGTATGGCAGGTCCAGGAGGCAGAGGAGAATGCCGCAAGGATTTTTGCCAGACAGGCCGAGGCTCGGGCTGTGGCGCAGGAGGAGGAAGAGGAGGCTGCAAGGGTGCGCCTTCTCAGAGAGGTTGAAGAGGGCAGCGATGGGGGTGAGGAAGCTGCTGAAGATAACGAGACCACCGACGAAGAAGAGGAGGAGGAGGATGACTCAGGTGTCGATAGCATCGACAGCGATCCCGAGCCGATGGAAGAAGATGACAACAGCAGCAGCAGTAGTTCCTTCGGCAGCAGCAGCGACAGCGAAGCAGACGAGCCATATGATCCTGCAAGGGATCCGGAACGGGAAGCCCGCCTGCATCGACTGCTAGGGTTCCGCAAACACCTGTGGCAGGTGCGCCAACGTCTGCTCCGGCTTAAGCGTCGACGAGACGTCAGCAGAATGGAGGGAAAAATCCGGCGTGCGCGGGAGCGACGTAAAAGGTATATGGCTAGATTGACCCGTGCTGAGCGACGCAATCTGCCAGGACCACAAGTAGAGCTTCCGCGCAAATATAGAGATTTTTGCTTCGGGTGTGGACGGTTATTCGTGACACAGCGTGTGCGGTGGTGGTGGCGTTGTGGAATGTGCGGACTCTGGTTATGTCCAGATTGTAATACGGACCCACTACACTGCGAACGTAACCAGTTGGTGTAGAACTGTAAAAACAGCAGTTTTTAGTGCATAAGTTTAGTTTTTAAAAACAGTAGTTTTTTAGTGTTTACGTTTAGTTTTAAAAACATTAAAAACTTGTGTGCGTGTGCAGATAAAACATTTTAAAAAAAGGTAAGAAAAATCACATATAAATATTGCGCGTGCGCGTGTGTATGTGCGTATGTATGTATACGTGTATGTATGCGTGTGTTTGTGTGTGTGTATTATATGCGTACACCCCTACAAAAATCCGTCAGTCCTCAACCAGCCGTCGGATCGGCAGCATCGCAGAAAGTCGCTCCGTTGCTCTCCAAAGTGCCCTGTAAACCCCGAGGCACTTTGGATAGAAGGTGGGTAAAGTGGGGGATTTTCTCCAAAGTGTCTCTAAAATCAAAGACACTTTGGATAGTGAGGAGAGGGGACTCGTCTCTCTCCAAAGTGTCTCGAAAATTCAGAGGCACTTTGGTGAGACAGAGTGGGGGGAGGGGGGCTTTCTCCAAAGTGCAAATGGCACCATGGAGAGTAAACAATCTTGACCTTGACCTCTCACTGGCTCGGGTGGGGGGTCAAGGTCAGCTTTGTTTACTCTCCATGGTGCCGGGATACTACTAACAATGAAACAATTTACAGTCAATGCCGTCCTAATCAGGAAGCTGAAATTGATTTATTTATGTGAATAAAAATGAATATATACAAGATTTGCCATTTTTACAATCGAGGACTTCTTACAATTATGTAGAAGTGGACATTGGAAGATCGAGAAGGCGCTTCCCGGCCGGGCGGCGGGGGGAGAGCGTCGGTGTATAACAGTGCGCCTCTCATGGCTGTTCAGTTCGTTATTTTCGCTCTAAGTCGGATTTTCGCTCTGTATTTATAGTCGGCGCGGAGCAGTGAGAGACTCGAGCGAAGCGTGTTTACATATTTTCTACTGCCAACATCAGAATCGCGGCTCATATAAGTTCTTACAGCTGATTTCCGAAAGATCGAGAAGCTTGTCTCGCTGCCGAGTAGCCAGTGAGCGTTGGAAAGCGAACACGTAAGAAATACTCCAGCTTGGTCGTGGATACGGAATTTCGCGATGCGGTATGATAGTGCAGAGCAAAGAGGTGTGAGCGGTCTTGACATTTTTTCTTTCTATGACGTCGGAGATCATTCATGTTTTGTTTTTGTTTTCAGCTGATGTAAGAGATGCGTGTATACAGTATTTAAATTCTGTGTACCTTCTTTTTTATTTATTCCACTTTCTTGTAAATGTATAGGGTATTCAAAAACAATACAACATTTTTATACCACCGTAATCAGCGTGAAAAACTGAATACAATGGAATTAGTCCGGAAAATTTTCCATCACTTTTCATTTTTCTATTAAGCAAAAAAAATCCCCCCACCACAGCGCCCGGCGGCGCAAAGCGCGTGAGGAGAAGTGAGTGCGGCGGCCGCAGCGTTGCTGAGCGTAAAGAAAATAGTCCCTACGACACGTGGCGATCGGCTGTCGGCAAACGCAAATATCGTCAGGATGACTGATGGCGATTGGCTCGCGATACAACTTTTATTAAACGAGCAAAACTTTAGCAATTAAAAAAAATAATTGCGTAGTCCGTCACACTTTGGGTTACTATAAAGTTTTAGGTTAACCGACAGTAAATTTTGATTGGTACTGAAAATTGATGCAATATTCGAACGATTATTTTTCGGACGCAGCTGAATTTTGTATCAAATTATAATAATTGAATTTTTTTCGATTACTAATCGGAAAAGACATCGGGCTCCCGTCTCGAAGCAGCGGGTGCTTTTTAATCGCGGTTTTCAGCCCCTGAAAACGCCTGGGGAAGGTCCAGAGCGACGACGAGGCTCTTCCCCCGTCAGATAAGACTTTTTCGCGATTTTTTTTTTTTTTTTTTAAGTGGCATTTCGAACTCGAAAGTTCATCGCCTCATCTACGCAAGCCTTCCACGTATCCCTATTTTGTGCTAACCCTATCCATTTCGCGCCGTCCCGCCCGATTTCAGTTAAGTCCGCTTTTACATTGTCCTCCCACCTGCGTCTAGGTCCACCTAGAGGTCGCGACGTATTTGGCTTTCCTTTCATTATACGCGCTGCCGTGCGATCATTTCCCATTCTTGCAACGTGCCCTGCCCATCTTAGTCTTCGCGATTTAATTATTCTGTTTATATTCGGTGACGCGTATAGGTTATGTAGCTCGTCGTTGTGCAGTTTCCTCCACTCCCCGGTTTCCTCATCTTTCTTTGGCCCGTATATTTTTCGCAGAACTTTATTTTCGAACACCCTAAAACGGTTTTCCTCTGCTTTAGTGAGCGCCCAAGTTTCGCATCCGTACAAGATTACCGGCATTATTATAGTCCTATATATCCTAATTTTTACATTTTTAGACAGCAGTTTTGATTTTAGTAGTTTGTTCACGGCGTAGAAGCAGGCATTACCCGAATGTAGTCTCTTATTAATCTCGGCTTTGATTTCGTTTCGATCATTTATAGTTGTGCCTAAATATCTGAATTCGCTAACCTTTTCGAAAGTAAAATTTCCGACTCTAAGATCCCCCTCTCCTTCGCAAATGCCCAGTTTATCCATAATCATATATTTCGTTTTCGATTCGCTCACCTCTAACCCCGTTTCCTCGGCCGCATTTATGAGTATTTCCGCGTTTCTCGCTACCGTTTCGCCATTATCCCCCACTATGTCCAAATCATCTGCATATCCTAGAATCTGCGTTTTTCCGTTGAGTGTTGCGCCCAGCCCGCTAGTCTGCATTTGTCTAACAACATACTCTAGCGTTAAGTTAAAGAGTACCGTGGAGAGCCCGTCCCCTTGTTTCAAACCGTCGTGTATCATGAACGATTCAGATACATTACCGCCTACTCGTACTTTTCCCGTGCTTCCGTTCAGACATATTTGTATTAATTTCACAAGTTTTTTTGGCACGCCGAGGAGCACAAGGATTTGATACATTTTGCTTCGCTTGATAGAATCATACGCTTTTTTAAAATCTATGAATAACTGGTGTATTGTTTCGCAATACTCCCATTTTCTTTCTAACAACTGTCTTATAGTAAACATTTAATCGCTCGTCGACCTGTTACGCCGGAATCCACACTGATAATCTCCTATTATATCTTCCGCGAAGGGCGTGAGTCTGGCCTGTATTACGTTTGATAGAACTTTGTAGCAGGTAGCTAAAAGTGAGATTCCCCGGTAGTTATTGCAATCTGTCTTATCTCCCTTTTTGAAAATCGGTATAATGATAGATTCTTTCCAGTTTTCCGGTATCGTTTCATTTTTCCAAATAGCACATACTAGTTCAAAAATTTTGAATGTAAGCGCGGTGCCCCCGTATTTAAGTAGTTCAGCTGGTATAGAATCGTTTCCCGCGGCCTTATTGTTTTTTAGTTTTTTGATCGCGGCTTCTACTTCTTCGTAGGTCGGTTCTTCCAAATGGAGTTCAGCAGTGTGGATTTCGTCTTCCGTTTCCTCGCAGTTTTCATGTACGTTTCGCAGCTTATCAAAATAGCCCTTCCACAGCTTTAACAGTTCACCTTCGCTTGTAACGAGATTCCCGCCCTCATCTTTCATTAATTGTGATCTACTCTGGAAACCCTTCCTAATAGCGTTAATTCCTTTGTACATCTCGCGCGGGTTATTTTCCTTACTATTAGTTTCTATTTTTCTAATCTGATTCTTTTGATACTCGCGTTTTTTGTTCCTGTAAATCGCCCCCACTTGCCTTCTCTTTTTTTTTTCGCGATTACTAGTCGGAAAATACCTCAAGCCGCCGTCTCGACGTAGCAGGTGCTTTTTGTTCGCGGTTTTCAGCCCCTGGAAAGGCCTGGGGAAGCTCCAGAACGACGAGGAGGCTCCTGCTCCAGAAGATAAAGCTTTTTCGTGATTACTAATCGGAAAAAACCTCGGGCTGCCATCTAGAAGCAGCGGGTGCTTTTTGATCGCGGTTTTCAGCCACTGAAAACGCCTGGGGAAGCCCCAGAACGACAACGAGGCTTCTTGTCCAGAAGATAAGGCTTTTTCGCGATTACTAGTCGGAAACTACCTCCAGCAGCCGTCTAGAAGCAGCAGGTGCTTTTTGCTCGCGGTTTTCAGTCCCTGAGAACGCCTGGGGAAGCTCCGGAGCGACGACGAGGCTCCTTCTCCAGAAGATAAGACTTTTTCGCGATTACTAGTCGGAAAATACCGCGGGCCGTCGTCTTGACGCAGCGGGCGCTTTTTGTAACCTACTGTTTGAAATCAAAACTAATTATTAACTTAACAGATATAAACTATAATATATTTAGCAGAAATAAAATATAAAATAAACTTATAATATAAAAATCAAATATTAATTTTCATTATGATGATAATCCGTATCATTATCATCATCATCATCATCTTCGTCAGTCTTGTCATCTTCATGCTCATTATTATCATCCACGTGATGATTATTCTCATCCTCATCCTGGTTATTCTCATTATCATTATTTTCGCCGTCATCTTTGGCTCTTCTCCCTCTTCGGCAGTGCTTAAAATGGCCCCCTTCCTTGCGAATACATGCAGTAGCACGTCGCAAGATATCTTGAGTTGCTCGCCGAATCTGGTCATTTGTGACATGATTAACATGCTCCCCGATTCGGTTTCGCAACTCCTCGACATTTGCTGGAGCACCATTATGGTACACCTCCTCCTTGGAGTACGCCCAAAAGAAATAATCTAATGGGTTAAGATCTAGCGAACGAGCTGCCCATGGTGTCGGCCCTCCACGTCCTATCCACCTCCCGGGGAACGTGTTGTCCAAATGGTCGCGGACGTCAATCGCAAAATGAGCTTGAGCTCAATCGTGCATAAAAATCATATTTTGCTGCTGTTCTGGAGTCAAGGCGCCATTTAAAAGAGCAGGCAAATCTTCCTGCAAAAAGTACAGATAATTGTGCCGATCCAATCTGTCTGGAAGCTCCCATGGTCCTATCAGCTGATCTCCAACAAGCCCTGCCCACATATTTACGAAAGTCTGTTCTGAAAGCGATCTGTAAAAATAAATTACAAATTTTTACTACATATACTAAGTTTATACGAAATAGATTATTTTTCAACATTATATGTGCAAAAACAATATTTTGTATTCATATTATTGAACATTTTTTTTCGGTACACGTGCTAAAATAAATTCCATGCTTATATTGTTCTTGACTCGCCTTGCTTGGGTGATAAATTCACGCCCGTGCAAGAATCAACTCTTTTGTATTAGTACTGCAGTTAGTTTAGTTAGCTAGTTACCTTCTCTGGCTAGAAATTGATTTTCGTGTGCCCAGTATTGTTCATTATGCGAGTTTGTCATTCCTGTGCGCACATACGTTGACTCATCCGTCCATAAAATACGGTCGAGAAAACCGGGGTCCCTTTCATGCTCCCGCACGATCATGCTGCATAGTGCAAACCTATTTTGACGATCACCTTCCACTGTAAGAAAAGCATTCAAATAAAATAATTTTTCACCACACTGCGCATAACGTACGTACTTTATCCCTGCTGAGCCGGGACTAAAGTGCTGCATGTACTCCCTACCCCCACTTCAGCTTCAACTATTACTATAATGAAAATAACAGCTAAAAATAAACGCATTTATGACAGAAAAGAAAATGCTATGTTTCACGTTTTACTATAAACTGAACTTTACTATTACTGTAGTCTTATAAATCAAATAAATAACACATGTTAGTGTATTCTTTTCACGTAAGATAGCAAAGCCCTTGAGTACTTACAGATTTCATGGACGCGACGGTATTTAAAGCCTTTCTTCATCACACGTTGGCACGTAGAGTACGACGTCCCGACGAATCGGGCGCTCTGCCGTAAGCTCGTCGTAGGGTCCTCGGCAAAGCAATCCAAAATTGCTTCGTCATGCTCGGCTCTCGCACCCCTTCGACGACCTCCATCAGGATTTCGCACTTGCACACTGCCCGTTTTAGCCAGACGTTGATAAACGCGTGCAAATGTACCTGCGTCTGGATGTCATCGATTCGGGAATCGTCGCTTATATTCAGCGGCTGCTGCACGGCCCACTTGATTGCACGCACCGTACACTATGAGCATATCAGCATAATCTTGGTTGGTATAACCAGCATTGCGTGGTCGCGCACCTCCTTCAGCCATATCGTAGCAATATCACGATGTGCACGGACAGAATTAACTAACGATACTGAATATCTCGATAGAAGTGGGAAATTGCAAAAGATAAAAACAAATGACACACGCAATCGTGAAAAACAGAGACAGTCGAGGATTATGTATTTATGCTGTAATAAAATAAGTGAAGCCGTTTCTCTCGTTTAACCCCATTTTTGGAGTCGCATATTCTCATCGATTGAGAAAAAGTGGTTTACGTTAAAATGCCGAAGTCAGTTTGTTATCGCTTTTTAGACAATCCAATGAAATATCAGAAGCTTATAGCTGTTTTAGTCGAAAGAAGTGATTTCGCTGATATCCTAACATCAGATGTGCTAAGAATTATTTTCAAAGAGGTTTTTCTAAAATATCCATCTGGCGAAGAGGTTCTACAGTTTCGGAATTTTGTTTGTTCTCGTCAAAATTATATTCAAGAACACATCAAGTTAGTTAATTTGTTTATAATCTTTATAATTGTGCGAATGCAAGCTCTAAAGAACTAATTTGTTTATTAGCTGCTGGAATGTTCAAAATAGGCATATGATTTTGTTGAAAGAACACGAAATGGATATAACTAATAAATTGAAGCTTTTTGGCGTCATTGTGAACACGAAATTTGAAGTATTACATTTTGGATCGGACTTAATAACAGAAATCACACAGAGAAAGCTTGAGATTGTGCGCCACAGACTAATGCAAACTCTTTGGTTATCAGCTTTTTGAAAAACCACTATAAAGCTTTGGTAAAAATCGAAAATTTTATCAATTCCTGAAAAATGTGAAGGGTACAAGATTGTAAAGGTTCGTATAATTGCTGACGGCTTTATTAACTGGAAATTTAATTATTTGTAGTTTATACACGAAAAATAAAAATCAAAATAAGTAGTTTTCGATATCAGTGCGAAAGTTGAGATTCTAGCAAGAATGTAAGGTTAAGCTTACGTTCGAATTTTTCAGGCGACAATAACATGAGTACAGAATCAACTTTTGCACTTGTATCGAACACTTTTTGGATGCCAAAGACGATAATGCGACTTTAAAATTGAGCTGAAGGAATAAACTTGAACTTTACGAACACAATGTATTGTTTTCATCATTTTTTAAGCTCTTACATAACTTATAACTAACACATAAAACACAGTATTGCTTTGCTATTCTAATTTGTAATATTTTTTATAGAATACTCTTGTTTATTTGGAAAGAACAGAATTAAGAAGATCAAAATTTGTGGACAAAAGCTTATCTGAAAAATGCATAACAATACTACGTTGGATGAATTTGTCAGAGCAGCGTATTGACGATCTAATTTCAAGCAAAGATCTACTAGATATCCAAGATGTCACGAATGCGTGTCTTGGAGATATGTTTTTTGATGATGACGTCGATACAACCATTTTAAAAACTTTTATGCTCACCGCAGTATTTCAAAAAATGCAAAAATTATTAGAAAAAAAAGATGATCACACTTTTACATGTCGTAACTGCAGTAAAACTGTTACTGATGATTGCATTCGATGTGACGATTGCTTAATATGGTACCATTACCACTGTGCTGGTGTTCAAGCGTCTACAAACACGTCGTTGAGCGACGTTGATTATTATTGTTCTAAATATATTAAAAACTAAAGTAAAATATAAAAAACAGTATTTTTTCTATTTAAAAATTAAAGTACATACAAACATAACTTTTAAAAAGGCTTCAGTTTCAACAATCAAGGAGCACTTCTATGGGTATGAAAGCACAAGCGTCTGCGTCGCTGATCTGTCTGCCTTTGTCGATCTTTTCCAAGGTCCACCTATGACGCTTTGAATCAGTGGCGCAACCACTCTATCTGTTAATTCGTAATCGCAAAAGACTCTTGTGCTATCGAGCATACGCTCTTGCGACGCAATGTCGCTTATTTCGAGATTCTGAGAGGCCTTTGAGAGCCAGAATAGCGCCGGCATCTTCGAGACTACTAGCTAGGTTTCAATCAACTAGTAATCGCAAAAAAGCCTTATCTTCTAGAGAAGGAGCCTCCTCGAAGCTCTGGAGCTTTTTCAAGCGTTTTCAGAGGCTGAAAACCGCGATCAAAAAGCACCTGCTGCGTCGAGACGGCAGCCCGAGGTTTTTTCCGATTAGTAATCGAGAAAAAGCCTTATCTTCTGGAGAAGGAGCCTCGTCGTCGCTCCGGAGCTTCCCCAGGCGTTCTCAGGGACTGAAAACCGCGAGCAAAAAGCACCTGCTGCTTCTAGACGGCTGCTGGAGGTAGTTTCCGACTAGTAATCGCGAAAAAGCCTTATCTTCTGGAGAAGAAGCCTCGTTGTCGTTCTAGAGCTTCCCCAGGCCTTTCCAGGGGCTGAAAACCGCGAGCAAAAAGCACCTGCTGCGTCGAGATGGCGGCTCGCGGTATTTTCCGACTAGTAATCGCCGAGACAGTCTACTAATAATAACGAAAAACGAAATGCTGTCAGCATTCCTTACATCAACAAGTTCTATGAGCAGACCAGTTACGCATTTAAGCAAAATATTATCGACGTTGTACCAAAAATTAACAGCCAAATGAAGAACATCATTGTCAAAGGCAAGGATAAAAAAGAAAAAGACCTCGAAAACAACGTCGTATACAAACTTGAATGTAATGACTACTCTGCTACATACGTAGGCCAAGCAAAAAGAAATGTGTGTATACGTATAAACGAACATATAAAATCAAAATATAGTGTAATTTCCCACCACACTAGTAACTACGATCACACATTCAATTTTGAAAATTATAAAATCAAAGATAAAGAAACAAATTTAAATAAAATACTAATTTCCGAAATGTTACACATACATTTACAAGAAAGTGGAGTAAATAAAGAAGATACACAGAATTAAAATACTGTATATACGCATCTCTTACATCAGCTGAAAAGAAAAACAAAACATAAATTATCTCCGACGTCATAGAAAAAAAAAATGTCAACACCTCTCACACCTCTCTGCTCTGCACTACCATACCGCATCGCGAAAATGTGTATCCGCGACCAAGCTGGAGTGTTTCTTACATGTTAGCTTTCCAACGCTCACCGGCTACTCTGCAGAGAGACAAGCTTCTCGATCTTTCGAAAATCAGCTGTAAGAACTTATATGAGCCGCAATTCTGACGTCGACAACAGAAAAAATGTAAACACGCTTCGCTCGAGTCTCTCACTACTCCACGCCGACTGTAAATGCAGATCGAAAATCCGACTTCGCGCGAATAACGATCTAAACAGCTGTGAGAGATGCACTGTTATACACCGACGCTCTCCCCCCGCCGCCCGGCGAGGAAGCGCCTTCTCGATCTTTCCAATGTCCATTTCTCCATAATTGTAAGTAATCCTCGATTGTACAAATTGCAAATCTTGTATATATTCATTTTTATTCACATAAATAAATCAATTTCAGCTTCTTGATGAGGACGGCATTGACCATCGAAACGTCGAAAAAACCTGTTTTTGTTTTTTTTATAACAAAATATATCTTGTTAAATAAGAGAAGTGAACGTTAGTTCGAAAACGAAATTGATGATGATGTATTCGATGGCACAGAGGAAAATGAAACTGTAACCGAAAAAGAACAAATAAATGTGAAGAATATCAATAAAAATAGTTCGAAACCAAATACAAATACTCCACGTCGATCCGATAAGAATCTGATAAGATATCCGGAAAATATTGAAAATAGAGTATCCGTACATTATTGAAGAGTAAATACACCTTGTACATTTGAGAAGGCGATGAATAGCGATGAATGTGAAAGTTGGAAAAATGCAATGGACAAAGAAATGAGTAGCTTGTATGGAAATGAAACATGGAAATTAGTTAAAAAACCGAATGTATTTAAAGCTGATGTATTTAAAGCTATGTTAGTAGTTAGAGGTTCTTAACAAACAAATATGATTGATGACATATACGCTCCGGTAGCAAAAACTCAGACGTTAAAAATTCTATTCTTATTTTGTTGTCAGTATGGTTGAATTATAGAACAAATTGATGTTATTACAGCTTTTCTAAACGGGAAAGTAAGCTAAGAGGTATATGTCAATCAACCAAAAGGCTACAATGACGAAGCGAACAAAGTTTGTAAATTGTTTAAAGCGTTGTGTTGACTACGAGAAAGTCCAAGAAAATGGTACGAGTGTTTTGATGGATATTTAGCGTGAAGGCGTGTTGTAATATAGTGTCCTGAATTAAAAATTCCATGTATAAGTACTGTAGCAAACAGTATAGCGCGCGAGAAAATGTGAGAGCGCTAATGAGTGTGTGAGGGAACACACACGTGTAAGTATTCACTCTCGCGGTATATGCGTGTGTCACATGACCTCTAATGGTGTCGAGACTATGAACGCTCTTGCATCGCTTACTTGATTTCGAGCCGTCGCCAAGTACACATGGTGTACACGATGCATAGTAGTAGCTGTACATAGAAGAAGACAAATCAATCCACATGGTTATTAACTATTGATCCTCTCTGTGTTAAACAAGAAATCATTGGCGATAATTAACGATTATCAGTTTATAAAACTTATACTTGCCATCAGGGGGTTATCACGCCCCTTGATTTTTTATGCGGGTTTAATTCTCCTTTTTTATACTGCAATTTAATTATAGCATTGTCTAATCTGATTTTTTATGTAAATATGGTATTAATATTAGAATTTGTTTCATTTTATAAAATCATCCTATTTGATCAGTCCTAATAAACATGATTTTATTCTTATAATGTTACAGGTCCGATTTTGGGGTCAAGTGATTGATGAGCTTGAGAAAAACAGAACGTCATGTTCAGATTATGATGATGATGATGATGATGATGATGATGATGATGATGATGATGACGACGACGACGACGATGATGATGATGATGATGATGATGATGATGATGATGATGATGATGATGATGATGATGATGATAACAAGTTAAGATACGTACCATGCCTTTTGAAAAATAAAAATAAAAATAAATGTAAATCAACGGCTCGTGAAATTCTAATGGATGATATTCGCAAGCGACGATATTGTTTGAAAAAAATATCTAATTCATCAATATCATCTAAAAAAGATACTTTTTCAGCTATACTAGAACTCGTGAAAAGTAAGCCACAACTTAAGAAGGTACAATTTTCAGATGTTGGATTCATTACTATGATAATATTTTTCTAACACATGAACAATTTTTGGGCACTTGATACATATTAATTGTTTTAAAAGCAACTTTTGTCTAACCGACCTTAAAAACGCGAGAAATAAATATATCTAGTTGCCGGTATTTAATAAACTTGGTGTAATATGTACATATGTTTTAAAATCTTTTAAATTTTTCTGAATGAAAACATTGAACCATAAATATAATGTGGCGTATCGAAAAGTGGTCACTTCAGTGTTCTTTATTAGCATTGATAACCCAACAATTGAAACATGCGTTACAAGAAGTATTATTTTCACTTTGAACAAGGGGGTCTTTTTGCCCGTGTGCTTACATTACACATCTCCAACTTGCAATATGCACTTACCTTCGAATTATGCTTGCCTGCGATTTATACTTTATAATTTAGCTAAAAAGCCCACTCTTGCGCCAAGTGCATAATTTACTATTTGCTATAATAATTAATATTATTTTTAAGGCCTCCGATCGCGTATTACCACCATTAAAGAAAGAATACAATTTACATGAATTGCTGATGGAAAGTATTAAGAGGCCGCCAAAACCTTTAAGACCGGCTAGAAATCACGTAATATCCGATCAAAATATTTTCTGGCTAGACCTGGGTAAATACATATTTGTAATCGTTACACATTCAAATAATGAGTATTAATAAGAATTCCTAAAATACCCTCCCATTGAAGTACAATATATTTTTCATGATACGTGCATGAAAAAGGCCACTTTCCATGCATGTAAAATGAATGGAGAATCAAGTAAATCTTTCTGGAGAAAACTATTCCCTTGGAAGGAATAGTATATTGTGCAACTAGGGGGGGAAAATTGGCTTTTTCTAGCAAGGATGATTTTTTGAGCACGAGTGGGAGTCAAGGGCGCCGTAGGCGCTCAAAACAGTAGGTGCTCAAAACAGCACCCGAGTCTGAAAAAGCCACTCCCCCCTTGTTGCACACCGTACTTTTTATAATACGTGCGCGAATAGGCCACTTATCATGCATATGGTAGAAATTTGGAAATTCGAGGACTTTTCAAAGTAAAACAAATTTGTATTAAAATTTTAAAAATTTTGAAAATTTTGAAAGTTTTAAAAGTTTTAAAAACACATATCGGATAATCTGCAGAGTGAGGAAAAAACTACTCCCTTGGGAGGAAAAAGTCTTTTCCTCCCAAGGGAGTAATTTTTTCTAGCTGCTAAGAAAAACTCGATTTTCCATTCATTTTACATGCATGGAAAGTGACCTTTTTCGTGCACGTATGATGAAAAACACTTTGTTCTCCCAAAAAAGTTTTTTCCTCATTTTGCAGCCTATCCGATAAATGTGTGTGTCTATCTAAGAATTTTCAAATTTTATAAATTTTGATAGTTTAAACAATTTTTTAAATTTGAAAATTATATATATATATATCTTCCTATATTATATAGTCATTTTGGCAAGACTCCCCCACACCCGGCCCACCGACCCCACTAACCCCACCGACCACCAACCCCCCCTTGGTCCCCCAAAATAACATGAAAATTGCTTCCATTGTTTATGTATTTAACGAATCTCTAAAAGAGCCGCACACCCGCCCACCAGCCCTCACCAAGCCCCACCAAGCTCCCCCACAGACGACCCCACCACCCCGCACCTACCTAGTTTGTCACCAAAAACGCACAGACTTAGGTCAGAAAAAATGTTGCAAAATTGATTCAGTTAGAAATACGAATAAATAACTATGTATCTATCTCATAGCAGTTTCCACACCACCAAGGGCGGTACTGTCAGAAGCATATTATATTTTAGTTATAGTATAATAAACATACTTAGGCACGGTTGATTTTTTTTTTATTTTATTGTATAAAAATTGCCGATAATTTCATATAATTTCATGACATGATGAAATTATACAAAATTATGGTTATTGTTAAAAATGAATTATGTTCTAAATATAATGCATTCAAAAAGGAAATATTTAATTGTAAAGATAATATATTAAAAAATAATATTTTTCAATCTATTCAAAAAGGAAATTAATTAATACTGATCATTTTTATCAATTAAAATTTGTATACAATAATCTAAAAAAAAACCGTGGAATCATCGCCTGGAGCCCTAAAACCACGGGAGTCTTAGATACCAATAATCCTCCTCCCCTAAGACTCCACCTCATACCATCCTCCGTCCTACAGCATCACTTTTACTTTGAAAATTTTTTTGAAAAAAAAAATTTGTAAGCGTACACATGTTTATATAATTAAACACCTGTTCAAAAATATGATTTTTGAACAAGGTACAATTTAACTATACAACATTTTTCATGTAAAAGTGTACAAAATCATTAAATATTTTTAAATGAATAAGTATTATTACATCATGTCCTGTAATGAATACATAATTAATACTATATTTGCTAATGATTGTTTGTGTGCCTGTTCTGGTACTGTTTGTGTTGTATTTATGTGTGATGGTTCTTAAAACGGTTTTCGAATGATTTTAGGAATTTTATTTTTTATTGGAAAAATATTTGAGAAATGAGAACTATTAATTTTGTACAGAATCATTCGATAATATTTTGTTATTTAGATATTGTGATTTACAATAATTGTGAAATAATAATTTACTTTCATTAATCATACGATTTTAATTTGATTGATATATTTAGAATGTTAGCTATATTAACAACAAGTAAAAACAAGTAGTGGGAAGCAACCACTTAGCTTATAAATTATACTTGGCAGCTATATTAATATTATATTCAACATAAGCTGCACTATCTTTTTCAAGTTAGCTGGAAGAAGATCTGTTCTACATACGACATTTTAAAATCGATTGATAGTCATGTAGTTTCAGTTGGACTTTGTGTCTGAACTTGTAAATTTTGAGTTTATTGTACTTCGTCACGAGATATTTCAAAAAAATGAAAGAAATGTAATCTTTTTAATCGATCTTCGTCATATTCTCTACCAAATCATGTTAAATAACGTTCAAAATTACCTGGTCTAATCATGTTGTTCAATTGATTATTTAATGCTTGCAAAGTTTCCATGGGCTCGTTTTCTATGGAACTAAAGAATTTCGAGTTGGATCCCTTCCATTTTAATGTATTTGTAGATATAGCTATAATATAAATAGAACAAGGGATATTTTTTATTAATTTAAAAGATATATATGCTCTAATTGAAAATTTCATTCCACACTATATTTTCTATTTCTGAATTGTTTTCACTTATTTTGATATAAACCATCGGTTAGGATCTTTGCCATCGAGATAATGATTAACATACCAATTGTCCATGAGAAAATAACGGGTTTTTTAAGTATACTTCCTTAATTCCTACATTATCGCAAACTTCTCTTTGAGATTTATTAATAGTCATAGCAAGCGCTAAGACTAAAGGAAATTGTTTTCTGTATAAAATAATTGGCAATGAAGATAAATTTCCAGTATTTTAAAGTAATCTCTAGGTATGAAAACTTTATTTCCGATTTTTTTCCCCAGTTATAATTTCAGCTTCAATGTTGTATCTTAAATCAGGTTGGTAATTTTAATCGCGTGCCATTACACAAACGTCTGTTATACTCAAGTTTCTTATTAACATAATAATAGCCCAATTTTTAAATGAAGTTCATGAGTGGCAATCTTCGCGAATGTATTAATATTTCGACAGAAAATTTATGTAAATGTTATCGTCAGATTTATCACACCTTGATAGGTTGCAGTATCAACACTGTAATACGTTTTTACCTCTCCTTCCATTTGATTTAAGATTTTATTATTCAAAAAATAAGTATTCATCGTGAGAAGTGAGTATTACGCTATTAAGTGAAAAATTTATGCTGTGACCAAGATTTTTTGCATATATCATTTGTTTTCCATTTTTCGGATTACTAATTTTTTATCTTTCCTTCTCCTACTTCTAATAATAATTTGAAAATGTTCTATCAAGTGAACGCATATTTATGTTTAATTTTAAAATATGGAGTGTAACCAAAGGTATGACGTTTTATAGTTCTGCTATTATAATATTTCACTACGATTTTTTTAAACGGGAGAATTGTGCCGAAGTCTCCTCCCAAAACTATTAATTTATTTCCAAAGGAATGTGGTATCACATAGATCACTAAAGTTAAATCAACTATTTTTAGGCTTTTTTAGGATCATAGAAGCTTCATCCCAAATAATCAAATCGCTTCTCGTTAACTTTTCTTTGTCAGATTCAAACTTCAAAATGCAATTTTTAAATTTGTTAATCTAAAGGTAAACGAAAGTTCATGACTTCATATATAATATTATTGAATTCACAATTATCTAAATAACATATTACTCGAAGATTCACTTACGAACAAAATATAAATACATTTTTGTATAGTTTTGTAGTCTAGGTGTTGAAAATCATTCGAGGGTGGTGTCTAGGTGTACAGAGTGACTGGTGACAAGGGCTAGGTGGCTGCGCTACATGGTTTTTGTGTCTGGATAATAAATCATAGAGAGAGGTGTACAAGGTGGCTGATAACGAAGTCTTAGGTAGTTCGCACCGTGATTTTTAGTATCTAAGTGTAAAAATCTTCAAACGCAGTGTCTTAGTGTCACGAAACTGAAATTGGGGTTGGCGAGCGAAGGCGAGCAGGGGGGCGAAGCCCACTAGTATAATATAGTATATCTATATATAATATATACTAATATATATATACGTAGTTATACTTTGTTATACTTTGAGAAGTTATTCGAATTTCCCATTCTTTCATGTGCATGATTAGTGGCCTACTTTTTGTAATTCATCATAAAAGTTCGGTGTGCAACAAGGGGGGAGTGGCTTTTTTCCAACCCCCCCCCCTAGTTGCACAATATATATTCTATTAAATAGTCTGTGCTTTATATTACAATGCGCATTGTTATCTTGCTCTCATAGAGGAGCTTTGTATATTAAAAATTATCAGCTCTCGCTAATACTTTGAGAAAACGCATTTGGAGGTGTTTGGAGTACGAATCATACGTTTTTAGAAAATGTCCCTGGGATGGCTGGGTGTGTGTGTGTGTGTGTGTGTGTGTGTGTACGTATACCGCCATAATTTTGGAACCACGCGACTGATCATAATAAAATTTGACATGCATATATTTTTTCTAATTCTGAATTTCGGTCATTTTTTTATGATTCTGACCATCTTATGGCCATATTATAGCCATTTTTCTATTTTTGAAAAAATATTTTTGATTTTTTTTAATGATATGATTTATACAATATATTCAACAATGTCGTATCTAAAAGAACATAAAATTGTGCCCCTTTTCCCGCAAGATTTTCTAGATTGACCGATCTGTTCATTTTTTATGATATAAAAGTATTGAGAATATAGTACATTTGACTGTATGTATAGATAAATTGATTAAAGTTTGTAAAATTGATACTAATGAAAATGTTGCGGACATTTTTACAAAAGCTCTCTGTTGAGAAAAATTTGAAAAATTCAGAAAGTTGTTAAATGTAAAAATATAATGTACAGTACAAATGTAAGGAGGCGTATTGAGAATACAGTACATTTGACTGTATGTATAGTATAGAGCGCGCTAGAATAAGTGAGCGCGCTGACGAGTGTGTGAGGGGATACACACATGCAAGTATCCCCTCTCGCGGTATGCGTGTAAGTCACATGACTACTAGCGGTGCCGAGACTATGCGAGTCTCGCACATCGCTCTCTTGATTCCGAGCCGTCGTACAGTACACATGGTGTACATGGCGTATATATATATATACATAGTAGCTGTACATAGAAGAAGACAAATAAATACTCAATCATTATTTATTGTAATCCTCTGCTTTACCTCATTTATCCAACATGGTAGCAGACCGCTGGTTGGAATTTTGCTCTATCCCACATATCCACTTTCAAGTGATATGAGGGATATATAAGTGAGGTTAACAGCCACGTGGTGAAGAAATTTTTCAAAGTGAAAAATCAAAGTGTTTGAATAATATAAGAAGAAAAATACAAGTGAGAATAAATAGCTAAACAAAAGGACTATTGATTAGTAGAAAGATTTTTTGGAAAAATCGTAAAATCAGTGTGATGCACGCGGATTAAAAAGTACATGTGAAACACGTGGCAGAGTGCATGGAAAACCGAGAGATGCCAGAAACGAAGAAAGTTGAGAAAATTAAACAAGAAGATTCTGAACACGAAGGAACGTTCGAGAATCAACTAGAAATTGAAGAGAATTCTGAAATAGAAGAGAAAATCGAGTTTCAAGGAGACGAAATGGAGAAGAAAGAATTTGCTATACCGGTGTTTGATGGAGAGGATTACAACATGTGGAAGAAGAGAATAACGATGTTTCTAAAATTAAAAAAGTNAGTTATAGAAAAAGAAAAACCCTCATCGGAGACAGGCACAACATTGGATGATAATGACTTGGAGGCGATTAACATAATTTATTGTGCTATTTCGAATAAGCAATTAGAGTTCGTGTGCGAAGAGACTACTGCGTTTGGAATAATTAAAAAGCTAGACAGTATGTATTTGAAAGAATCTACAGCATTGCAAATTGTATGCAGGAACAGACTTGAAAAAATTAGATTAAATAATTATAGTGACACGACATTCTTCAGTGAGTTTGAGAAAGCAGTGAATGATTTGCAAGGCGTGGGTGCCAAAATAACTGAAAAAGAAAAATTAAACTATATGCTCAACACGTTGCCAGAATCGTACAGCTACATAGGTGATCTAATCGATACGTTGAAAGAAGAAGATCAAACGGCGGATTATGTGAAGAATAAAATCAAAATTGCCAAGATGAAACACGAAAACGAAGACTCTGAAAGAAAGTCAAACGTCTTCGCGACAAGCAAAGAAAGATGGTATAAGTGTGAAAAAACCGGTCACTTCGCAAGAGAGTGCAAAGATCGCGGTCAAGCAGCGGTGGAACATGGCCAGGTCCGACACGTGGTCGAGCCCGCGGCAGAGGAAGAAGAAGCAACTACGACAGAGGGCGCGGCAACTTCCGTCAGCAGCAGGAAGGCGCCAGTACGAGTCAACCGAGTGGGTCCGACGTCAGCGCCTGGGTAGCAACAGCGCATGCGGCGCAAAATAGTGAAATAGGTAATAAAATAAATTGGTTGCTCGACAGTGGATGTTCAGACCACATTGTAAATGATGATAGTTATTTCGAAAATTGCATTGTTTTAAAGAAACCGATTAAAATCTATTTAGGAGATAGTAGTGATTAGAAGCAACTAAAATCGGTAATGTTGTTTACTTTACTTTAAAGTTACTTTAGAGCCTTTGATAAAGAAAATAAAGTCGTAATGAAAAACGTTTTATACGTTAAAGAGATGAATACAAATTCAATTAGTTACGGGAAATCAACTAATAGTAACACGATTGTCTCGAAAGGTAATTTAGCAAAAATAATTGATGAAAAAGAAAATTTTATAGCAGTAGCGTGTAAAGATAATCGTACATATAAAATCACGAGTAGATTGGAAATCGAACAAAAAACTGTAAACAATGCTGAGTATATTAATGGTAAAATGAGTAAAAAAGAAAAGTGGCACAGAATGCTAGGGCATGTGAATTTTGGCTATTTAAATTTTTTGAGTAGAAAACAATTGTTGACAGGTATTCCAACTAAGTATGAATCGGAAATATTAAAATGCAAAATTTGCATAGAGAATAAAATGCATAATTTACCGTTTAAAAATAACAGAACAAGAGCGAAAGATATCTTAGAGGTTATACACACTGATGTTTGTGGTAGCTTCAAGACCCCGGGTCCAAACGGTGAAAAATATTTTGTTTCATTTATCGACGATTACAGCAAAATAGCCAAAATTTACTGCATTAAAACAAAGGATGAAGTGTATGATTGTATGAAAAAGTACGTAAATGACGTAGAAAACTTAACAGGAAAAAGAGTAAAAACAATACGATGCGATAATGGTACAGAATACCTAAATAATCGATTTTATAAATTTGCGAAAGAAAAGGGTATNAAAGGAAAAGGGTATTTACATATATAATTGTCCAGCATACGTACATGAGTTAAATGGTACTGTTGAAAGATTTAATAGAATAATAATGGATATGGCGCGTTGTTTATTAGATGAGGCACAAGTAGACAAAAAATATTGGCCAGAAATAATTAGTGTTGCAACGTATTTGAAAAATCGTACTTTAGCCAACACGATTGAAAAGAAAACTCCATATGAGATATTTTTTAGAAAAAAGCCAAATGTTGAAAATTTAAAGCTAAATGGTGGTAAAGTTTTTGTAAGAAAGCCAGAACAAAAGAGAAACTCAAAATGGGATAAAAAAGCTGAAATGGGCATTTTACTAGGTTACAGTGAAGTAGGTTATAGAGTTTTGTTAAACGGTAGAGTAACAGTTCATAGACATGTTGATGTTGTAGAATTATATGAAAAATGTATTGGTCTCGATTATGATACTGAAAATATTTCTTCCCGTACTCCGACTCTCGAGTCGAGTAAGACAAGTGAACATGAGTTCGAAAGCGAATTCGATGATGATGTATTTGATAGCGCAGATGAAAATGAAAATGTAACCGGAAAAGATCAAACAAATGTAAAGAATATCGATAAAAATAGTTTGAAACCAAATACTCCACGTCGATCAACACGTGCGAAAAAGAGTCCGATAAGNAATAAGATATCCGGGAAATAGTACTAATAGAGTATCCGTACATTCTTGTAGAGTAGATACACCTTGTACATTTGAGGAGGCGATGAATAGCGATGAATGCGATAGTTGGAAAAATGCTATGGATAAAGAAATCAATATCTTGTATGATAATGAAACATGGAAATTAGTTGAGATACAAAAAGGAAAAGAAGTACTAGATGTAAAATGGGTTTACACAAAAAAGGCTAATGATATATTTATAGCTATGTTAGTAGTAAGAGGATTTCAACAAACGAACGGTATTGATGACATATACGCTCCAGTAGCAAAAACGGAAACATTACAAATTTTGTTTTCTCATTGTTGTCAATTCGGATTAATTATAGAACAGATGGACGTTGTTACAGCCTTCTTAAATGGTAAAGTAAACTCAGAGGTATATGTAAATCAACCAAAAGGTTACAATGATGGAACAAACAAAGTTTGTAAATTGTTTAAAGCGCTGTATGGACTACGAGAAAGTCCAAGAAAATGGTACGAATGCTTTGATGAATACTTAGCGAAATTAAAATTTAAAAGAAGCAGTGCTGATAATTGCTTGTATACCTATGGAAAAGGAGATGATGTTTTATATCTTTTGTTATATGTAGATGATTTATTGATCTGTTGTAAAAGCAAGAAAAAAATTCAAAGTCTGAAGAAAGTGCTAATGAATAAATTTAAAATGAAAGACCTAGGAGAAACAAAAGATTATATAGGGATAAATATAGAATATGATTATAACGATTGTAAAATGAAACTAAGCCAAACTAAATAATTAGAGTTACTAGCATTTAAATATCAAATAGAAAATAGTAAACTATATAGCACTCTTATGGAAACGAATTTAAAACTTGATAAGGCTGAAAGTTGTGAGTCTGAAATAAAATACAGAAACTTGATAGGTGCTTTGTTATACATAAGCACAAGACCGGATATAAGTTATAGTGTAAATTACTTGAGTAGGTATCAAAATTGTTATAATCATAGTCACTGGAAATATGCTTTAAGAGTACTGAAATATTTGTATTTAACTAAAGACTTATGTTTAAATTATAAAAGGANAGTACTGAAATATTTCTATTTAACTAAATACTTATGTTTAAATTATAATAGGAAAGAAAATTGTAATAATATAATTGACTGCTATGTGGATACAGATTGGGCTGGTGATATTATTGATAGAAAATCCACGACAGTTTATGTTATAAGAATGTTCGAAAATGTAATTGACTGGAAGTCAAGAAAACAAAAATGTGTAACTAAAGCGTTGACATACGCAGAATATGTAGCCCTATCCGAATCTGTAAGCGAACTAGAATACATCAGAGAGTTGGTAAAGATATTCGAAATAAATATTGCAGAACCGATTAAAATTTATGAAGACAATTAAGGTGCAATAAACATTGCAAATAATGGTAATTTTACGAAAAATTCTAAGCATATTGAGATTCATTATCATACTGTACATTAAAGCGTGAAAGATAAATTGATTGAAGTTTGTAAAATTGATACTAATGAAAATGTTGCGGACATTTTTACAAAAGCTCTCTGTAGAGAAAAATTTGAAAAATTCAGAAAGTTGTTAAATGTAAAAATATAATGTACAGTACAAATGTAAGGAGGCGTATTGAGAATATAGTACATTTGACTGTATGTATAGTATAGTTCGTGCTAGAATGAGTGAGCGCGTTAACGAGTGTGTGAGGGAACGCACACATGCAAGTATCCCCTCTCGCGTATGAGTGTGAGTCACATGACTACTTGCGGTGTCGAGACTAAACGAGTCTCGCACATCGCTCTCTTGATTCCGAGCCGTCGTACAGTACACATGGTGTACACGGCGTATATATATATACATAGTAGCTGTACATAGAAGAATACAAATAAATACTCAATCATTATTTATTGTAATCCTCTGTTTTACCTCATTTATCCAACAAAAAGGTAATTTTTCGAAAAACATATATAACTCAAAATTAAATAGTCAAATGTTTTGAAAAAATTCGTGACAATAAAAAACAACGATATCTACTAGTTGTAAAAATTTTAAGCCATTTTGGCGACTAGTTTGTGAGATAAAAATCAAAAACCAAAAAAATGGTTTTTTTATGTCGTACGATTACGGGAGTAAAAAGTTTTAAATTGAGTTGAAATTTACGGAAAAGATTGATCTTTTTGATCACTTCGGCTAGGTTCTTTTTGTGGCTTATCAAACCGTTTAGTTTAAAAGATATTAAGATTCAAAGTCTTCAACTCTCACCCTGTATACCTTGTGTGACTGAACATTACTATTTTTGTTAAACCATATAATTCGTAACCATATAACCATATAAGCTTAGTATATTTTCAGAGCTTTCATGGTTTTATAAAATGTCTGTGCAGATAGTTTTGTGTGTGTGTGTGTGTGTGTGTGTGTGTGTATGTGCGTGCGTGCGTGAGTTAAGTGTACGTATTGCAGAGCGTACATGTATTTGCAGGTAAGTAAAGAAATTGAGTATCGATTTTATAACGTTTATTGATACTCCTTTACAGCTTGGAAACCCGACAGAGATTGGCTCGTTGCCAATGCAAGAGCCTTTTACAAGGTATGTAATTTTGTTTGTTTAATCTTTCTTCCATTGTTGTCCATGTGTGCTCGATGCGTGCTCCTCTGTACGTGCCAACGTCTGAAAGCATAAACACCTTATTGTTGCAGGTCTCGAGAGCCGAGGCGATCGATACGGCATGTGGAAAAAAGGTCGATAACAAGCGATAAATAAGCGACTAATACGGTTCATATAACTCCTCCATGTCCAAGATGAATGACGTCCTCGTCTTTTCTTATTTCGGTATGTTGTGGGCTCCTGTTTGGACTCCTTTTGTTATATTTATACTTATAAATAATGAAAATCATTCCAATTATTATAATTAGTATGACTATTATAAACGACGTTATTGACGTATGACAGTGCCAAAATGCTCAAAACAGTATACGGAGAGTCACCATAGGTAAATAGGTGTTAATATGGATTTACCATGGTAAAAATACAGATAATATAACCTTATATTAGTATAAAAATTATATAACAATTATAATTTATTTTTTTTATTATTTATAAAAAGTTTATTTTTCAGAGTTTAAAGGTGGTGTGCCCCTTTAAGTAAAATGTAAAAATATAATAAGGTAATCAATCGTCATTATCAGTTTTCGGCACGATCACCAGTAATATATGCAAAATTATATCACAATAGATGATATCACAGAAAAGCCCTATATAGTGACACTACCTCTAAATACTTGACTAGTCATGATTTAGAATCATAAATTAATGATTTGAGAGCCACAGGCCACATCACAAGGTCATGCGTCGGTGCTGAGCAGGTGTTGCCGCAACGCGCACTTGAATGTTCGGTATGATGGTAAATTGTGCAGGGAAGGAGGAAGGGAATTCCAAAGTCTGGCTCCCTGAACTTAAAAAGTTCCGTCTCTAGCTCTAGGAATCTGCAGTTGCTGAGGTACTCCCCTAGCTTCATGTCTGGGCGTATGCTTACAGAATAGGATGACCAATCAGCTGGGCTCTCGTAAGTTGATAATTGTATAAAGAAAGAGAGCTGTAAATTACAGCCGGCGAGAGTCCGACCGAAGCCAGCCCAGACATTTCTAGTAGGGGGTAATGTATTCATCCCTCCTCACTATGTAACCCATACATGCATCAGTCTCTGTAACCGTATCTGTTGCTCGTTCGTCGCGTCCAAACACACATTTGTGCAGTAGTCCAGGTGCGGTTAGTGTCTCGACTAATCTTGTGCGGAGTGTCTCGGTGGTGCAAGTCCTAATAAACCGCAGGCTATAAAGTGCTTTATTTACCTTTTTGGTTGCTGCATCAATCTGCGGTTTCCATGTCAATTTGCTTTCCAGGACAACACCGAGACTAACAACCTCGTCGCTAAATGTAACAAAGACTCCCTCTCTCAACTCAACCCCGGGCAAGACCATTGAATTGAGATCGTTGACATTTTTCTTTGAGACAAAGAAGATGGCTTTGGTCTTAGCTGCGTTGAGCTCTAGGCCGGAGCCCTCAGCCCATTCAGCAACCAATTGTGCCGCTCGAGATTGTCGAGCTATGCCGTCCATAAATTCATTTTTGGTGGTGTTTAGATAAATTTGGATTGTCTGCGTAGAAAATGTGTTTAATTGTGTCAGTCTAGTATGTCACGTAGATCGTTTACATATAGGCAAAAAAGTAGAGGACCCAGGACAGATCCCTGTGGAACTCCCAGATTTATTGTTAATAAATCAGAATTTCTGTCATTTTTCAAGATGACCATCTGGGAGCGACCTCATAAGTATGATTTAATCCACAAGAGAGCTGCCCTAAAAAAGCCTATCTGCCTCGTACAGGTAATTAAATAGTGAGAAAAATTGGTGCCGAATGAATTCGTGTTATTAGTACCGGACAGTGCATAAGATTCGCGTAACCGTCAAAACAAAACATCGGTAGCCATGTGGTAAAAAACTCCCAAGAGCCGTTAAACTAGGATTTTCAAGTGACATCATGGCGTACCTCGTGTTTAGCTTTAAGCGTCAAATTATACGTTTTTAATTTTTTTTCCGCGGTGAGTAGGCTTGGTGAACACTTTGTCAAGAATAGTTCGAGACAGATAAATTTATTTTTAAAGCGTGAAAGCTCAAAAGGAAATTTTAAGTTGTCAAAAAGAATTTCGCCGTGTAGTGACGTAGTCTAAAAATTTTTTTGTGGGATTCATGTTTTTTTTATTCGCCAACTCGCAGTCGTGAAAAACCAGCCGTGACGACGACCATGTGGTGAATTGGGGTAAATAATAAAGTTATGGTTTACCCTGATTCGAGATTGTCGAGCTATGCCGTCCATAAATTCATTTTTGGTGGTGTTTAGATAAATTTGGATTGTCTGCGTAGAAAATGTGTTTAATTGTATGTCAGTCTAGTATGTCACGTAGATCGTTTACATATAGGCAAAAAAGTAGAGGACCCAGGACAGATCCCTGTGGAACTCCCAGATTTATTGTTAATAAATCAGAATTTCTGTCATTTTTCAAGATGACCATCTGGGAGCGACCTCATAAGTATGATTTAATCCACAAGAGAGCTGCCCTAAAAAAGCCTATCTGTCGTAGTTTTTAAAGAAGTTTCGATGGCAAGATGCTATATGGTAAATTACCCCAACGAGAACAGGAGGGGAGCAACCCTGTTGCACACTACAAAATAAGTATTCAGGCGCACCGGGTTTCCCAGGCCCCTAAGTATTCGAACACGCTAAGACTTTAACATTGAAATCACTACGTATATACAGGGTAACCACTTCCCCGCTTACGTTCCGATCTTGCTGTTTGAATAGCCTGTAAGTCAGCAGCTGATGCAAAACATGTACTCGCTCTCCCCTTTTCCCCTGGCCAGGAATCTGCCGCCCACGTGCCCTTGAATACTTAACATACTTGAAGCCCAGTCCCTGTGCAATGAACCTCTAAACTAAATAAACTTATCGCGGGACAACATCTCGTTCATGAATATCTTGTCTCGTGGCATAAAAGCAGCAGCCTCTGAGCCTAAAAGATCAGGTTTGATGTCGCTAGTAGAGAGATAATTGTTGGCTATTGCATGCTTAGTCCGCATTATGGCTTTCACCGAATCTGGCTCTGCCAACCTAACGACAAGTGAGGGTAGTGCTTCAATTTGCGCATTTGAATTGGGAGCCGATCTATCCTCCCGATCACTCCATTTACGATGACGCAAGACACGGGTGTTCGTGATATCATTTTTGTTTATGGTGGGGAGTACTGTTATGAGTGCTGCGAGGGCAACTTTGGTCAATGCTTCTTCATTCAATTCAACTTCCTTCAGTAGTGCTGCTTGTGAGCGTCGCTTGTTCAGAAACCAAATTCATAGCGCGTACAGTCGTCGATTCGAGAATGTCAGTAAACGGATGTAAAATATACGGTTTATTGACCGATGTCGATTCCGAGTCAGTATTAAAAATCCAAGGAGCACGATGGAATTCTCGAATTGACTTGCGTCTCTTTCAACTCCTGCTTAAGATTTTTATTTTTTTTCTATTAGTAGTTCATTTATCGTTTGAATCTTGCTAGATGAGCTGATATTCTCAGCTAGTTGATCCTTGAGAGCAGAGATCCGGGCATTTAATTCTTTAACGCCGACTGCCTTGCTTCCATCTGCGCATGCGGAGGAAACGTCGCGTGATGTTGCCTGCGAAGGATCTTCAGCTCATCCAGCTGCTGCTCGAGCATGTCGAACCTTTGGAAGATAAGTTTCATCGTGCTTACCGGTATCAAAATATTAGAAACGCCTATCAGGCTACTATCTCCCAATGGTGGTGCATCCGTCATACGATTGCCCTGCAGCTCGATTTGGCCTAATCCAGTCAGGCTTGCATCCAGAGACATGTTGGTTGGAGAAACAGTGGTCCGGAAATACGAGTCAGATGTGACAGGCGCCTGCGAGCGAGTGTCCCGTTCGGTAGGCGTATGATGGGACTGCTGTTCGCTATCTGGCTGGTCTTGATCCTGGACGAAGCGGGGTGAGAAGTCAAGCGGTGATTTGTTGTCGTCGCTAGTACCTGATGGCTACTTCGTCCCACGCGGCGTTGTCACTGTGCCTTTCGTCTGTTGGCGGAAGAAGACGCGGAGTCTTGTCATTAAATTGTAGGTCGAGGTCTTCAGCTCGGTGTTCGCCGAGGTGTCCGCACTCACCCGACTGGGCCGAGAGAGGGAGAGAGAGAGAGAGAGAGAGAGAGAGGGAGAGAGAGAGAGAGAGAGAGAGAGAGAGAGAGAGAGAGAGGTAGCAGACTACACACATCACCAGCACCAACTACGTCATCGCGGCGACACCACTACTCTCCCCTCGATCTACACGCACGCACCAAGACCAAGTACCATCGACATCAGCCAGTCTTACTCGAGCCAGAATGAGAGTGAGTGGATGGGAGGGGGGAGCTATTAATGGCGTATCTGAAATCTTGCTCGCGCATGTATGTGTGTAATGCGGAATGACTGTGCATGTATAATAGTCGTGTATAAACATGTATCGTTAATTAAGCGAAGGATGCAGTTTGAGAAAGGTAGCGATGTTGACTCGCGGAAATGTAATTAAACGTAAAATTATCTATCAGAAACTTTGCAAAACATATCGTAACGTAAAAAGTATGTATAGTGCATACGCGCAATTGTATGCAAGGCTTGGTGCCGCTAGCCGCCGAGGAGTTCGTTGACTTGAGATTTGGAGCCAGCCCGAGATAGACCCTTTGGTTAAACCGCTATTTATAATTGCGTATTTTATTTTTCGTTACGAAATTTTAGAGCACGAGACATCAACGGAACGGAAGGATGATGAGCCTTGAGTTGAATGATTAAGAGGTATCGAGTGTAATTTGTGAATAGGAAAGTATTGTCGTTCCATCGAGTATAATTTGTTCAAGTCGCGAGATAATTTTGTATAATCACCTTAAGTAATAGAAGAAGAAAGTAGTAGGGCACGACATTTTTACAGCCAGTGAGATGCTGAGCTGCTATTTTGAGACTCGGCGTCGTCCATGTGTTAATCAATTTGCAATTAAATAGTGAGAAAAATTGGTGCCGAATGAATTCGCGTTATTAGTACCGGACAGTGCATAAGATTCGCGTAACCGTCAAAACAAAACATCGGTAGCCATGTGGTAAAAAACTCCCAAGAGCCGTTAAACTAGGATTTTCAAGTGACATCATGGCGTACCTCGTGTTTAGCTTTAAGCGTCAAATTATACGTTTTTAATTTTTTTTTCCGCGGTGAGTAGGCTTGGTGAACACTTTGTCAAGAATAGTTCGAGACAGATAAATTTATTTTTAAAGCGTGAAAGCTCAAAAGGAAATTTTAAGTTGTCAAAAAGAATTTCGCCGTGTAGTGACGTAGTCTAAAAATTTTTTTTGTGGGATTCATGTTTTTTTTATTCGCCAACTCGCAGTCGTGAAAAACCAGCCGTGACGACGACCATGTGGTGAATTGGGGTAAATAATAAAGTTATGGTTTACCCTGATTCAAAAATTTCGGCTGCAGATTTACCGGTACGCGCTATTACGAAAGCTATAAATTAATTTTGGTTTTAAAAAAAATTAGTATTTGTCTTGAAATGCACCGAGAGTCGGAAAGATAATTTTTTAGATTTTTGTTTCCTTGAGAAAACGGTGTCGGAAAAATAAAGCGATAGCAAGGTCAAGCTCGACTAATTCGGTGAATCGTTTGCAGAGATTCATTATTTAGACGTGCCGCCGACTATCGTTATCAACTTGAACAATTTGTTATATCCTAAACTTATGAGAGTTATCACCGGACAGTAACTCTACGGGTTGATTCGCTTTCATAAGCACGGACGGGGACAGAAACTTCGATGCACGAAGCCTGAGCGCCGTCGGTGCCTGACTACCTTCGCGATCCGACCAAGAACAGCCTCCAGTAGCCGCCGGATAATTCTTTGAAACCGCACTGAATTTATCTCGCCCTAACTCTCGCAAAACACTTTAATTACCTTACTTTAACCCCTTGCTCCTGAATATTTAATGTTTGTCGCGGTTATCTACCGGGCTCCGGATGCTGAGCTCATTAACTCTGATCTCGTGACCGCTCTACTTTTCCGCGGGAATGCTATATAAGGCCATTAACATGCAACAACCTTCGTACCTCGCAGCCATTTTTGAAAAAAATCATTCTCGGACATCGAACAGAACTAACGCCAGGGAACTTTCGATACCGTCCTCGAACACCGACACTGGCTTAAAGTCATTTCGATCGCGGGAATCACGACTGTGGAATTCCATTCCTGGTAGCATAAAGCATCTTCCATCCCTCTCAAAATTCAAGCGGGCGATCTGTAGGCACTTGTTGTGTCAGTCGAGTGATATCGATAATGTATATATGTAACAACCTGTCGAAAACTAGCCAGTAGTCTGACTGACATACTCGCGTAATGTATATTCTAATGTGACGGGTTTTGTAAATTATTCATGTGCAATAACGAGTATATCTACGTATATATTCATATACGTAGATATACTCGTATATGTAGATATATACGTAGATATATCACAATTTCAATTATAACTTAGCGTACTTATAGCTACATAACATGTATTTGATGATTTCTATAATATGACTTATGTGACAGATTTACATGCACTCTGACTTATGCTATATTTATATTCTGACTTATACTGCATTTATATGTACTTAATCGCACTATGTATCCCAATTATAATATTTTGTCTTGTACAAATAAATCTTAAAGTAAGTAAGTAAGTAAATTAGCGACTTTTGTTTAACACTTCTTATACACTCCTAAGGCGGGACGTCATTCTAATTGTTATGAAAGAACTACGGATTGATTTTGCATTGATCTCTCGGAGAGAGATAATATTTGTTATACCCTGATCTATTACAGAGAAAGAGAGAAAGAGAGTGATATTTGAGGCGCGCAGCCTAGTGGTGCGTAAAGATCACTTGCCTTGTCTTTCTTGCTGCTACCGAACTGCTTTGCTACCAGCACGTCCTCTCAGCAGGGTAAAGACTCGGTTTCCAAAGCGGAGTGAATACAAGAGTAGTTTGGGCTCGACATGGATGGCCGTGGCTGGATTAGGGAACTTCTAGCTCAAGACGAGAGAAAGAATGAGTCGGATAAGAGACCGACGTTCTTAATACCCTCAAAATTGCAGACTAAAACCCAACCCCAGCCAGTGTTATAACCTGAACCAATTAACAGACAAGATACTGATAGTACTTCAGATTTTCCGCCAGATGATGCAATAAAGAAGTGTAGGGAGACAGCATTCGTGGGTGTAGGAAGTGTTGAAGAAGGAAGTTGATAAAAATGTGAGATGTGAAAGAGATAGTTCAGAATAGATGGCGATCAAAATCAACACTGCTGTTGATCCTGAGCTAGCCAGAGAAGTTTAAATTATGGAGGAGTACACGAAAGTTAGAAAATTTTCTGAACCAAAGGTGCAGTCAACTATGCTCGACGGAGCATCTGGCAAGACTGATCGGACACCCGTTGAAGATGTCTTACCGTCGACGGAATCAAGAATCAGGGATATGAAGCAGAGGATGTTTGATCGACTAGCAGCCGTAAACGATAGCACAAAGTTACAAAGAATATTGGCTCGAGTAAATAAGATCTTGATGGGAGAAGCAAAGGATTAAACGGGACAGGTACACTGATCAGCGGCAGCCCCGCTTCGACTAGAACGTGCCTTACAGCTGAGGGGCTTCAAGTGGAGACGGTGCCAAAGCACTGTTCAAGGGACTTATTTACGGCTAGATTAAGCTACTGGTATAGTTCTCACTTGGAGAATGACCGTTTAGTCTGTATTTTATCACTCACTTTTCCTTGCTATTCTCAAGTGTACATACACTCTTTCTTCAATATATTTTGCTCTTTGCGAGCTTTTATTTGTTTAACCATTCAGTCGCTTTTAATTCACACCAACCTTAAGGGGGCACACCACCTTCAAACTCTGAAAAATAAACTTCTTATAAATAATAACAAAAATAAATTATAATTGTTATATAATTTGTATACTAATATTAGGTTATATTACCTATATTTTTACCATGGTAAATCCATATTAGCACCTACTTACCCATGGTGACTCTCCGTATACTGTTTTGAGCATTTTGGCACTGTCCGTAGGATTCCATGTGACCACATGGTTTGATTGGGCTAAAATTTTAGAAGCATGATTTGTACATTTATACTTCTAATATGAATGAAGGGATTTTGATTTGAATGCTTAGAAAATCTTTTATGAAAAGAAATGTGGCATAAATAGATTAAAAAAGGCCAAAAATTAAGTATTTTTATTGTTAAACATTGTCTAAGTATTCAAATCAAAATCCCTTTATGTATACCAAAAGTATAAGTGTACAAAGCATGCTCCTAAAATTTTATCCCGATTAAACCATGTGGTCACGTGGAATCCTACGGACAGTGCCAAAATGCTCAAAACAGTATACGGAGAGTCACCATTGGTAAGTAGGTGCTAATATGGATTTACCATGGTAAAAATACAGGTAATATAAACTTATATTAGTATAAAAATTATATAACAATTATAATTTATTTTTGTTATTATTTATAAGAAGTTTATTTTTCAGAGTTTAAAGGTGGTGTGCCCCCTTAATCCCAGAAAAGATCCAACGTCTACTTAGTTTGATAGATGGTAAATAAATATTTGTTAGCAGAGCTTGTGAAAAGTGTTGATGTAAAGTTTATCGGTTGTTTTAAAGTGAGTGAACTAAACAGCTACAGCGACCGATTGCAACCTTGTAACTGTCGCAACGTTCAAGTTTCATTAGAAGCATTAGAATACACGTATTGTTAGAGAATAATTAGAAGTCTAGAAGTTAGAGGTTTAGAGGATTAGAAGTTTATTTAGAGGTCAACGGAAGAAATCAAGTTTTCATCGTCGTCTCATCCCAGTGGCAAGCCGAGTGCAGCGGAGGGAAGTTTTTGGCCGTAAAGAGGCAACACCAGCTTCTCGTCATTGGACTCCAGGGGGACTTAGCCTTCGCCAGCAGTCTGGGCAGCGTTTGGAGCACCTCCTGGGTCAACAGTCATTGTTGTAAGCAACGGACGGAGAGGAGTTGGTAATTTGTTTTTATTGTTGTTCACTCTCCGCCCAGCTTGTATTGTGGCATGTCATCTGTTGACAAGCAGTCGCTTACGTTAGAGCAGGCTGCAACGGTTGGGTAGTTGCTGCATAGGACTGGGCCCCCAGGTGGACATCTACGGTCGTACATTGCCCACTTTGCCAACGACTGCTTGGGCCGCACCTGAGTGCGTGTATCTTTCTCTCATCGCGAGCAGCTCGGCGTAGTTGCACCCTCTCGCTCTCTCATTTCTAACGCATGCGTATGTTGCCGACGCCAGCAGTAGCGCTAGACACGATAACTCGTCTCTCGCGCATTTGCTTTCTCTCTCGCTCCGCATGTTGTCTCTTTCTAGCTGCGCGTCTCCACTGCTTCGCGAGCGGCACGAGTACTCGCATGAGTCAGTATACTCACGACGATCTACCAGACCACAGCATTCTCCTTTACTCATTAGCCATTTCTCCACGTGCCAGAGAACGAGAGGAAGGAAGCTCCGCAGCACAACGTCGCAGCTTCAGAGGCTCTTCGTTGTATCTTCATTTTAATAGCTAACATTTGCATTTATGTTATTTTATACTAATCTCTGCACCCGGGGATATCCTCGTGACTGATCCGGGGAAATCCATCTGATTCTCGGAAGGATTTCAGCACATAGCCACTAACACGCCACCGACGGGTTACAAAAATATAGCTACATGCTATTCGACTGGGCAAGCTCAGTCTGTTTTTCCATGGTCGCATTCGCGTAAACTCGAATAACTAACAATAAATCACAACTAACTCTTTGTGCCACTAACACGTGCCAGCACAAAGCCTCATCTAATAAGCGTTATCTTTATGCGATTTCTCCACTGTGCAGCATAGTGAAATACAACGAATTAATCAGGCTTTTTCTTTAGTTTTCCTTTTCTACAATCAATATATTGTGTTTTTTTTTTTCATTTAGCAGAAACCCTTGCTTTTTCCATAAGTCTTGTTTGAAAGCCTTATTCAGAGGTGACCTCCGAACCTGTGTCGCAAGCAGGAAAAATCAAGAGGTCGTAAAATCACTAACGTTCGTCCAACGCAAATAATCGTTTTTATCAACATCTAATGTAAATCTAATTATAGTATCAGTATATTTTGCAATAGACAATTCAATTCGGTTCCCCTTTCATTTCAAGATCTCTGACTGTTTCTTAATTGACATTCATCTCATCATTCTAACGATTATATTTCAATTTCTTTTAAACAGGTTTATAAACATATTCTCAAATATTCGTTTCCTAAAATTTTCCTTGTTGTCTGAAATTTGCCTATGTTCGACTTTACATTATCTACGAATCGTTGTATTGATGTATTGCTGTTATTGATTTTCTTCGAATTAGTTGTATCCGTTTACTACATCGTATTATCGTTGCTATATAGATGAATAAATAAATAAGGGAAATATCGCCAGATCTACATAAATAAATATATGAATTGTGTTGTAGTTATTCACCTTATCCCGCAATCCTACTCAGTACCTTGCGTCTCAAAAAAATTTCGACAATCTCTTTAATTTAATATTTCTTGCGTTATTAAATGATTAATTCTTCTTGCATTCACAAAACAACATTAACTTAAATTACATTAAGCGACTGTTCGCAAATAAATATAACAATTTTCTCTCTAAAAGTAAAATTAGTCAACAAGTATTACGCAAGAAAATATAAATCGTTGCTAGGCGTATCAATATATACGTACCTGCCTCAGTAAAGTCGAACATTTTCAAAGTTCAGAAGCCGTTATCGGCTTCTAGATTTTCGCGCAGCGCGCAGTAGCGTTCGAGGTTTTCGCACGGCGTGAGGAGGGGAGCGGCGTCTCTCCCCCCCCTTTTCTTGGCCGCTCGGCAACAGCTTCACACGTACAGTGGAGCGTTTACTCAACGCGGCAGCGCATCAGGCGTATAGTCGAATTCTCTCTCTCTCTCTCTCTCTCTCTCTCTTCTTCGTTCGTGTATTTCGCACGGCCGTGCGCCGTCGCGCAACGGNACGCGACAGCGCATCAGGCGTATAGTCAAATTCTCTCTCTCTTCTTCGTTCGTGTATTTCGCACGGCCGTGCGCCGTCGCGCAACGGACCACGACATTTTCTCTCGCTCGCTGATAGCGTAGCGATACCTTGGCGCGCATCGGCTCGCACGCGCAAATAGGCAGCCATATTGGCTTACTCTCTCTCTCTCTCTCTCTCTCTCTCTCTCTCTCTCTCTCCTACTTACACGTACGGCGTTCAGTGTCGGTTTCTCGCGCGCTTTTGGCGCGTTTCGTCGGAGTCTTCTCTCTGTCTCTCTTAGTGGTTCGGCATCATAGTAGATTTTTTTTCTTCATTTGTCTTCACTTTGCAGTGCAGCAACGCAGCACTGCAGCACTGCAGATTTAGAAGTGTTGACTAGGCAACGTCGTTTGGTCACATATATCGCTAATTTTATGATTAATACAAAAAAGGCGGGTACGCCGAACGCGGGGACGTTTCTAGCGCGATTGAGATTGTTGGACACGTATTGGAGCGACATTCTCGATCGAGATATGGAGTTGCAGAGTAAAAACGAGACGTTTCAGGATCAGGAATATTTCGAAAATGGTGAATTCATCGCCATGGAGTGTCCCTACATAGGCGCACAGGCAGACTTGATGGCTGGTTTAGCTGCGCTTGAGGTTGTAAATCGGCCCGTGAATCCCGAACGTAATAACAACACATCGGCTAACGCGCAGGCTACTGCGATCGAACGCGAATTTCGAGCGCCTGAGTTAAACAGCATGCCGAAACTTCACATTCCTAAATTCTCCGGAAAACCGACAGAGTGGGAGTCTTTTAAGGAAAAATTCACCTCAATCGTCAAGGATAAGACCATGGATCCTGCACTCAAAATGCAATATCTGTTAGATTCGTTGGAAGGTGCGCCGGTGTACCGCTAGAAGTGTCTTGAGATCACCGGTTCTAGCTTCGAGGTTGCCTAGAAAAAGTTGGTTCGTCGGTACGATAATCCGATTGCGCGAATGCATACTTATATGGATATGCTCACTGACTTGAAACCGGCAAAGGAGGAATCTACTGACGAGATGATTAAATTGTTGGAGGCTGCTGAGGTAGCATTGAAGGTTTTCACCGATGTAAAATGTCCGGTCAAGGAATGGCATAGTTGGTTGGTGTATTTGGTGGAGAGGAAGCTGGACCAGGAAACAGCTGAAAGCTGGCGTATTTCGCAGGAATCGGTCGATGGGTTTCCCACCATTAGTAGTTTGACCTCGTTCATCAAATCTCGTTCCAAGTCGTTGGATGGTAAGCTGGATATTTGTCCAGACTCTCCAACGTTAGATAACCATAAAGGTTCGGGGTCCAATCGCTCATCGAAGAAGGGATCAGTTTCAGCTAACGCTGCTGCCACGTCTTCAGGCAAGGCTGGTAGCAAGGGGTCGCTCAAGTGTCTCGAGTGCAAAGGTGCACACCAACTGGCTGATTGCCAAAAATTCTGCCAGACGAGCCCGTCCGCTCGTTTTGAATTTTGCAAACGTCTGAGGCTTTGCATTAATTGTTTGAGGAAAGGACATTTCGTTGCGGATTAAACCATTAATCTTCGTTGTGCCATCTGTAAGGGTAAGCACCATACTAAGCTTCATCTAAATAGGCGAAAGCCAGCGAAGGATTCGAGGACAGAGAAGGATAAACCATCGAACTGCGATGACTTGTTGAACACTGACGTTGAGGTGCATACGGCGGTGGTTGGCAGGACTCGGCTGATGGCCACGGCCAAGGTTCTGTTACAGGCCACTAATAGCAATTCGGGTTTTGCACGCTGTTTGGTAGATCCGTGTGCTGAAGTCTCCTTTGTGTCCACAAGGATTGTACAAAGTTTGTCGAGTAAAGTTAGGCCAGTCTCAATTTCCGTTATTGGAGTTGGAGCTGGCTCGTCGGCATTGTCGAAGGGTGAGGTTTCTCTGTGCTTGCGGTCCAGGCTGGACGTGGATCTCTGCTTTGAATTTAGGGCGCTAGTTTTGAATAAGGTGACTGGTGTTATGCCACGGAAAGAGGTAGAGTATGTAGCATGGGAGCATATCAACGACCTTGAACTTGTGGATGCTGATTTTTCTAAATCACAGAATAGATTGTGTGTTGAGCGCTGAAGTCTACCCAGCGATTATTCGACCTGGTTTGAGAGTGGGAGGCAAGAATGAGCCTATTGCTCAGTCAACTGTATTGGGCTGGATCTTGACTAGTAAAGTTTCCTTAGGTAGAAGGTCCGTCGCATCGGAGTCAAAGGTGTGTCATGCTCGTATTGAGCCTTCTCTCTCGCTTATTTTGGAAAAGTTTTGGAGCTTTGAAGAAGTTTGTTCATCTAGAGTATTGTCTAAGGAAGATCAATACTGTGAGGACTATTTCACCTCGACCGTCTGCAGGGATCCTGGCGGTAGATTTGTGGTTAAATTGCCATTCTCTGAAAAACTCCAAGAAGTTTCATTCGCACATACACGGCAGGTTGCTGTGGCTTGTTTGCTCCGCTCAGAGAAGCGTCGAGCTCAGGACGCTAAGCTGAATACAGCATATACTAAATTCATGGGCGACAATTTGAGGTTAGGACATATGGAAAGAGTGACTAGCATTCATCGCTCGGAGAACGTGTTCTATTTTACACATTATCCGATTTATTCAGTCGAGGCTGGACCTGATTGAAAGTTTAGGGTAGTGTTTAATGGATCTTACGGGAAAGTTTCGCTTAATGATGTCGTGCTGACTGGGCAGAAGCTCCAGTCGGACGTGACTCTCATCATTTCCAGTTTCGCAGTTGTCTTCACGGCGGATATTGTAAATGAGTTTCAACAAATACTAGTTCATCCCGACGACGTTGATTATCAGAGAATTGTCTGGAGGGACGACGTGTCAAAGCCCATTGAAGATTTTCGTTTACTAACCGTCACCTACAGTACCAACTCTGCTCCATATTTGTCGATCCGTACTTTGTTGCAACTTGCAAAAGAGGGATGTAGAGAGTTTCCCCTCGCTTCCCAAGTACTGCGGCACAACATGTACATGGACGATGCCTTTGCTGGGGCTGATAGAGTTGCGGAATTGATTGATTGAAATCAGCGATCAGCTCGTGGCATTGCTCGCTTCGGCTGGCATGGAACTTGGTAAATGGCCATCGAATCGTTCAGAGATCTTGGAAGATATTCAGGTAGGCAAAAGGAGTTGTCGGTAGACTTGGATGAGACGGTGTCGATGCTGGGTTTGAAGTGGATGCCAACTGGCGATTCATTTCGCTTCGAGACTTGTTGCAACAGTGGCAATCGTTGAGGGCTGAGCTGCCAGAATTGGCACAGGTTCGAATACCGAGGTGGTTTGGCTCGACTACACACACAACTTGGGAGCTGCATGGATTCTCCGATACATCACTAAGGGCGTACGTCACTGCAGCCTACATCGTGGTCCCTGGAGAACGGGCTAGGTTGATTATGGCCAAGACAAAGGTCACACCGATCAAGACTGAGAGTTTTCCGAGGCTTGAGCTCTGTGGAGCTGTGCTTCTAACCAGGGTGTTAAAGCACTTGCTGGATGGTGTGCTGTTGAAGTCTGCAGCTGTTCATTGTTGGACAGATTCGAAAGTGGTGCTGAATTGGCTGAACAGTCATCCATCGAAGTGGCAAACTTTTGTTGCCAACAGAGTCAGTCAAATCGTGACTACGTTGCCTGGAGTTCAATGGAGTCATGTGAGCTCGGAGGACAACCCAGCCGATTGTGCGGCCAGAGGTTTTACTCCCTCTCAGTCGATGCAGTCTTCTCTGTGGTGGGATGGTCCTGATTGGATCAGGGCAAATTGGAAATCACTGGATAGACCGAGTTGCACGGATGATTCAACAGTGCAGGCTCAGGTGGCGATCGAGGAGGTAAAGCAAGAGGAGGAGTTGCCCTCGCTGATGTACCTGGAAAAGTTCCCTAGTTACAGTAAGATAGTACGGATTCTTGCGTTTTGTTATATATTCCGCTTCCAGGCAGCCAAACCTAAGGGAAATCGCTGTGCTGGACCTTTGTCTGCTGAGGAGATGGACTCGGCTGGAGTAAGGTTGACCCGCTACATTCAAGCGCTGCACTTCGGGAAGGAGATTCGAACAATCAGGAGTGGTCAGCGACTGACTGCTCGCAGCCCACTACTCCGCTTGGCTCCTTTTATCTGTGAGAGAGGTCTCCTCAGTATTGGAGGACGTTTGTAGAACTCATTTCTGCATTACAATGAGAAACATCCAATTCTATTGCCCATTTTCTGATCGGCGCACCATTGAGGAGGTGTTACCAGAGCCTTTTCATGAGTTAGATTTTAGTTCTAGAACTTGCCGTTGGCGTCACCTCTCAGTCATGAGAAACCACTTCTGGTCCAGATGGCAGTCGGAGGTTCTGCATCATTTGCAGCAACGCAATAAGTGGCTGCACCCCGGTCGTCCGCTGGTCGAGGGCGACATGGTATTATTGAAGGAGGACCTCAGCCCTCCGGCCCATTGGCTCATGGGACGGGTCGTGAAGGTGCATCCTGGTCGAGATGGTCAAGTTCAAGTGGTCACGGTTAAGACTGCTACTTCGGAGGTGCAACAGCCAGTTGTGAAATTGATTTACCTGCCCATTGATGAGGGCACTGAGAAGGTTCACTCACGGCTCAAGGCTTCGTCTGATCAAGAGTGAAGAGCTCCTGTCATCTCTGAAGACACACACAACACTCACACTGGTAGAGTCAGTAGCTCGCGATTAGGTGTTGATTATTTTGTTAGAGTTTGATTATTTTTATTTTTATTTGCAAGTTTCTAGTTTAGTTTGTTAATATTGTAATTAGAGTTTCGATAGAGTCAAGTTTAACGTTTTAACAAAACAACAAAAAAAAAAAAAAAAATGATGTATTGTAATTCAGCTGTGCTGATTTAAAATCCCATTTGTAAAATGACAGTCTGTTAAGGGAATATTCCCATTGAAATTTTGCGTAGACTGATCATCTTGTTGGATAGGTTAGCTTCTTTTGAAATAGGCTTTCCTATCTTTTTTTTTAATTGTACAGCTGTTTCCTTGTTGCTGCGAGGCAACAAGGGGGGCGGTATGTTCGAGTAGATTCAGTAAATTCAAATTCGCCGAGAAAGCGACAGAGTCGGAGCTGGCAGTTATGTTATTTCTAGAACGCTGCTGGTCAGCTCTTTCGAATAGGGGGTTGCTATGGCAACGCTCGATCGCTCGCACTCTCTCTCGCGCTCTCTCAGCAGTACCTGTTGCCCGACTGTAGTCAGTCGAGCTGTAGAATCAGAGCTGAACACACTGCAGTGTCAGCTACTGGTATCGTTCGCACTTGGAGAACGACCGTTTAGTCTGTATTTTATCACTCACTTTTCCTTGCTATTCTCAAGTGTACTCTTTCTTCAATATATTTTGCTCTTTGTGAGCTTTTATTTGTTTAACCATTGAGTCGCTTTTAATTCACACCAACCTTAATCCCAGAAAGGATCCAACGTCTACTTAGTTTGATAGACGCTAAATAGAGACTTCTTCTAAAATTTCAGCCCAATCGGTCAAAAATTGCGTGAGATATCGCATCTCACAAATTTTTCGCACACGAAACTATGAGGTACTTCCGTGTCGCGGTCGTGCCTAAAAATGTGTTAATAATACACCTAAATATAAGAAGTATAAATGCAAATTCTGACTAAGTTAAAGTTCTCTTTGAGCGTAAAGTAATCAAACCATCTGTAGCAATATGTACGGAAACTTTTAACCAATCGAATCATAATATATATGAACTTTTTGAACCTAATGGCAGATATAATTGCTACTATAATGAGAGTAGGATAAATAAAAAAGATGGTGTCATTGTTTTTGTTAATATTAACTTAGTTCAAAACACTGAATTGGTAGTTGTAGAATGTTAAACAATTTATAAAGCAAACAATTATTGATATGATAAAATTTTATACTGTCATTGTTATATAGAATACCCTACTGAAAAAAATAGTATGTTTAATCTCTAAAAAAAACTAACTTTTAAAAAAGTAAAAGGTTAGGCAAGTTTGATGTATTTCGCAAAATTATCATGGATGTTAATCACGTAGCATTTCAGATATTACAACAATTCTTTTATTTGTCAAAATTATTTGTGACTTAACAAATGCTGTAGCAAATTATGAAATAAATGTAATCATGGATTACAAAAATAATGAGGTCGATGGAAAATAGTCAAGTTTTAAATACATCAATAATATTAATAATTCAGTAAATGAAACTACAATTTATATACTAAATGTAAGCAATGAAATTACAGATAAAATAGAACTGAAATCAGTCAAACAAAGTCAAGTTTATTATATTTAATCATAATGAAGCAAAAAAAATTGTTTTGTTCAATCAAGGGCTTACTTAACTTTAAGTTAACTTGTATAATGATCAATTAGGAACAACTCTCAAGATACTTACTACGTAACTTGCCATGCCCGTTTCATTTTGCTTACGGTGTTATCTATTAGTAACTATTATTTGTACATACTTGTTGTGTATACATGAACTAATAAAATAGTTATTTCGAAATAATGATTTATTATGAATGTTCATAACTCACGACTCATATTTGTAAATATAGTGAAAAAAAAGTATATAATATGGTGTAACGTTGTTTTTCCTTATGTATAAACAAATTATAGAAATTACACATGAGTTATGAAAATTTTATTCATTTAGAAATAAAAACCGCTGCCAAGTCATTGGCACTTAGCTTCCTCCTATTCTGCTAGTGGAAGATAATTACATGGGACAATCAACTCATTCTTTGATTTAAATATTCGCTACTATTCGATACTAAAAGGATAGGTTAGGAAGACACTTGTAGTGGAGGGGTATCAGGGGAGTGGGGGTTAAGGTGGATATCAAAAGGATAGAGCTCCGTGAACTCCTAAAATAACTTACATATATCGTAATAAAAAAAATACCAGTAATTGCGGAATCGTTAATAACATTAACAACTGCAAATTACAAAATTGCGGGTGGCTTCATTTTTTTGATTAATTATTTTTCACGATTTCTACATACCCACAGCCGCCTTTCAGACCCTTGACGTTGTTTTCTATACTCCCATAATCGCCTTTTAAAATTTTAAAGCTCATTTCAGCACTCCCACAGTCGCATTTTAGACCATCGTAATCGTTTTCTGTATTCCCACAGTCGCCTTTTTGACCTTTGCAATAGATTTCTACATACCCACAGCCGCCTTTCAGACCCTTGACGTTGTTTTCTATATTCCCATAATCGCCTATTAAAATTTAAAAACTCATTTCAGTACTCCCACAGTCGCCTTTTAGACCCTCGTAATAGTTTTCTGTATTCCATAGCTCCTGGGAGAGAGGTCCCACCGGAGATCCGCTCGGGACTGAAGCCCCGAGCTCTCTTAAGACGAGAGAGCGCGGGCGTCGGAGAAGGGGGAAAATATTCCAACCTTGTGGGTAGCAGTCTTTTAGGTACACTATTGTTGAATATATTGTATAAATCATATCATAATAGAAAGCAAAAATATTTTGCAAAAATCGAAAAATGGCCATGAAATGGTCATAAAATAGTCTAAATCTTAAAAGAAAATTTACTCGAATTCAGAATCAGAAAACATATATGCACGTCCAATCTTATTACGATCGATCACGTAGTTCCAGAATTATAACAGTATACGTACGCACGCATGCACGCACGCACGCACGCAAGCACACACACACACACACAGACAAAACCATCTGCACGGACATTTTATAAAATATACTAAGCTTTAATTATCAAATTATATGGTTTAACAAAAATAATAATGTTCAGTCACACAGAGTATACAGGGTGAGAGTTGAAGAATTTGAATCTTAATATCTTTTAAACTAAAAGGTTTCATAAGCTACAAAAAGAACCTAGCCGAAGTGATCAAAAGATCAATATTTTCCTAAAATTTCAACTCAATTTAAACCTTTTTACTCCCGTAATCGTACGACATAAAAAAACCATTTTTTTTAGTTTTTGATTTTTATCTCAAAAACTAGTCGCCAAAATTGCTTAAAATTTTGTTACAACTAGTAGTATCGTTGTTTTTTATTGTCATGACTTTTTTCAAAACATTTAACTATTTATTTTTTGAGTTATATATGTTTATCGAAAAATTACCTTTTTATATCATAAAAAATAATCAAGATCAGTCAATCTCTAGAAATCTTGCGGGGAAAAAGTAGACAAATTTATGTTCTTTTAGATACACTATTGTTGAACATATTGTATAATCATATCAATTATAAAAAAGCAAAAATAATTTTTTTCAAAATAGAAAAAGGCTATAATATGGCCATAAAATGGTCAGAACTCAATAAAACAAATGACCTAAATTCAGAATTAGAAAAATATATGCGTGTCAAATTGCTATTACGATCCGTCGCAATGTTCCAAATTATGGCGGTATACGTAAGTACACACACACCCGACACACACACACACAGCCATCCGCACGGACATTTTCTAAAAACGTATGATTCGTACTCCAAACACCTCCAAATGCGTTTCCACGAAGTATTAGCAAAACTGAAAATTTTACGATTACAAAGCTTCCTCTTGAGGAGGAAGCAAAAAACCGCTGCTAATTCTTTGGCACGTAGCTTCCTTCAACCTTATGTATCGCTTTAATATCTAAATTGTTTTTACTTCATATATAATTCTATAAAGTTTTTATGCTTTTTCGTTTGATGGATAAAATTATTTCGAAATAATTATATTACATAATCAATGCGTAACTGAAAATATTGTTTTTAACGATGTAATAAAACAAAAAACAGAAAAAAACTAGCCAAGGTATAGATTAAAATCCATCAAATAGAAGCTAAAATCTAAGCGATGTAGTTTTCAGTTATATAGAGTATACAATATACAGGGTGAGAAAACGAAATTTAGAAGCTTAATATCTTTGAAACCATTTGGTTTCATAAACAGCCCAAAGTAAGGGATTAAGGTGCTATACGCTAGGTAAGGACCGCCGACAGCATCAAATCTTATTTTTAACGAACTAATAAAACAAAAACAGCAAAAAACGAGTCTAAGTATAGATTAAAATCCATTAATGGAAACTGAGATCGAAGCGATACAGTTTTCAGTTATATAGAGTATACAGGGTAAGAAAACAAAATTTTGAAGCTTAATATCTTTAAAACTAACTGGTATCATAAACAACCCAAAGAAAGAGATAAAGGTGCTATATAATGCTAACTAAATCCAAAATTTTAAATTGATTATTGCCTTTTTACTCCAGTTATCGCATCACGTAGAAAAAACGACTCATAGTATACAGGGTGAAAAAACAAAAGTTTGAAGCTCAATATCTTTGAAACTAACTGGTTTTATAAAAATCCCAAAGAAAGGGATCATTGTGCTATATAATGCTAACTAAATCCAAAATTTTAAATTGATTATTGCCTTTTTACTCCAGTTATCGCATCACGTAGAAAAAACGACTCATAGTATACAGGGTGAAAAAAGAAAATTTTGAAGCTTATTATCTTTAAAACTAACTGGTATCATAAACAACCGAAAGAAAGAGATAAAGGTGCTATATAATGCTAACTAAATCCAAAATTTTAAATTGATTATTGCCTTTTTACTCCAGTTATCGCATCACGTAGAAAAAACGACTCATAGTATACAGGGTGAAAAAACAAAAGTTTGAAGCTCAATATCTTTGAAACTAACTGGTTTTATAAAAATCCCAAAGAAGGGGATCATTGTGCTATATAATACTAACTAAATCCAAAATTTGAACTTGATGATTGCCTTTTTACTCCAGTTATCGCGTCACGTAGAAAAACGATTTTTTTCAGTATTTGATGTTTTTCTCAGGATCTTCCCCATGAAATGACTTAAAATTTAAGTGGTATATAGTTCTAATTACGTTCAATAATCATATATTTTTTTAGAATGATTCGCTATTTAGTTTTTGAGTTATAACGATTTAAAAAAATTGCACTGTATGGTGTATAATAAAAGAACGACGAACGATAATATAAATTTTTCACGGTAAAAACATAGGCAATTTTATTCTCTTTCAGGTACATATTAAGCAATTTACTTTTATTAACTTTTCCGATAACTTTGTTGGCAAAAACTGAAATCTTAAAACTCAAAAATCACTATAAAAAAAACGCGTATATAAATTGTAAAAGCGGACTTTCGTCCCACTATCTTCTAGAAAAAACGAAGAAAATGAGACTTGGTGGGTTAAAATCCACCAAGTAGAAGCTGAGAAACAGGCGTATACATACGCGCACACACACACATACACACACACACACACACACACACATACATCCGTACGGACATTTTCTAAAAACACAATTTTTCGACTAAAAATTCATCAAAACACACTTCCCACATGTTTTTACGCAAACTCCAAAAATTACTATTGCAAGGCTCCTTAGGAAGGAAGCAAAATGTTAGTTGTTCACCAATGAACAAAATGAAACGGGCATGGCAAGTTACGTAGTAAGTATCTTGAGAGTTGTTCCTAATTGATCATTATATAAGTTAACTTTAAGTCAAGTGATTGAACAGAACAATTTTTTTTTGCTTCATTATGATTAAATATAATAAACTTGACTTTGTTTGATTGATTTCAGTTCTATTTTATATGTAATTTGATTGCTTACATTTAGTATATAAATTGTAGTTTCATTTACTGAATTATTAATATTATTGATGTATTTAAAACTTGATTATTTTCCATCGATCTCATTACTTTTGTAATCCATGATTACATTTATTACATAATTTGCTACAGCATTTGTTAAGTCACAATTAATTTTGACAAATAAAAGAATTGTTGTAATATCTGAAATGCTACGTGAGTAGGTAAACTGTGCGGCTACGAGCTCATGCGGGTACGAGCTCATGCCGAGCTCATCCCCTCTCCCTACCAGCTCGACCGCTATTAGCTGACCCCCTACCAGCTGACCCCCTACTAGCTCACCCCAGCCCAGGTACGCGACAAAAAATTTATCTGCGGCCGAGATTTGAACCCGGTGCCTTTAGCACAGCAGGCCGCGATCTCACCCTCGACCTACCGCCTCACTAAGCAAATTCTTCAGTTTCTGAAACATCTTCCCACTCCATAAGAATATTGCTGCGATAGAAGAGTTTCATGATTCTGACATTTTGCAGAGCGCAGGTGGACTTGTAGGCTCCATTGTGATTGGTGCACACAGTCACGATTTTCGGCATGTCTACTGCTGGATAACCGTAATCACATATATCAATGGCGGTGAGTTGGAATCGTTCTAGCCATCTTTTGCGTAGCTCTCCTATGACGAAGATCTTGCTGGCGTTTCGGAGAGCTTCCCGAAGCAACTTGCCGACTTCTGTGTAGGCAATGTTGCCAATTGACCAGGACAAACCATGATGACTGCGTTGAAGCCACTCATTCTCTTTCCTATACTTTTCCGTAAGTCTTTTCCAGGGAAATGGTTCTTGAAATAGCAGGACTACAGGTTCACTCTCGTCATCCGCGAGCGAGACAATAGCCAACTCCTTGAGAACGAAATCGTTTCCAGGCTGCTTGAAGCCTTGCATATCCACAGCGTACTCCATCACACGAGCTTCTTCACGTCTCCGCTGACTGGACTATACTGAATGATTCGATCGTGTAGGATGAGACAGTAGGCCGAAGTGTTGGCGGGGAAATTATCACGTGACTCAAACTCCAGACGAACGTCGACTGGCGCACTCTTCAGTGTTTCGCTCTGCTTGGAGCACTCGATAACGTAGAGAGGTATGTGCGTGATAAAGTCCGTCTTCTTGAGCAGTGGTTTGGGATTCTTGTCGTAGTATGAGTTCTGGAAATTTGTATACATATCGTACAGTACAGAGTACTGATTTCGATCTATATGTGTTTGACGTTCGATCTATAAGAGTTTGACGTTGCTGAGATTGCAGTGATCGAAGCGACTCGCATTCGCAGTTTTCAGATTCTTTCGATTAGTCTGCAAACCGAGAATGACGAATCTCGGCTTCTCCAGCTGATTCGACGTTTTCACAGTCCACACGTGCTTCGTGGAGACGGGAAGAAGCGGATACTCGTACAACTCCCAACTACGAAAACTCATACTGATCGGCTTGTTCTTCTCGACGGAATTCAGAGACGAATTTTGTGCACATTGGAGGCGACAACGTAGGGCATGAGCCACTCGATTCTCAATAGTCCAATTTTGATATCCTCATAAACGCCAGGCGCATTCCGTTCAAATCGTTTCGCGATCTCGTAAGTATGAGCTCGTGCTTGACGTTGACTACAATCTTGCGATAGTCCTCGGCAAAGCCGAGTATCATACTGAGAGGTATGTTGATATCAAAATAGCCATCATCATTCGTCACTTGAAACGTCTCCTCGACGTCTAACCAACCGGCATTTTCTAGCATCGAGCTCTGATTGGGATTGAAAGAAACCCAACCTTTCATGAGTGTGCTTAGACCGACATTTTTAGATCTGTCGATTTCCACAGCATTCATTTCGTAACGAATCTCCTCGAACATGTGGCATATTGCGTTGTTCACCAACTTCGTACGCTGAACCGCGGTGCCGTCGGCTTTCGTCAGCTTGCCGTGGATATGCAGCGAGCTGCGCGAGGGAAGAACGTATAAATCTTGATGTTGAATGGCTATGCGAATCTCATCGCTGTTGTTGTATCCAGTTGGCGTGTAGGGCTGATGGGCGTGCAACTCGTAATGAGCCACAGACTCATCGAAGGCCACCGGCGCCTGTATACTCAGAATATCCTGCATTATTTTCCACGAGGGTGTACTCTGAACTTGAGACTCTTTAAGAAGTCTATATTTTGCCGTGTTAGCGCTTTGGCTATTCGCTGACGACTGATGTCGCTGCGACTCGACGGCTTGCTTATATAGCCAGCTCCAATCTTGGTATTGTAAACGATACCCATTATACTTGCTTGAGATGTAATCTGATAGTAATTATCTCTCCGCGAAAATTAACCAAGCGATTGTCTTGATCCACTATGCGCACTTGAAGCTGATCTATGCTTCTCACGGTGATTGGTAGATAAATTACTTGCGATGGAATTTCGATGATCTTGTATCCTGGAGGTACAGCAGGGAAGAACTCGTGAATTGTGTGCACGCGCTGTCCGTTTATATAGGCGCCCGAGGTGATGTTACACTCAACTCGCAGAGCGTTGACTTTTAGAATAGCCACCGGTCTATCCGAACTGTGACTCACGTCCTTCTTCAAAATTCGCTCGGTGAAGCCCAGCAGAGAGCCAATCGAGTCTCGAGGACGAAAGTCAATCGGATGACTGCACTTTATCACACTACGAAGCGTATTATTGTTGGGCTTGAGACAGAATGATATACCCTTGGGAGATAGAGTTTCACGAAGATAAACGTCGATATCTTCGATTTCGTAACTTCCCGTAGGTAAGCTGACTTCTTCCGTACCGACGTAAAACTTGTTATTGTCTACGTCGATATTTGGAATCGAGTTGAACGTTAGCAATTCAACTAAACCGAGAACGTAGTTCTTTTGTGCTGAGAGCTCTATGGGTGGAAAATATTGAGCTTCGAGTACAGATGAAGTTCCGGAGAGACTCAGTGTAAATGAGCTATCCATACTGACTGTCGAATGCTAAATGAATGTGCATTCACCGACGTCGTCTCTTATATAGCTTATTGCTCAAGAATTGCAGACAAAGATGTCCGCAGTTAAAAGTGTTGTAGTCTTGATATCTCTCGTGATTGTACTGGATCTCGTTCACTCCCAAGTACAGCATCAAGTCCAAGGGAGGCTGTAAATCGCCGAAACTATCGAAGTAAACGACGTTGTCGTCTCGTTTGCGATACGCTACCCAGTGAGTTCCAGGTCCGCTCGCATCGTCCAAGTTTACGACAGCTGATTCACACTTTCGTGGACCACTCGCAGGCATCGCATTACGCATGTATACACCTCGAAAATAAGGAATTTTCAAGATTTTAGCATACTTCACGATGTCCACGTCTGTCAGCGCCCTCTGTGGCAAACTTATCTCGAAGAAGTTTTTTTTTTCTTCAGACTGCTACCGCGATAGGGCTTGAGATGAAGACCCAATCCAGATTTGGTGGTCTTCAGACAGAGTCCTTTTCCTACGCTGATATTTTCCATCGCTTTGTTATGACGACGAGTCTCCTCCAGCTGATCTTTTGCAGCCTTGGAATCGTTGACTGCCTTGGCAATACCAGCAGCTCCTCCAGCCAGAGCACCCGCGGCACTTAGTCCAGCGAAAATGGGTATGAGGAGAGGAAGAAATCCACCTACTTTACGGGGTAGTGGCAGAACTCGCGGTATGAGTACGCTATCCTTTCCACCAGCCTTTCTCACGGCATCGCGAGCTCCTTTCAAAGCCGATGCGATGACTTCATGACTATTCGTACCCTTGATCATCGCTTTAGACGCAGCCTTCACGATTGCGTTCAGCCTCGTGGATGGCCTCCTCGTCTTGACACCCATTCCTAATTTGGATTTTATTTTCATCGCTTTTGATACGGCGTAGGCGGAAATTTTTTCACCGATTTTCGCGTCTTTCGCCTTGACTCTCTGCCAAGCTTTGTCGGCTAATACTCTATCGGCTAGATTTCTAGCCTCTACGTTTTCACGATTCTGCGAGTACGCTATGTCGTGCTCTCTGCAAGCTTGATCGAGGGGATTGATACCTTGATCTCCTCGAGCTAAACGTTTTGCTAACTTTGTTCCTGGTCCGCAGTACTGATAGCCTGGTAAATGAAGTTCAACTGGAATTTTGTTGAGTACTTTATTCATCAAACCACAACCACTTGTATTGTCGATGTACACGATCATTACACCACGAAGGTCAAATGATAACTGATGAGCGCGACTATAAAAGCGGCCTATTTATAGGCAAATCGATCAGTCTCAGCCGAGATCTTAAAGGATGGACTTCAGGGAACAGGCTGTGAAGCTCCCCGTGGCGAACTTTGACGTGGAGGAGGAGAGACGCGTGAAACGTCACGGAGCTCTGCTACCGGACAGCATACGCGCAGTCATTTGCGGACCATCCAACTGCGGGAAAACCAATAGTCTTCTCGCTCTCATAACGCATCCGAATGGGCTTAGATTCGAGAATGTATACGTCTACTCCAAATCGCTCAATCAATCAAAGTATAAATTTTTGAAGGAACTGCTCGAACCGATCAAAGGTATACAGTACTTTGCCTTCAGCGAACACGAGGAAGTCGTCTCACCTGATAAGGCGCTACCCAATTCGATCATGATATTCGACGATGTTGCTTGCGAGAAGCAAAACAATATCCGTGCATTTTTCTGTATGGGCAGACACAAGAGCGTTGACTGTTTTTACCTCTGTCAGTCGTACGCTCAAGTTCCCAAGCATTTGGTGAGAGACAATGTCAACTTGTTGGTGATATTTCGACAAGATGACGTCAATCTGCGCCACTTGTATGCAGATCACGTCAACTGTGATATGACATTCGCACAGTTCAAGGAACTTTGCTCGAGATGTTGGGCTGACGATAAGCATTGCTTTCTCATGATCGATAAAGATAGCCCGATCAATGAGGGTCGATACCGAAAGGGTTTCGACTGCTTTGCTATAAATATAG
>CM053172.1:28978615-29037529 GCA_012977825.3 Pteromalus puparum
CACACACACACACACACACACACACACACACACACACACAGCCATCCGCACGGACATTTTCTAAAAACGTATGATTCGTACTCCAAACACCTCCAAATGCGTTTCCACGAAGTATTAGCAAAACTGAAAATTTTACTATCACAAAGCTTCCTCTTGAGGAGGAAGCAATACATTTTACAAAATACGGGATACATGAAAAAAAATTCCTAAATCTAGAATAAATGCGATTACATAATTGAGAAAATTGACATATACATTTTGGAATACGTAGTAATTTAAAATAACAAAAGTCACATTCTTTTTTTCTTACAAGATTCGGATTTACAAGATTGAATGCAATAAGCACACGAGTTTGATACACTTTTAAATTTTTTCTTTTTTATACTTTTTATAATTTTTTGGAAAATTATCATGCATAACTTGTCGTTTCTCCTTGTGTCGCCACTGAAGAGTTTAGAAAAATCCATAGCATAATTATAGCGACAGATATAATACAAAAAATCCACACAATAATTGCCGCACACGTCGGAATCGAAACTCTGCAACCGACTTGTAGACCACGTGAATAGTGTACAATTTCGTCGCAATCCGTCAAGGTGATACGACACGGTTGGTTGTATACCGTAGGAGTCGAAATATACGCCATGACCGTTTTTGTCGACAAAAATTGCTATCCAGTGAGCACCAGGTAGATGGTGTTCTTGAGTATTAGCAATAATAGCGACCGGTCTCGTCCACACCCTGGGTAACCGATCTGCTAGGAACACTCCGACGGTCTGTGCTGATAAGCCTCTCAGAGCCTGCTGAATCTGTAGTGAGTTCATCGTAAGGTTTCGAGTAGTAGGGCTCTTCTGCTTCTCCCTCTCTCTTGCTGTTTACCCCACTACCACCACCACTGCTACCACGAGCACGACTAGTAGTAGCAGGAGCAACAGCTTCTTCTTCTTCAACAATGACAGCAAAACAAGATTCGATAACCTCTGCAGGTGTGGCCGTAGCAGAAGTCGTAATTTTGGTTTTACAGTTGTTGACACTGATTTTACGAGGTGCTACTGACGATCCCGATGACGACGACGACGATGACGCTGACGCTGACGATGTGCCTCCATCGACGAGTGCTCTTCGAGGAGGTTTTTCAATTGGGCTTTTCTTCTTTCTCTGCTCGTTCATGTCGATTTCCGTATGACCGTATAAGGCCTTTCTTAACCATGCTCGCACTCTGAATGTGTACGCCAATGCACACGTATGGTGTTCTGATTTTCCTCCATGATACATGCAAATATGATCGTCCAGGTTGGATAAGTGTGCATCTCTGGCAATATAGCGTAATGACGGGTAAATGTCCTCCAACGTGGCCTCACCATCGTACCATTCTATACCATGATGATAACACGAAAGATAAGAATTAGTCGAAATTATTCCCTTAGGTAATTAACTGTAATCACACGGTGGTTTCACAATCCAATGCGCAATAAAATTGCGGTCAGCTCCAATTACAGCAATCTCCTTGGGTAAAAATAACCCTTCTTTATCGTGAAAAGCTTGGATATCGATGATAAAATCCATTGCAGCTATCGACTGTTTCTTTCTCAAAATCTAGAGATGAACTAACATCCACCAAAATCCGGAGAGGTTATAAAGGCAGACCGCTCCCTTCTTTACGGTTCCTCCCTCCCTCCCTTCCTCCAATGTAGAACTTTAGCGAAATAGAGGGAGGAGGCTGAGTGCTGTGATTCGTTCTTACTGTCACAAAAACACACGCGCGCACATCTTATGAGTTGTAATCTAAAATAACTTGACGCATAAAATCGATCTCTAAAACATTGTCATATTCAGCATAAACAATACAATTTACAGTGTGTGTTAATGGTTTATCGAAACGTACTTCGATACGCACATTTCCGTTACGAACTAAAGACCAATGCGTACCGCAATGAGCAGACATGTCAGGAGTAAGATCAAATGCAAACAAACAAAAACCCTCGGGATAATCTGTTCTGTCGATATCATTTCCTTCGTTTAAAAAGTGTATTCCAGTACCAGAGTAAAGAGTGTGATAACAGTCTACGTAAAGAGGTGTAGTCGCAGCGAAGCTTGGCTGTAGCGGTTTACTCGGCACTTGTTGACCGTCGATATAAAGCGATAAATAGTTAATACCGAAATTTTGAAAGTTGAAAGGATTCAATAATCTATCGCCGTTAAAGGCTTTATTATTGACAAATCCTATGATGAGTCTTTTCGGTAATTGTCCGAGAATTACATTATCCAAACACTCGCCGAGTATACCATTATGCATACTGAATGCTTTAACCTCGACGCGAGTCAGAGGGTACTTTGCAGTTGTTGTCGCTAATGTTTTAGCGTGTGCTACTAAAACACCAGGGTTAATTTTTGCTCGTCGCACAAGTAAACTAGCTTCTTTTATATGTACACTATAATTTTTATCGGATGCGTCCATTAAACAAAAAGCGTCCTTTGCACGTACCAAGCGGACTCTCATTTCTACACCATTTAAAAGAAATCTATCCTGGTTACATACGTCAATATGCAAATGTCCTAAAAGATCAACGACTTTTCCACCACTAGTAAATTTTTGACGGTTCAAAAGACCTTTATTCGTACAATTAGCGGCAGGCTTCTCATCCAATTTCCCTGCTGTATCCGTTGCCCATAATGATGTCGACAGATGCGAAGTTTTTGCATCAGGCCCGTAATTCAACAAAGTTTCAATATATGCTCTATAAGGATACAGTGTATTAGACGGTGTCACAAGTTTTTGATTGAAAAAAACGTCCACTTGACTAAACATTGAGTGCAAGTAATTGTTCACAGTTGCCACACTAGCATCCGTGTCCGCGTTGTGAGGTGTTATTTGAACATTTAGTTTGATCATCGTATGAGCCAAATCTATATATTCTTCGCCTGCTGCGGCGACTAAAAATTCTAAAGGTGCTTGATCGGAGAGTGATGAAACAGGCTTGTATTCCACACATGATGATGATTCGATAGTGGTCTGGGTCATTGGCAATGAAAACAAATCAAGCTCCGATTTTAAGCACTCGCAACTTGAATGATGTAAGAAAGACATTTTTAATTTTTATTTAATCAAAAATATCCAAAACTTTATTTCTTTTAGTAGATTTCCTGCGTATTTTTTTGTTCACTACACGTTTCACTTTTTTCCCCTTTCTATTCTTCTTCTTCTTCCTTCTTCCAGTTTTTAGTCTTTTTACAGCTTTGGTTTTTGTCTTGCTAGTTGGCTTTCGCTTTATCTTCTTCTTCTTGTTATTAGAGCTCTTGCGTCTACGACTGTCGTACTGCAACTGTGTTGCCCGTTTGAGCGCCAGCCCTTTATAGCCGGAGCCCTCCATAAGCTTGCTTATTAGCCTTACGTTTTAATTTCAGTCCAGACTCGGCTAGACGACTGTTGAGTGAATCCTTGAATGACATATTATTTTCTGTCACGTCGTCGAGAACATTTATACCTGCTCTCAAGGCTTCTCGACCAACTGCTCGGGCTCCTTTTGCCAAAAACGGCAATGCTCGTCGAAATAGACCACCCAGGAACGAGCCAATACCATGGCCCCGTTGTCCTCGCGAGCCTACATACACACTCGTAATACCACGTCCTCCACCACCACCACTACTCTGGTCACTATAATATGCGTCGTAATAATTCATTTTTAAAAGTCTCTTCTAAAATGAAGTGTAGCGGTCAACGTTCCAAACTCGAATGGTATTGGACTCCCAAATTGATCTCTTATATCGATATCTATAGTTTGAAAACGACTGTTCAAAAGCGGTATATAATTAACAGGCGAATATCTTTTAACAATGGTACTACCATATTTATAATCCCTTGCTTCAACATTTACAATTCTTAACAGAGGTGCATGTGCGTCTCCTACGATACACGGCTCACAAATGATTGAATAAATGAAAAGTTGGTCGGGTATAGCGTGAGCGAGAGTAGCAGGCTGGCTAGCTACATATTCTCTATAAGGTATAGTTTGTGACTCCAGTGTAATTCTAAAGGTACCATTTTCAAAGCCAAGAATACGTTTTACTGGTTTTGTAAGTCTGCTTTTCTTTTTCACAAGTTCCGGATACTCTCTTAAAGTAATGTAGCCTCCTTTTTCATCGTAAATCAATTCCTTAGCCGCTTGATCGTCATGATATTCCTTAAAACCTTCATTTATTGCATCAATCAAACTTTGTACGGATCGATATACACCATGCTGGAAATGAAAATTATCCTTTCCATCTATAGGTGATATTGATGTATCTTTATAACGTAAATGGAGTGTAGTGCAGGGTATATGAATTTCTGACAGTCCAACTTGCCACTTTTCATGTAAATCGATTAACACGAGGTAATCTTACTGAAAAACTAGTGGTCGTGTTATCCGGAAAAAAAATGTCGTGCTACTATTACTAGGGAGTACTATTGTGAATCCCGCTGATTCATTTTTATAGTCTTTTTACTTCACTTGCAAGAATCCAGGAGTTAAATTTATCGGGATAGCCGATCCAGCTTACGAAATACTCTTTTTTAGCTCCTTTACCACGTGTTTTTAAAATTTCATTAATTTTATATTCTTTTTGCGATACCCTTTCACTGTGCACCAAACTTAATTCTTCTGGGTAGAAAAATCCTTCAATTTTCTCACCTTCTAAATCGGACAGTTCATAGATGAACAAGTTTTGTCGTTTTTTCACTTTAACAATTTTAAAAATCTCTTCGCTCCAACCTTTTTCGTAACCTTTTTCAAAGATGTGACGCTCTCTGCTAATTCAAACATAATGATCCACTTTATATCTTGGACACTTCCGTATAACCTGCCGTTTTAAAGATTTTTCCAACATATTTTTTCTCGCTTCCTGAGCATTGTAAATTGTCACAGCAGCAGGTTTCATTTTTATCGTTGAATGTATACTATTGTTATAACTCTGAACTATTGCTTGCAATACATCAATATAACGTTTTGTATTTTTATAGGTAAAATAACGAAACATTCGCTCCTTTAGCGTTCTGTTAAATCTTTCTACGACGGCAGCTTTTACATCAGGATTACGCGCTACACGAAATTTTATACCCGTTTCACTTAAAAACTTTTGAAATTCTTTACCAACAAATTCTTTTCCCGCATCCGTTTGTAACATGTAAGGACAGCGATTTTTATTTTTACTTAGAATTTGTTTAAATGCTTTAGTCACTTCTTTTACGGTTTTGTCGCGCAACGGTTCGACAAAACTATATTTACTTAAAACATCAATCACTACTAGCAAATATGAATAATTATCGTTGTGACTCTTTAGAGATGATAGAACGATAAGATCAGCTTCCCATACGTGATCCAATCCCAAAACGTCGTAGTATAAGCGTGGAAATTTTTTTCGTATAGGTTTGTGAAGCGTATAAGTGTCATGTCTTGTCAACCAGTCCCTGATTCGTGATGCTGGTATCTTTTTCTTATTCACACTTATTAAATTTCTCGCTCCTGTGAAGCCAGCCTCATGCCCCGGATCAAAATATTGTTTTTCAATGTCTTGCATTATTATTATGTCATTTAAACTGCAATTCCTTTCAACGTTTAGCTATAGGGGTAGATGTTAGAGTGCTTTTGCGCATTTCAGGGGTTTTTTTGCTTTTTTTTGCTACAATTGTGTCCGTCATTAACGAAGAATCACTTTTATTTTTTAGAAAAACGTCCATTTCCTCTTCGATCTCGTTGTTCTCGTCGTCATCGTCGTCGTCTCTTCTTCGACTTCTTTTTTTCCAACTTTTCTTGAGTCCGTTGACAAAACTACTGCGAGATAGAGAACCATTGAGATTGAAAAATTCAATATTTCCAATAAACTCTCTCGGAATCTGTGTTTCAAAAAGTAATTCACCAAACTGTTTTCGACCTACGGCTTTAATATTGTTGCGTGCTCTAGCTACATCATTTACTAAGTCAATTATGTTTGAATTTTTTATTTTTTCTGCATCAATTTTTACAACACCAGTTGCACTCCAACTTATACGGTTATTATTATTTTTTAAATAATTTAATAAAAGTTTTGTTTTATTTTTGTATAATTTTGGTACACTTTCAATGATGTACTCATCGCTCATTTGATCTTTTTCATCACTTTTAGCATCTGCAGAATTTTTTTTATCGTCAAACCAGCGTTTTTCGTCGACAAAAAATAGATATCTCTGTAAAACTTGTAGAAAATCTATATACTTGTCACTGTCAGACGTATATTTCCCTGAATCCAAGATTTGTCTCATTTCACTATCAAGTCGTGAAAATTTATCTCCCTGTGTTTGTACAGTTTCACTCATTAATTTTTTCTCCTGTTCCGGAGTTACTTCTCTGGCAGCTGCTGTTGTTAAACTATTTATTGGTGCTGATTTTACACTTGCTTACATTTTATGTAAACTTTCTTGAGGAATCAAAACCATTTTTCGTGCTCTTTCCATTTTTATGCATTTAGAAAAAGATCCAAAATAGGCGGTAACAAAAAGCCTAGAAAATTTCCGCCTTTTTGTACAATTATACGCTTCTTGCTTTTCCAGCAACTTTTTTTTCGTTTTGTAACTTTTGTTAAATTACGCAGAATAGTTTTATACTTTCTCAGCTTCTTTTTTTCCGTGACGTTTAAACATACAATACCTTTTAATACGTTCAAGGCACACTCACAAATGTACTTTACAAGTTTTTCATCGGCAGTACGCAATAACGCGAGTCGTTGTTCTTTATTAGAATGTCTCAATGCCTGTAGCAACACAAAATATTTTTCTTCAAAAGGTGATGCATTATTCTTCTTCATCAACGCGCGACTCTCACGAGATGCTCGCTTCGCCATTGTCGGATTATAACTGAATCGATTTTTTTTTTTCTCTACACAATATTTAACTTGCTGTACTGACTCGACGAATACTTGGGAATATAGACGTATTGATATTCATCATCAGGAAATATACAACTACGGAAACGTAATTCCTCAGGTGTACTCTGCTTCAAGTCAATAACTAAATAAGAATGTGCTTTTAGAGTACTATCATAATAAGCTTCTTGCAAAAACTTGGAATCCTCGGGGTATAGTTGACGAGCCAAATGCTGAATCTGTGCACGGTCTCGATGATTCTTAAATAAAACCATATAATTCGCATTCAACGATATGTCACGCTGCCCTTTGTGAAATATATTCTGACATATGTAAATCACCGATGCATTACGATGATGACTTCCCTTGCTAAACAAATCTATTATTGTACCATTATTCGCTGACTCACGCATCAAGTCATCTATTATTATCAATTTTCGTTTTTCCGGATCGTTCGAATAGTCCTCGTTACGCGGTAATCCTTCACGAAATTCAATCTCTACATTCTCCACTCTATAACTCTCCTGCCATTCACTATAATAAAATAGTATTCTGTCAAACTTCACATTAGCCAACACATCAAGATGCTTTAAGAATCTCTGCACAAACACTGTTTTACCTGCCGAGGTAGGGCCAGCACAAATCATAGTCCACGGATGCATAAATCGAGTATCCATTTTAACATATAAAGGTACACTATCAAAAAAAACACCCGACCCTTCTTGCTCGCGACACTCCCCACCACGGGGGGCCCCATCTGGACTTGCCCGCTCTTATTCCATCTCAGGCACCCCCTCTTCCCGAGCGACTAGACTTGCACCGAGCCATGACTCGAAATTCGAAGCTGTATTCATTTAACACATACAACTTCTGAAAAGATGCCGACACTGTTAACAATGCAACACTTAACGAACACCGGTATAAAAATGTCACCACCCTGACCCAGATATTTATCTAAAGATAAAATCTCGACACGCGCTACTCCCAAGGTCACCGCGACCCCCCACTATAAGGTCCCACACCTGCAGAGCGACTAGACTTGCCCGGAGCCATGACGTCACTGGCGCCACTAGGCCACGCCCCCTGTCTGCCTAGGCTTGCCCCTCTCTACTTGCGGTAGCTGTAAAAATGAAAATCATGATTTCTGGTCTTCGAAGACTTGTTGTATCTAGTATATGACATAAACAGACATTGTTTTTGATTTTTAACAATGTTTCTGAGTTTATAGCATTGTTCGAACAATTTTTTAAACAATCTAATATAATTATAAATAAAAACTTCAATTATTTTATTTTTTGATATTTTAAACTGTATCCGTCCCCTTAAGTAGAGATGCTCATTCCATCCGAAACATTATATCGTCGGTCCCTACGAAAACTAGCACGTCTCAGGTTTCCAGCAAAGACTAGCACAATCTGAACTTTTTTTCACATTTTCGCGTCTAACTTTGTAAATATACAATTTAGGGAAAAAAAATCGTTCTTCCAAATTTGTTTGTTATGAAATTCTCTACAAGATATAAATGATTAAAATTCTGCAGTATAACATTTTTGTTGCGATCAGACATCAAATTAAAAAAAAAAAAAACCACTGCCGATTCATTGGCACGTAGCTACCTCCAACTAAATTTATAGTTCTAATAAATGGAATATTGTTTGAATATACAGTATGTGAATGCTACTCTAAATATTTTGTGACGAGACACAAGTCTCGCACATAAAAAAGTACGAAAAAGTCGCAAGACAAAACGCAGCCTCGAGTCAACCAGCTGACGCCAGCGAGCGCGCGCGCGCAGTGAACAAAGGCGAATCTGCACGACGCGAAGTGAGCGCGCGCGCGCACCAACCGAAAGGTCAGTCCGCATGAGCGCGGAGCGCGCAACTCAGCGGTGACGCGCCAGGCGGCGCGAGCGGCGCACTGCAAACACACCTATATAAGGCGGTCCGCGCGGCGCAGCGGGCAGTTCTACTCGAGCTTAACTCCTGACGGCATCGTGAGCACACGTTACCACAAGGAACGGCCAGAGATAGACCGATGCCGACAAAGTCGCCTTGTGAGCACACGTGATGACAGACTTAGCGAAACCCGGAACTCCGAGTTGCCGTCGTAAGCACACGAGACAACCAGGAACAACCGAACAACGCCGAGTCTCGCCTACGTGAGCACACGTAGCTGCTACCCAACTTCGCCACCTGCTCCTGAACTCCGTTCCAAGGGACTTGTTTTCTCCGCAATCGTGAACACACGGGGCTGAGGAAATAACTATAGCCACGTCGATCATTCCCCAGGTCGTGCGTTCACGTCCTGGTGAGCCAGAGATTAATTCCTGCCCGTTCGAAACCGATCTCACGCCGACATCTCAAGATTCGCCTGGTCACTGTGAGCACACAGGACAAGGAGAAGAACGAGACGAGCGACCGCGATCGGTAGAGCCGTGCGCTCACGAATCTATGAATCCTAGGGATCCCTAACCTCCAAAAACCCGACAATATCCCGAACCCACTCCACCGTCTAAATCCCCGATACCGCGTCCGTAAAACCGACAAATGCACCGAAACTGCGTAACTCAGACAACGTCGCGTTGATGTACCGTTAACCGCACTAGTTTAAACCAGACCGATTGTAAAGGTGAAATATTCTAAATTAACCGCGATCTCGATTTCTGTTACAGATGGTGGAACCAGAACGGTGGTGGAGCTCCGCCAACGGCTGGTCCGATACGCCCGGAAGACCCCACAGGAATTTGAAACGAAACAAGAGGTTCCAACAGATTACGACGATGAGGCTGACTTAAAACAGGATCTAGAGGCAGAACGCGCAGAAATAATCCAGCGGACACTCGAGGAAACTTGCCGAGGAGGTGCGTCCAACCCAACCGAAGACCCGCAGGAACACTCACCTAGCGAAAACAAGGTCCTCGATCAGATACGCAAATGGAACGGATGGAATATACATTCCTCGAAAGATTCCGGGAACTAGAGGAGTCCAATGGCTTTACTAGCGCACAGCTGCTCCAGGGGGCACCGGAACTTCTCCGAGGCGAAGCACTCCAGTGGCGGCGGAATAACGCTAGCGATTGTAAAACCTGGGAGGAACTGGAAGAGAAGCTCAGAAATTTTTTCTGCGATTAGTAACTGTAGATTGTCGTGTCACATCTAGTAAAAGCATGAATGAAACCAATCAATTTTACCGAAGATGAGTTGATAAATGCTGTAGATTCATACAATCTTTCAGTAGTTTTCCCTTTACTTGGTTTTAAAAAAATACTTTTTGAAGTGATAACTTCTTATGGGACGGTAAACCTGCAATGTTTGTAGTTTCTGGAATGTGTCCCACTTTTGGATTGCGTTACACTTTACAGCGTTACATATCTTATTGATATACTGGTATATAGGGATCTTAGGCCTCGAACACGGCAGGCCCCCCTCTCCGCGCGCAAACCTAAATATAGATTTACTCTCTTCGGACCTTATACCCTCTCTCCGGGCGCAGGAATAAGTGTACATATTAGTATAATAGCTATACTCTTTTCGGACCCCACTCTCTCCGAGCACTGCAATACCTATAGATATACTCTCTTATACATACTACCACATTTTCAAATACTGGGACCCACTAGAGTTCCTAATACTTCATTAAAACTGAAGCTCAATTACAAACAGAAGAAATTCTTAAAGAAATAATCTTTAGATGAAAACAATCTCATACTTTTGGCAATCATTAAAAAAATCGACGAGCTGCATAATATTTTTATTGCTAGCCGGCAGCATAAGTTTTCAGTTTAGATTCACATTATGAAATATATACTCTGCTAATTTCATTATAAAGCAAACAAAAGGTTTACATTGCTTTATATGTTAAATGCAACTTGCAAGACCTCAGTATACAAAAAATCGTAAGCAGGCGGCACTTCCAACAGTGCCGAAAATACGCTACGAGTATACGCAATATTATGCTAGAGAGGGTGAAAGCGGACATTTTCAAAATACAATAAATTATACTTTAATACTCGATTTTTTAACGTTAAACAAGTTCAACACAAAATACTTCCCATTAACATTAATTTAAGTTGTTACTTCTGCCGGGCGTCCCGAGACGCACACATTTTTTTATCTATAGTCGCTCTTTGCGCTAAAATTACTAGTACATCTATATCTTCTGTTATCATTACGGCTGGTTTTTCATCAGTGGCTACGTTTATAGCAGTTTAAACAATAAGAGTATCAGTATCTTCGTAAGCTTGTTTAGTGCGAAAAGCAGCCATTTCCAATTTTTGACGCAAATATGAAATAAACTGACTTTTATTACGATCGATTTATGTACACAATTGCCTGGCTTGTCTACGTCGTATTTCTGCGTCTTTTGTATTTCTGCGTTTTTTGTACTATATTTTAAATTTTCGGAATATCTGTCAAATATAATAAAGCTGTTTGCAGTATAATATTTCGCAACGTAATCGACATAACGATCAAGAATCGAATCAATTCAAAAGTTTCTTTTTGAGGCCATACAACTTTATGCAATAAAAAGCCTCCATCTATAACACGACAGCAGCCCTGCATCATTGGCCCTTCATACATAGGTTGAAAGTAATCTTACAATTTTGACTTTGCATTTTTACTCATCATTATCAAAAATAGAAAGTAGATACGGTGCAAGTTCATACGCGAAACAATCTTTTAATTCTGTTTTACCCTCCATTGCTATACTAATGTAGGATTAATTATAATATTTTAATTTTCTAATGATAGAATAAACGCCTTGAAGAGGCATAACTCGATTTTTCCTTTGAAATTTTAGCGTTTTAAAATTATTTCCAGCAATATTATTCATCGTTTTCAAGCCAACTTCCCGAGCGTTATGGCAGTCAATATTTGAATTACCTTTTACTCCCGAACTTAGCAAAATAATTGCATCAGATACTGCAAAAGTTTCATGAGAAGAAAAAAATCAGATAACAACGATAAATCTGCAACGTCTTTCTCAATTCGTGAAGTTCAAGCATCAACGTGTTGTTCTGAAGACCAAATGATACATTACAAAATGATTTCATTGAATTACTTACATCATTGAGAAAAGGCATTGTCAAAATCTACTTTGCTGGTACAGATTCTGTGATCCCTCTACCATGCGTGAACCTATCGCTGCTTTTCATGGAATGGTACGCATAAGAAGTTGTTCAATTGACATGTCAAACCAAATGCTACTCCAAAATTTGTCAGACCTTATAGTAAAGTAAAGTAGCCCTGTGTTGTAAATTTGTTGTATCCCATTGGGTACATTTTTTTCAAGATCCTACATGGCTTGTGCATAAAGTTGACAAGATTTTGCCTATAAGTAGTGCTCGCTTGCATGGAAAAGTTGCAACATTTTTCGCACGCTTTCAAGACGTAATTTGCAACAATACTGCTTCAGACGGCAACAATACATATTTGTAATGAACACTGGATACCTAGTATGAACATTATTATTAGGGTTTATTATTAGCAACGTATAAAACTGTCAATTTACAAGTACTTGCAATAGATTGGTAATAATTAATAATGAATAATAATTAATCGATGAGACCCAGAAAATTAAGTTCCTCTCACTTCGCTATATCGATTTACGAAAAATAATTAAAATCGATGCCCTAGAAGCCGAGTCATTGCTAGTTTAAGCGCGCACTGGTTTTGAACGCCCGATTTCAACTTTCGCAGTTCATCCCTTCGCCTCCAGTTTTACCGTTGAGACGGTCGGCTTGACGATGTTCCTTGAATTTTCATGCAAAACGCACGCGTGCGATAATATTTATAAAAGCGGATTCAAAAAGTTCTTGGAAAAACCTACTAATTTCAATTTTTTTTTATTGTTTCCACATTCATAGTTTTGCAGGTAACGCTTACCGTCTTTGGAAGTTGATTTCTCAAAACTTATACAATCGATTTTAACGCTTTTTTTTCAATTAAGCGTTTTTTGGAGAACTTTTCTTCACTACATTCATTATATTTATCGACGGGTGATGCTGCGTCATAAATTTATTTATTTACAAAGTTCAAATTTTACCAACTCGAAAAATTGCCTCAGAAGTCGTTGAAAAAAGAGAATTGATATCATAGTGATTTTACATGACAGTTAATCGGTAGAAGAATGTATAAAAAAAATAAGCGCTATTCTCAGAGCCTCGGTTTATCCCCAGAATTAACACGAACAAATGATAAAATTTTGCGCTAAAATGAGTTAACAAGTATGTTGTGTCGAAACTATCAGACCGATCGTGATCGGGTTTCGAGATTTCATTTTGTATTATAATAAAGTACTAAAATTCCACAGTTACAGTATATTTGAGAAATTTTTTACCTATGAGGCGAACGCTTGAACATAACCTGGATTTTAACCTATTTTGCTTCCTCCAAGAGGAAGCTATGTAATGGTAAAATTTTCAGTTTCACTAAAATTATAACGTATATAGAGTAATCTACAGTAAACATTTAGTTTTGCTAAGTGCTCAAAAATGCGAAAAAAATGTTAGTTGTTACATTCCTGCGACCACTTTTTTCTAATTCTATAGCATATATAGAACACTGAAAAAGTGATGATCCTTGGAATCGGGCTTGGCACAATGCTTTCTGGGCAATTTTAATTTTTATATACGTAATTCACGTAAGAAATATTAATTAAAACTAGCCACTGCTCAACGACATGTACTAGTACTTGAACTCAACGTCTGTAAGCGTAAAAAAATGCGTATTCATAGGATTAAAGTAGAGATAATATCTTTATTGTTAGCTCTGGTGGATTTTAAATAGACGTTTAGATTAAAAGTTGTCTACGCTTAAAAATGGCGAAAAATCTCGATTTGCTACGAAATTAAGTGATTTCGTCCTTTTTCGTATATATCTTCAAAACTAAACGATCCATTCTGTTATTTCGTTATTTTAGAGGTTTTGATCGATTCTATCTAATCATTATAGTCTTTTGCTAAGAAAATTGCTCCTACAGCAAAATAATTTAGATTAAAAATATTTAGAGTAGCATTCACATACTGTACATTCAAACAATATTCCATTTATTGGAACTATAAATTTAGTTGGAGGAAGCTACGTGCCAATGAATCGGCAGCGGTTTTTTTTTACTTTGATGTCTGGTTCGCAACAAAAATTTCATACTGCGGAATTTTTAATCACTTATATCTTGCAGAAAATTTCATAACAAACTAATTTGGAGGAACGACTTTTTTCCTGAATTGTTTATTTACAAAGTTAGACGCGAAAATGTGCAAAAATGTGCATGATTTTGGCCTTTTTTTCACTTTTCGATTTTTTCTGCAAACTACATCGCTGTTTCATTATATTATTTCTGAGCGAATCCCACCAATAACTTTGTCGATACTTGTTACAGCAACACCAATATGTAGTGCTACTGGACTATACATATATACAACAACAAATCAAGCAAACTAACCACAGTATTAATCGAGGTTCCTGCTAACATTTACAAATTCGTTAAAGGGGCACTTTTAAACTCTGAAAAATAAAATTCTTATAAATAATTACAAAAATTAATTTAGGTTATATTACCTGTATTTTCACCATGGTAAATCTATATTTGCACCTTGTTTAAAATACTTAATTTTTGGCCTTTTTTAACCTACTTATGCCACATTTTTTTCATAAAAGATTTTCTAAGCATTCAAATCAAAATCCCTTTATTCATACCAAAAGTATAAGTGTATAAAGCATGCTCTTAAAATTTTAGCCCAATCAAACCATGTGGTCACATGGAATCCTACGGACAGTGCCAAAATGCTCAAAACAGTATATGGAGAGTCACCATGGGTAAGTAGGTGCTAATATGGATTTACCATGGTAAAAATACAGGTAATGTAACCTAATATTAGTATAAAAATTATATAACAATTATAATTTATTTTTGTAATTATTTATAAGAAGTTTATATTACAGAGTTTAAAAGTGGTATGCCCCCTTAAGGAGTGCAAAAACAAGATATTTGTTGGTTACCGAAATTGCAAAGTTTATTACTCAATAAACATGAGACCCTGCTAGAATTGTGGAAGATTTGGGCATAACGATAAAAATATCATAATAGTTCTGCATGCCTCAAGTACGCAGAAAATCAAAAACCATCTCCTGTTTTAGTAATATCGTCAAATGCCTAAATTTCAGTTTCTCTTATAGTGAATATAAGACAAAACTCGATATTAGACATGATCCTAGCGATTATAACCTCTGCAGCATTTTTAGACAAAAAATAAGTATGTACATAGAGACTACCGATTATCCTGTAAGACTTACTTTACTAATGGTTCTATCAGTTTATCATGAACAGGAATCTACAACAGAGATACGAAACCTATCTACATTAATCGCGATGAAATCGCAACAGCCATCTGATTCTGCAAATAGAAAACAAGAACTAACAGATGCAGTCAAGAAGCAACGAATATACCCGTCGAAGTTGGATAAACAACAACAGCAACAGCCACCTAATTAGCCGAAAAAAGTATAAAGTTAAGACGCGGTAAATCCTAAACTAATAAAATGGATACTTTAGATTATCTTTACGTAACACAAAAGGATTCAATGCTTAAAGAAAAAACGTACAGTTGTATTGATGGTTTGAACAAGACGATAAGTAATAAAAACAATATAATCATGCATTCAAATGTAATAAGTATGAACGCCAACTTTGATAAAGTCAAAATATTATTCGGAAGCCTTATTGTCAAACCATATGTTGGCTCGATCGGAGGAAAGAACTAAGCTTCTAGAAAGAAATATGTGCCTGACAGACTTAATGTGAGTGGTTACTACAGCTGATTCATTGCGACGCGGACCACTAGCAAGCAATGCATTTCTCATAAATACACCTTAAAAGTTGAGAATTTTCAGTAGTTTAGCCTACTTGTGCTCTGCATGCTCTGCGTGGTAACCTGCTCATTTCGAGGATATTTTTTTTCACTTAATCCACTACCTTACTGGTAAGGCTTGAAACGAAGACCAAGTCCTGTTTTGTAAGGTTTCAAGAATAATCATTTACCGAGGCCGATATTCTCTATCTTTTTATTGTGGTGGCGGCTCTCCTCCAACTGCAACTTAGCAGCGTTTGCGTCATTTACTGCTTTCGCTAATCCCGCAGCACCTCCGGCCATAGCGACAAACCAGCGCTCAAACCAGCGAAGATAGGCACAAGGAACGGTAGGAATCCGCCTACTTTAGATGGTACGGACAAGACACGTGGCACAATAATATTGCGCTTACCACCAGCCTTCTTGGCAGCCTCGCGAGCACCTTTCAAGGCTAAAAAATGGCTTTGCGTAAATTTTTGTCGGAAACGATAGACTTGGAAGCAGCCTTGACAATAAAGTTCAGCCTCGTTGATTTTTTGTTTTGGAAATCTTTTTCTCGCACCCATCCCGACTTTTGACTTTAACTTCATGATGTTAGCGATAGAGTAAGCTGCAGCTTTTCCCCCGATTCCCGCGTCTTTCGCTATGACTCTATGCCAAGCTTTATTGGCTAAGACTTTGTCCGCTACGTTTCTAGCTTTGACGGTTTCACAATTCTGTGAATAAACTATGTCGTGCTCTTTGCAGGCTTGATCGAGAGGATTGATTCCTGGATCACCGCGAGCTACGTGTTTGGCTAACTAAGTACCTGGTCCAAAGTACTGATATCTTGATAAATGAAGTTCGAACGGGAGTTTGTTAATCAGAGTGTTGACGATACCGTGACCACGATATGCCCATTGCGACGATAAGAGCGTCTATGTACGATCATTACACATCAGAAGTTTGATTACGACTGAGACGAGATCCATACAAGCGCGCTATTTATACTCTCGCGTTCAGTCGTAAACGAGCTCTCGGGGTGAACACATGCACACACATGAACCTCAAGGCGCAGTCCGTTAAACTACCGATAGCGAACTTTGACACGATCGTGGACCAGAAGAAAAAGGTGAAGCGTCCAAACAACTGCTTCCAAACAGCATTTAAGTAGTGTTTTGTGGTCCATCAAATTGTGGTAAAACAAACAGTCTGCTTGCACACATAACGCAACCTAATGGGCTTAGACTTTAAAACATTTACGTCACTCAAAGTCACTGGATCAGTCGCGATACCGGTTCCTGAAAGAACTCTTAGAACCGTTGGCGAAGATACAGTATTTTGCTTTTAGCGAGCACGAGGATGCACTACCCAATTCCATCATGATATTCGACGATGTGGCCTGTGAGAAGCAAGACGATAATATCAGAGCATATTTCTGCATATCGATTGCTTCTATCTATGTCAGTCGTAGGCGCACGTACCCAGACATCTCGTGAGGGATAATGTCAATTTACTGGTTGTCATCTGTCAAGATGATGTAAATCTGCGACATCTATACGACGATTATGTAAATCCCGATATGACTTACGTGCACTTCAAAGATTCGCGCTCAAAGTGCTGGATGGACGATAGGCACAGATTCTTGATGATCGACCAAGACAGGCCAATCAATGTTTAACCTTTAAAGTGTTAACATGTCTGACTTACAGGGAAAGAAGAACGTTCTTCATCAACTCGTCAAAGCACAAAAGGCTATCAAACAAAAGTACAATTTGCTTAAATTTGGAGAAGAAAACTTTGAGAAAGCCGTGGGAGAGACTTTTAAACCAGCAATGTAAAGGAATAAACATGCAGTAAAGTTATCGCCAGCGATTAAAAAGTCTCATTCGACGATGGGAAAAGTGTTTCGTCAAATAATACTGTTGACGATACCTACAAATTTGATGACAATGATAACGAGAATGATACAACACAGATTTATAAGGAAGCTGGTCGTGATTATGATCAATCACTTTCAAATAAATTATAATCGTTATATGTATTTTCTGTGGTTTCATAGTAGCGTCTAAATCGGGAATACAACTACCGTATAATACGCTCACATATCACAGAGGGGAACTGCTTTCAGTTATGATTATCGTTTGATTATTTCTCTTTACTTGTTTGTGAATAACCTTTCGTGACGTAGTACGCATAGGCCTTTCCCACCTCATCCCACCTCATCCGCGTCAAATTAGTGCCCAATATCCATAATCCTTTACTAGAACGCCTTGCAGATAAAGAACATTGTCTTAGCCTACACCTTGCTGGATAAGCCGACACTTACCGCCTATAGATTTTTTTCTTTAGTTCATTTTTAATAAATAGGACGTTTCTAGTAAGTTACGATTCAACGGTATCATTGTAACGTCTAACACGGGATTACAACGACATATTTGTGCTAGCGTAATTTCAACAGGTTCCCGGGATTACAGCGACAATTTTCTTCCAATGCAGAACAATAAACAGCTGAAAAAATTGATAATCAATGAAAACTTCGCTTCTCAGAACTTTTTTTATATTAATATTATTGCGGCATTTAACGCGGGATTACAATGACCTGGTGTCCTACTAATCTTTGTTTTAACGTAAAAGCATAATTCGATATTATGGTGATCTTGAGTTAATTATTTTAAATTGGGTCATTGTTATAAGTTTAATTTAGCTTGTATTATCGTTATGTCCAACACGGGATTACAACGACATTTTTGTGCTGGCATTATTGGAACAGCTTTGAGTGGTAAAAGCGACAATTTTTAATAGACGCCGAACATCAAAATAACTGTACGAAATTGATTATTAATAAAAATTACGATATTTTAATTAATACTATTTCGATGTTTTACACGGGATTACAACGACAAGCTGTTCTACTGAAATTTTTCTGTAAGAGTTTGAGCAGTAAGCTCTGAGCCATAGACCGAAAAATAGACTTACGCTAAACTTCAGCGTATAACTCTCGGTCGTGATCATATTCAGTCACTTTCAAAAAAATTATACTCTTTATATAGGTTGTTTCTGTCGTTTTTAGTAGGGTGGCATGTCGTTGTAATCCCGTATTAAAGAATGCAATAATAATTATATAAAAAACGTTACTTGAAGTAACGATTTTTTTTAATTATTTAGTTTTTCTAGCTGTTTCGTTTTTTTGCATTGAAAGATAATAATCCTGGGAACCTGTTGAATTTATACTAGCGGATATGTCGTTGTAATCCCGTGTTAGTCGTTACAACGATACCGATGAAATGTAACTTACTGAAAACGTCCTTTTCACTAAAATCCAACTTGATAATCTATAATCGGTACAGAAAGTGTCGGCTTATCAAGCAAGGTGTAGGCTAAGATAATGTTCTTCAGCTTAAAGATATTCTAGTCAAGGATTATGTAAATTGGGCACTAATTTGACGCGGATGAGGTGGAAAATGCCCATGCGTACTACGCCACACAAGGTTATTCACGAACAAGTGTAGAACAAAAAAACGATAGGCATAAATAAGAACTACACCGCTTGGTGATGTATAAGCGTATTATACAATTGCTCACTTTAACGTTTTAACACTTTACAGCTAATATTTAAAGAATACCATGTCATTGTAATCCCGCGTTAGAATTTGCGATAAAATCAGCACGTATAAGAAGCAAAATTATTATGAATAATTAACTTGAAGTTGTCATAATGAAAGATTAACTCGCTTACATCAAGTGTGTGTGTATTATAGGATTGCGCATTTTGAACCAAAGATTAGTAAGACGGCATGTCGTTGTAATCCCGTATTAAAGAATGCAATAATAATTATATAAAAAACGTTACTTGAAGTAATCATTTTTTTAATTATAGTGTTTTTCCAGCTGTTTAGTTGTTTTGCACTGAAAAACAATTGTTGCTGTTATCCCGGGAACCTGTTAAAATTATGCTAGCACGGATATGTCGTTGTAATCCCGTGTTAGACTTTATAATAATACCGATGAAACGTAACTTACTAAAAACGTCCTATCCACTAAGAATCAACTTGAGATAATCTATAATCGGTATAGAAAGTGTCGGTTTATCCAGCAAGGTGTAGGCTAAGATAATGTTCTTTATCTTAAATCTATTCTAGTCAAGGATTATGTAAATTGGGCACCAATTTGACGCGGATAAGGTGGGAAAGGCCTATGCGTACTACGCCACAGAAGGTTATTTACGGACAAATGTAGAAAAACAAAACTATTGTCATAAATTTGATTTACACCCCTCGGTGATGTGTAAGCGTATTATATGGTTCCTTACTATAATTTTTTAACACTTAACAGCTCATATTAAAAGAATACCATGACGTTGTAATCCCGTATTAGACTTTGCGATAATACAGGCTAAAATTAACGTATAAGCAGCCAAATGATTTTGAATGATTAACTTAAAGTTGTCATAATAAAAGAAACTCGCTTACATCAAGCGTATGCGCATTATAGAGTTGCGCATTTTGAAGCGAAGATTAGTAGGATGGCATGTCGTTGTAATCCCGTATTAAAGAATGCAATAACAATTATATAAAAAAAGTTACTTGTAGCGACATTCTTATTAATTATTGAGTTTTTCCACCTGTTTTGTTGTTTTTCGTTGAAAGACAACTGTTGGTGTAATCCCGGGAACCTGTTAAAATTATGCTAGCACGTATATGTCGTTATAATCCCGTGTTAGACTTTACAATGATACCGATAAAACGTAACTTACTAGAAACGTCCTATTTATTGAAAATCAACTTGAGATAATTTATAACCGGAACAGAAAGAATCGCCTTATCCAGCAAGGTGTTGGCTAAGATAGTGTTCTTAATCTTAAAGGTATTATAGTCAGGAAACATGCAAATTGGGCACTAATTTGACGCGAATAAGGTGGGAAATGCCTATGCGTACTACGCCACACAAGGTTATTCACAAACAAGTGTAGAAAACCGCTGCCAATTCATTGGCACGCAGCTTCCTCCAACGAAATGTATTGTTTCAATAAATGAAATATTGTTTTAAAATACAGTATGTGAATGTTATTTTAAATATTGGAATACTGATTTTATCAGAGATTATTCAATACATTCAATATATTCAATACAATTTAATTCAATTATACGTATATATATATATATATATATATATATATTTTATGATTAATATTGAAAGTTTTTTATTAACATGAGTTGAGCTTGCAAGATACAATTAACAAATTAAAAAAGTACCGATCCGTACTACAACTTTTTGTATTTGTAACGTATATATACAAATCGAAAGCAGTTTCCTAAAAGCCTATTTGAGATGATCTTGTTATGCAGGAGATCAGGAAACTCTTATAAACCAAGAAAACTGTGTCGTCGAGAATACCGTAGAGAACAAAATTAAACTTTTGGCTGTACAAGAAACGTATACATAAGTTGTCTATGGAAATCCACCACTCAGACTGCAGATAAAGAAAAATACACAGTGTTTATCATCTGCAAATAATGGAAATTATTTAGTTGCAATTTAAATAACAACGATTATAATAGTGAAATATTTAAAGAAATTGATAGTTAAGGATAACGTCGGATTAAAAATACTCACGGAAATACGCACATCAGCAATGAACTCTTGATAAGCTTAATTTTGTAGGTTTACATATTTTTATGTGCCGAGCATGATTAGCAGCACTAAGTTTACGATCGCACACAGTGCAATGAAATGTATATGGTTTCTTGTTATGTGCTCTTTCGATGTGTCTCGCATGTTTCGACACGTTTCGCATATGGTATGGGTCCTTGCGCTTCGTGCACTGTTCTCGTGTTGTTCCGGACGTAACGAGGGGTAATCAGGGAAAAGAGCAAGTGCGACGCGTTGATATTTATGAATATTTATTTATTCATTTATACGATCATACGAAGAATTTATTGTGCTTAGTAAGTTTCTAAATGTTAGATGAAAATATTTTGTTGATTGATGATTAGTCGCAGTAGGCTTTTGAGGCGCTGCGACTGAACTAATAAAAAAAAGTGAATGCGCGGGATTAATCGCAGTAGGCTTTTGAGGCGCTGCGACTGATCTAATACAAAATTGATTGCGCGGAATTCCACAGTAGGCTTTTGAGGCGCTGTGACGAAAATAATAGAAATTTGAGTACGCAAGATTTCACGCAGTAGGCTTTTGAGGCGCAGCGGTGTAAATCATAGAAATTGAATGACGAAATTTCACGCAGTAGGCTTTTGAGACGCTGCGGCTTATTCGAACTGAATGTGATTTTATACATTTTGCGCGTTCCAAGATCGAAGTTGAATAATTTAAATAGATAGATGGAAATAATGTGATTTTAATGAAATAAATGTTTGTGATTGCACATAACTCTAAATTTCGTCAGCTTTGACAGTTGCTTTGCTAATTGCCTAAGGCATAGGTGAATTGGCTGAGGCTCTGTGCAATGTGAGTGGGGCAATTTTTTGTTTTGTAAATCAGGAACAATATAGGAAATCTCTGTGATGGTTAGCATGGATTCTTTAAGCAATAGGCCCGCTGCACGAGTACGCACAGGGCTGAGCTGTAATAATGGTCATAATATAGAAGTTTATTAAATTCTCACACTTGTAAATCGCGATTTATAAAGATGGATCGACGTCATAAGGAATGCTAGATATTTATTAAATGCGAATGCAAAAAGCATGGCTGTTTGATTAGGCGAAAAGTGTCCGATGTCGTTTCCCCTCACTGAGTTTTGCACGGTTTCGAGTCCGTGCTAAATGCTCAAAATCACAGGCAGCACTTAAAAGATAGTTATTGAAATATTTGAAATAGACACTCAGGTCATAAAAGGGTTAGAAATTTATTTTTAAGTTATGTGATGTATGTTATTTGAAAATATATTTAATTCCAAGATGATCTAAGCATTATAGTTTATGCGATCCAAATTTGAAAGTAACGTGAAAGTTTGTTTGGAGAAGAAATGAAATCGTATGTAATTCATTTATTGAAAATGTATGTAATGGCGAGTGTTGTGATATGGAATTTAGTTAAAACTAGACGGTGATAAAAATAGAATGATGTATGATATCTAAAATTAAGCGCAAATATCGTTAGCGCTTTGTTTATTCGAAACATGTCGAATTATACTGCATATGGAGTGAAAAAAAAAATTGTGATTCGCGAAGATTCAATTTAAGATGCTAGAAAGAGTATTTAGGGTACAAAATTACGGGAATTTTGTACGAGGGGGAGAATTGTTCCGGGCGTAACGGGGGGTAATCAGGGAAAAGAGCAAGAACGACGCGTTGATATTTATAAATATTTATTTATTCATTTTGCAATAGTTCAGAAAACGTTTCCCAGCCATTTGAACCCTATGAGCGCGAATTGGTGGTGCTTTTCGTGGCGACAGGCCAACACGGTTAGGCGTGATTTTTAATCGCTCCCAGACTGCCAGATCTCACATAGGGAGTTTTACTCCGCAGTTGTGAAGATCAACACGGTGCAGAGAAGCCGATGGGCTGATCTGTGACTGCCAGGCCAGAGGTCGAGTGGTGGGAAACGTTTGCACGGGGAATATGACTGCACTCGTAGATATAGATATAGAGGAGCGTTCGCACTGCTTCGAGTCCCTTCGGTGGTCTTCGGGAAAGCCCTTTGTTTTAGCGGGCCCGAGTTTTCGGCGGCGACTAATGCGCGTTACGTCAGTTGGCAGCGGCGACTCGACAGAGCCAGAGGTCGTGCAAGGACCTTTTTTTGTTAGACTTCATAAATAAAATTTGATTCAAGATCGACAATAGTTTTTATAGTTTATTTAAACCCTTGACATTAGTCTTGCCCCATACACGTGTGGTATTGTAGATCCTTTTCGGTGTCAGCATGATACTCACACATATCGACCTCAGCGATGAAAAGGTCGATGTTGCGAAGTAACGTGTGAAAAAAACGTCGATCAGGGAATATATATTCCACTTCACATCCTTTGCAATTGCATGGCTGAAAATATCTAGCCAGAACTCGCCATATNACTTACTCAAAATATATAAAATTTAAAATGTGTTAATGTTTAAAGTTTAAAATTTTTTATTTACATAATGCTCTCAGAATGCTCTCTGCGTTATCGGGCTTGAGACCGTCATATTTTTACTATGTTAAATTGTCAAATATGGCCGCATCAACAGTCTGCTTGAATTATATTTTAAATAAGTGTATCCAACTCAATGAAATTGCAGAAAGTATAATTAGATAATTCATTTATGAATCATCAATTATACACAGTAAATGAGTCTAAGGAACTCAAAGAAGAACTTGAAGAGTATAATCATCCATTGAATAATTATATTAATTTAACAGTATTCAGTCAGTAATCATGTAGAACCTTTGCAGAAGTAAATGTTATGACATTAAAACATAACAAAACGTACAAACATACGTGTATCACCGAGTAGCAGAAGTTGACAAATGTCGGTAAAATAGATTAACTGCTGTAACCACTGGCGTACAATACATCTTACCGGACCGGTCACGTGACAAAATATCGTGAAAAGAAACTCTGACGAAAAGAAATATTATAACGGTAATTTAGACCGGGATATTAAAGAATGACGGGGTCCGCATCCGAATATAAACGATCAGTGGCGCATTCACTGATCGATGATCAAGCGAGAGGAAAAGTATGTAGCAGCTAGTTGCAGGCTTCTTGAAGTCTGTACGAAGCCTGGCCCGTAGCACAGTTTGCTGTACGTGCACGTCCTCGTGCACGTGAGCCCGCGGAGGCGTCGTGAGTGATTTGGCTACGTAGCTAGTTCGCGAGATAAATTAAGAGTGAATCGCATGGGAATGGACAGAGTCAGGAACAAAGTGACACAAGCCGAGTAATAGCAAAGTTTCTCTTTATGTAAAGACTCAAAAATCAGTACAAATGCAGCGCGGAGTAAGAGAGATGGAGCAGAGCGAATAATGCCGAGAGAGAGAGTATTGCGATCGGGCAGGTACTTACAGATGTGCTTCGTGGAGCTCGACAAATGCCTCGTGGCTTGGACCGGAGCGGCGCAGGACGGATGACCAGGGCCCGACGCTGGACAGGAGGACGGACGCCTCAAAGCCTCGTGTGTGGCCGGGGTGCAGCTAGAAGTCGAGTGGCAAACCAATGGACACGCGGTGCTGACCAGCAGCAGGTTGATTCCAGCGACACACGAAGTTCCTGGTCAAGGAGGCTGTAGCAGTTCTGTACTGTACGGCGGTAAACTCCTAAGTATCGCGGCGCGAGACGCGACCGCGTGAACAGTGCAATCTCTCTCCCTCTCTCTCTCTCTCGCTCTCACAGACGGCGCCACACGCACATACACACAACGCGCGGCTCTCTCTGTGTGCGTTATGGCTGCCTGCTCCTCTCACTTACCTGCTGCTGAAAGGAATGTTATACACTAGAATATTTACAGACATAATATTTATTATAGTATGATCATATAATATAGGGGAGAGAGGGACGTAACGAGTGCACAAAAGGCAACTCGTTATAATATAACAAGCAAATTTTCAACTTGCAATACGCAATGCAATCGTAATATCTTAATGCAATCAAGATTATTTTTGGTGAATAAAAAAATAAATTTTAATGTATACACAACTAGATTTACTTCTGCCTTGACCGTTTTTGACGGTCTTACGCGGCAAGCCAAAACTTGCCGCGCAAATTTAAATAGTGTACTTGCCGTTAAAAAAATTTATCAAGACATTTTTTACTATCTAATAACTCTCGGCGCCGTAAATAACCGATTAGCAGCTCTGCTGCAGTCAGCGGACAGGAGAGACGTCGACTCCGCACTTGCTACGCAGCAGACGACGCCGTCGCGCCGCACCGAGGCGAGTCAGCTGAACCTCACGGGCGCTGCTGTACCGGTACAGCCAGGAGAATCGCGAAACAGCGACACCAGGAGTCGCACACACCCGTAGATAGCGAGGCCTGGAACACGCGCGAACGAGCACGAGGCGCGAATGACGCGCGCGCACCGGAGCCGCGCATCAGCTGCCGTGCGGCCGCAGTGGGAGAGAGAACGATAACGAAAGCCGCTCGGGGAGAGCACGAGACTCCGCGCCGCGGAGAGGGAGACGCGCGCGCAGGAGAGAGAGAGAGAGAGCTCGGCGAGAGCGATGCTGGCTAGTGGGGGACTCGCGCGTACACCACTAGCCACACCGTTGATACCGACATGTCGCCGCGCGCGAGGCCGTCCCGTGCACCGCACGACGCCCAGTAACAATGAGATCGCGACCGGCCGCGCTCGTCTTGTGCTTGATACACGAAGTGTTCACGTCGCGGAAGCCGTTATAGAGGGCGCGACGAGTCGTTCTTTTCCGGGACGCGCTGAGCATCGCGTCGCGAGGAGAATTCCTTCTCGTTCACTTGGTTTCCCGCCTTCAACCGCGTCGGACGCGTCTCCTCTGATAAATTAGCTGCAGTGCCGCTACATTGAATTCGCGAGCGAGTTGGAGTTAGTAGTTCAGCGCGAGAGTCTACTAGTTGTTCTTTTTCTTTCTTTTGGGTTTCAACCGTGATTCGTACGTGCTTAAGGAGATACTGAGAGTAAGTCCTTGCGCCAACAGATTTGGTTATGCTAAATGTTCTAACCAGTTATTAGCGACGCCGTTGAGGTCAATGAGAACTCCGGCTTTTCACTGATTAACCAAACCGCGGTTGTTGCATGGTTGGCGCTACCCTTGAGGAAAAGTCTCGGGTTTTTCGACTGGTACGTGGAAGCAGAGCAGACGCCGGTTGCGACTATAATTTCGCGAATATTTCAGAAGTTGATCTACATGAGCAGGCCCACCGCAGAGCAGTATTCGTGGAGCTGAACTCCGTTAACGGTACGGGATCGCCATCTTGGTGACGCCGCGTCCTTTCGACCGACGCCGCCGCCATTTTGATATAAAACGTGGATACGCTTCTAAAATTACATTAAATACGGATATTCGCGATTAACTTGAAAATAAAGTAGAATAATTAATTGCGCCCTGATTTTCGAGCGAGAGTAGACCGTGGTCAAATACCCATTATTAGAATAAACGAGTCCCAGTGCTTGGAACAGAAATTATTATTGTTGACGCGAGCATATTTAAATAAGACTTCGTATTTTAATATTAATTCTAATAATCATTTAATAATCTAACGAGTAGCGAGTATCGACTGGAAGATAGCGGTCGAAGCGAGATTGTAGTCGAGCAAGTCTTGACGGAAGATCGTACAATATAATATTATTTATTTCAGCATTACAATTGATTGTGTTTTTACTGACTACACCCTCTGCCACGCCAGGCTAATTCCTGTCCTTAGACCTTTCGTGTGTCCCCCTCTAGATGTAAGAGTCCTAGTGAGTCGATAGATAAGAGTAGTATTAAAATTAAGACGATTGCGAAGCTACGGGATTAGCTTTAAAAGGCGCAACGTCACAATATTTATTATAGTATGATCATGTAATATAGGGGAGAGAGGGACGTAACGAGTGCACACAAGGCAACTTGTTATATTCCCCACCCCCAGACGCTGGTAGCACGGGGTACCAGCTCGATCATTTGTCTCTCTCGACTATAAGAAATGAAAGGTGAAAATTAGAATGTAATGAAATATTCAAATTTATTTAATGAGAAAGGTAATAAACGATTAATATAAGGGCAATATTAACAACTATCAGCCTCTTCGTCTCTCTTACAATTATATGAGGTAGTATCGAAAATAAACAAAAATCGAGGGCGTCAATGCCAGATACTAAGTTAAATAATACGCTTCTGTACAGCAAAAATAAATAAAAAAAAAGAACGAAAATCGCTTGATCGCTTCTGATGATCTTGAATGCTGCGAAGCTTGATGAGAGGCGAAGATCTTCGTGTAGATATGCTTAGTAGCGGTAGCGTGGGAAGTCGCCACTCTGGAACTTGCTGTGAAGGTAGTAGTTGGGACAGTTCTTAGTCCTCGCAACTCCCGTCAAGTTACAGACCTGGCAGTACCTGCCATACCGCAGATCGGTGCGAGGGCCTTCCAAAGGGCCGCAGGGCTTTTTAGCGTCCTTGTAGGCCATAGCCGTTGGTCCAGGCTCCCTTAGAGGCATCTCGCTGGTTTTTGGAGCGCTAGCTTTGCTTGCGTGAGCCACTTCGAGGTGGTGCAGTTGCTCACGTATCTCCTCGAGCTCTTGGAGCTTTTTCAACTGCTCCAGCTTCAGAGCTTTTCTTTTCTCCTCCTGTTTCTGGTTCTTGTACCATTGGGCCTCTGCTCGGTCGAGATACTCCTGTAAGTCGACGGCTTTCTGCACTTTATCTACGAAATCCAGCAAGGGCTTACCCCTGATGTCTTCGCGTTTGGCGACAGCGAGCACCTCTTCGTAGGCTGCTTTTTCCTTGAGAGCAGCCGCCTTGCGATCTCGGCGACAGGCCCGAGCGTTGGCCTCGATCCGGGTCCACTGCTCCTGCAGTGTTGCGGTGCCTGGTGGAGTGGGCGTAGCGCCTGGAGGCGGAGATGGAGCAGTCTTCTCGTCGAGCGGCTGTGGCTGCGGAGCTTCTATGCCGCGGGGCTTTTCCGTCGACGGCCCTGGCAGTGCCTTGTGAGGTGCTTCCTGTCGGTCTGGAGCCGGAACTGGCAGAATAGCTGCTCGTGGAGCTGGCGAGGCCGATGTTGTCCTTGCGGCATCGCCTAAGGACCGCAGGAGGTCCGACAGTGTGGTTGGATCACCGAGTGTCGGTGGTATCTCGCTGGCCCGTCCCATAATCAGCTGACTCACTAGCTGGCTGAGTCTCCTCAGCAGTTCCGGCGAGATCTCGATGACCGTTGCGGTCTCCTTGGCAGGCAGCATGTTTCTAGAATAGAGATAGTAAAGCTGGTTAGATAAGAGCTCCTGGCCCTAGGCGACAAGGCAGAGATTAAGCAGAAGGAAGATCTACAAGATTCAAGAGGGATGCAAGCAGGCAAAAGCGCAGGAAAGAATTCTAATTCTGGTCCATTTTTGGGGCGAAGTTTCTGCTGAGACCGTCGCTGTTTTCTTGGAACCTCGCGGTCTACCCCTGCGCTTCGGTACTGTGGGAGTTATAATTTGCGCTGGAGATTCATCAGTTACTTCAGTCGCCGGTGCGAAGAGCATAATTGGTGAGGGCTCGCCGTTCCTCCTTGGCGGAGTTGGCGGGCCTTGTGTTGTGCTATCCACCCCTTGGTCTTCTTGCTCCCCCTCTGGGAACTGTTCTTCATCATGACACGGTTTTAAGTCACATACGGCTACTTTTCCTATGCCGACTCCTTGCTCAGTCGCAAGCTCATAGGAGTTCATCCCTATGCGAGCCGTGACAATGAATGGCCCAGCATACTTCAGGCTTAGTTTGGCTGCGATAGCTTGAGCAGCAGAGGAAAGTATTTAGAGATGAGGTAAGGATTCTCTATCTTCTGCACTCCTATGGAGTTAAAGGCAGGAAAGGGATCAGACTAGGTTAAGTCAATGATAAGACACTCGGTATAAATTAAGACTAATATTATATTGTAAGACTAAGAGTTAACAAGAGACCGAAAGGTCTGTCCCGATCGGCGGCCAGGCCGTGACTACTGTACAAGCTCGCCTCGCGCTTGCCACGGCGTGGTGGTCCGCCAGGCGGCGCGTCGGTCCAATGGTGGTGTCGGAAGGGACCGCCACAGCTACTCCCCCACCAGTGATGAGGGCGGATTGCCCGAGGAACGACGAAAAGAGATGCCTGTTGAGGGTGAAGTTCTGGCTGGGTGAGCGCGGCTGCGGATGACGAGATGACGATGGGTCGGAAGAAGCCAAAAAAAAACAAAAAATGATGTCTGCCTGGACAGCGTCCAAGCGAAGTCTACGAGGTTGTCGATGAAGTGGCCGGCGACCCGGAGACCAGGGTCGGCGGCGTTGAAGAGCGTCCTTCGCTGAACATCCTTGGGTGCCGGAATGCACCAGGACATCGGTGCCAAGGATGCGGATGAAGCTGGACTGTGCGCTATGAGTAGCCTAGCTGCATCTGTTTGGGGGTACCAGCGACGACTGTGATGGAAGGAAGACCGGAGCGGGCGTCGCCGAGCGTCCTCGACGGTGCTGGCCCCTGCGCATAGTCGAGCGCAAGGCCTAGTGTCGCTGGTGGCCCTCGAGAAGCGATGGAGCTATGGCCTCGAGCGCGATGATGTGTTGCTGCCAGGACGACGATCAGAGCCATGCTCGGTCGTCGGGAGGATGAGTCCGGTGTTGGCAGGGGCGGCTCGCTGACTGAAGCGATGCCGCTTGACGAGATGTTGCTGGGCCAGCGATGGGCTGGACTTCGAGGCGTCCGTTGCTGACTGCGCGGAGTTTCGGAACTGCGGCGTGTGGCCGTTCAATGCGCGGGACGAGACGCGATGAGGCGCGAGATGCCACGTAGCGTGTGAAGCGTCGCGGTGTGTTGAAGAGCGCCACTGGCCTCGTGATCGGCGAAGATCGGTGCTCGCGTGGCGCGCGTGACGTGGCGCACGCGAAATGGCGCTTGCTGCAATGCGACGGCATTCACGGCGCCGAGCGACAGGCTTCGCGAGGGCGCGATGAGAAGAGCGACTCAGCCCTCGCGAAGGGATCCGCCTGTCCCGACGATGGCGATTGCAGGGGCCGGAGCGGGGCCTCCTGGGGTGCTCGGCGATGATGGCGTGGTGAAGTCCGCATTGCACCTGGGCGATGATGGCTGGCGGGGCTCGGCGCGCGGCTGAAGATGGCCGACTGGGCGCGTGAGCGAGAGAGACCGCGAGACGTGCGAGGACGGAGCGCGACGTGGCGCACGAAATGGCGGCTATGCGCGACGCGAGGGCGTTCCCGGCGCCGAGTGACAGGTTTCGCGAGGTCGCGACGAGAAGAGCGACTCGGGCCTCACGAAAGGATCCACCTGTCCTGGAGCTGATGGTGATGTTGAGAGCGAGGCGCCGGGGACGGCGATGATGCTGTACGTGGCGTCGGTAGCTCGGTGCGCTGGCGAATGTTGAATGTGCGGAGTCGCCGAAGATGATGCCGTAGGTGATGCGCTGCTGATGTCCGATGGTCTCGTTGTCGTCGATGAGCCGTCGTTCGCTGGTCTCTCGATTGCGTCGAGAGCTGCAGGTCTGGGACTGCCGCCCGTTAAAAGCGTCGTCGTGCGGCTACAAATGGCCGACGCGAGACGAATAAAAAAAAAATCAGTGCGAAGAATAAAAGCGTCTGCGTGGTGTAAATGGCCAACGCGAGACGTGAAGTTGTCGATGTCGACAAAAAAATAAATAAAATTGTCGTCGCGTGGCTGTAAGATGCCGGCGCGAGACGATGGATAAGTCGGTGTAAGGCCGACGAAAAGCTAAAAGCTCGAATTGAGCGAAAGGCTGCTGGCCGCCGAGCGAAAGCCAAGACGAGCTTCGAAGAGAGCGAGCTCGCCGTTGAGGCTGACAAAATGTCGCGTGGCGTCGAAAATGGCGCACACACGATGACTCGACGCTTGCGAAGTTCTAAGTCGGGGTCACCACTTTAGAGATGGAATGAGGATTCTCTATCTTCTGCACTCCTATAGAGTTAAAGGCAGGAAAAGGGATCAGACTAGGTTAAGTCAATGATAAGACACTCGGTATAAATTAAGACTAATATTATATTGTAAAACTAGAGAGATAACAAGAGACCAATAGGTCTGTCCCGATCGGCGGCCAGGCCGTAACTACTGTACAAGCTCGCCTCGCGCTTGCCACGGCGTGGTGGTCCGCCAGGCGGCGCGTCGGTCCAATGGTGGTGTCGGAAGGGACCGCCACAAGTATACGGTTCTTCGCCCATACTTTATTACCCACCTGATATTCGACATTTTTAGTATTTTTCGACAGTTTTAGTATTTTCTTGAGCAGTTCCTCGGAAGTCGTCTAATTTTTCCATGCGAGCATGCCAATCTTCTTGCGCGGCTCTCTCTAAGCTTTGCTTGGCAGCTTGCTCTATTTCGCTTTGAGTAGTACCTGGCGGCTCTGGATTTCTTCCATAGTTGAGAAACGCCGGACTAGAGCGTGTTGCTTCATGGATAGCAGTGTTGTATGCAAAAGTGAATTCCGGAATGTGCTCATCCCAAGTAGTATGCTTGGTTTCGATGAAAGCAGTAATCATCGTTTTGATAGTGCGGTTAACTCGCTCGGTCGGATTAGATTAAGGGGCACAGGTGCCGTGATATACTCCATGTGCTTCCAAAAAGTTATCGACGAGTTTATTTTTAAAAGGAGTACCATTATCTGATAAGAACCGATCAGGGATACCAAATCTTAAGAAGATTCGCAGATTCAGTTCTCGCTCGATGGTTTTTGCATTGGCCTTCCTTATCGGGATGCATTCGATCCATCTCGTAAATAAGTCGATAAAAATTAATAGATGTTCGTGTCCCTGGGTTGACCTCGGAAAAGGTCCCATAGTGTCGCCAGCGACTATCTCCCAGGGTCGTGTAACCACGTGTTTGCCCATAAGCCCTGCGGGAGCGAGTTGCTCCGCTTTGACTTGCTGACAAATGTGGCAATTCCTTACGAAGTGGGCTGTATTATTATACATATTTGGCCAGTAGTACCGGAGCGCTATTCTCTGATGGGTCTTGAACCTTCCTTGATGTCCAGAGACTGGCTCGTCGTGACACTCGGCGAGAATCTGTTCTCGCTGTTCGTGGGGTACTACTAGCTTCCAAGCGTCGTCATCTTGTCCGAGTAGATCATTTACCGTCGTATCTGGGCGGTAATGATAGAGTCGGCCACCCACGACCTTCCAGAAGGGATGTGCCTTCGGGTCTTCGACGACTTGCTTCGCCTTTATCAGGTACCAGGGATCCTTGATCGACTCGTCCACTGAAAGTGAGGCTATTACAGCTGTTTCATCTTCGTCGGTCTCGTACATACGAGAGAGCGCATCGGGCACGACGTTGTCTTTACCTTTACGGTGAACGATCTCAAAGTCGTAGGACTGGAGACGCAGAGACCAACGGCCCAATTTTCCGTTAGGATGGTTCAAGTTCTGTAGCCAAACAAGGCTGTGGTGGTCCGTTACTAAGTGAAATGGTAGCCTTCGATGAAAGGTCTAAATTTCTCTATGGACCAGATAACACTGAGGCATTCCCTCTCTGTCACCGACAGCCTGCGCTCCGTAGCAGATAAGACGCGGCTCGCGAAGCAGAGCACGCGGTCTCCTCCCTCAATGCGTTGCAGAAGGACTCTTCCAAGTCCTGTATCGCTGGCACCACATTCTACTATGAATGGAGCGCTGAAGTCAGGCCTTGCTAAAACCGAAGCAGTTGCGATCAGAGCTTTTACTTGCTCAAAAGCTATCTGTTGTTCATTCTTCCACTCGTATTTTACATTTTTGCGAGTGAGTGCAGTGAGCGGTTCGCATAATGTAGCGAAGTCTTCTAGAAATTTACGGTACCACGAAGCCATCCCAATGAATCTGCGCAGTTTCTTTAAGTTCTTGGGAGCCGGGTACTTAACTATAGGCCGAACTCGTTCTGGATCGGGGCGACAGCCCTCACGATTCACAAGTACGCCTAGGTAAAGCACTTCAGACATGCATATTTTCGACTTCTTCCTGTTTATGGTGAGTCCAGCTTCGTTTATCCGTTTCAAGATTAACGTTAGCCATTTGACATGGTCTGAGAACGTGTCGGTTGCGATTATGATGTCGTCTAGGTACGCAAAAGCATACGGTTCCATTTCTGGCGTGATCAGCTGGTCAGCGAGCATCTGAAACGTCTCTGGCCCTCCTGCGAGGCTATATGGCATCCTGACGAATTCAAGTAATCCAAGTCCAGGTACAGGGAAGGCTGTGATAGGGATGAATCGCTCTGTAAGGGGTATTTGCAAAAACGCTCCTGAGCAATCCAGCTCCGATATATATCTAGCTGTATCTATGCTGTATCTTCCGCAATATCATATCCATGTAGGGTAGCGGGTAAGCAGCTATTTTCGATACAGCGTTCACTTTTCGGTAATCGACGCAGAAACGAAAACTGTTGTCAGATTTTCGCACCATAACTACTGAACTAGACCAATTACTTTTGGATCTTCTAATTATGCCGGCACGGAGCATCTTATGCACTTGCTCGTGCATTTCGTCCTCTAAAATTTTCGAAACAGGGTAATACCGCTGTTTGATAGGACGAGCACTGCCAACGTCGATATCGTGGTGTATCCATCCCGTGCAGCCCAACTGTTCACAGGCAGGATCGGGCAGCAGTTCTTTCATCAGATTGTCGATTTCTAGGCGCTGCTTATCGGTAATTGCTTCAATTCCGAGAGAGGCGAGCGATAAAAGCTCCTCAGCACGTATAGATGAGAGGACGGCCGGAACCTCAACATCTGTGCCTTTGAGCAGTAGCTTATTTGCTACAGGATCAAGCATCGCCGAAAATGCGCGAACGAAGTCGGCACCTAAAGTGCACTCAGTGTCGGCTTCGTTCAAAATAAGANGAACGTCAATCGAATGAGTTACTCTACCAATGGTGAAGGGCAATTTAACGCTACCCATTATAGGCACCAAATGACCATTGACTGCCCTAGCCCCTGGGCGCACATGTGGTCTCACGCGCCTATTTAATGAGGCAGCGAGAAATATGCCGACGGGGCCAAGGACGGTGCGTGAAGCTCCGGTGTCGTAGAGTCCTCTTAATTTAAATTGGCCGACCTCCACGGCCAGCCACCAACGTGGAAACTTCTCAACTAAAGCGCTGGCAACAGTACCTCCATCACAGAACGTCTCCACATCGGTCGAGCTACTCGTTGCTAGCGGTGAATCGCTCGCCGTGCCGTGAAGTGTTTGCGCTACCCCTGTTACGCTTTCAGCGTTGAAGGTCCGCGGTTGTTCTAGAGCGGTAGGGACCTTATCTACTCGCTCTCTTTCCCGTTTTTTGATTGCTTTTGGGCACATCCTGGGCAGGTGAGCTTAGTGTAACCAGGCCAGCTGCAATTCCAGCACAGGACGTTCTCACCGTCTGGCCCTGCCGGTTTATCCTTGTTTTTATCCGACTTGGGTGTAATTTCGTCTGTACGATCCCCTCTACGACGCCAGCCTCCTTTTCCTCGTTTATCTCCTCGACCGCGCTTGCCACTGCGAGTTGGCGTCTGGTCGTCGTCGGACTGCTCCTTTTTAGGCGATGTTTCTGCTTCTTTGGGGGTCTTTTTTGCTGAGGAGTTTTTTCCTGAGCCAGAATTCGTGCGATTGGGAGAGTCGGGGTCTATGGACCTCTTCTTAAGGAACTTCTCGAAGTGCCTTTCCAATTCTGCCTCTGACATGGACAGCGCATTCGAGTTCACCGAGGAGATGCTGATCTGTTTACTCTTGAGTTCTTTGCCAGGCTTATATGCCGTTTCTGGTAGCACTGTTTGGTCTGCTGGAGGCGGTGGCCTCCATTGGCCATCTTCATCGTCCTTCACTTCTTGGGCTCTGTCGAGGAGTTCTTGAGTATTCGTTAAATTCCCGTAGTCTATCTTCATCCTCTTTTTGAGCTCCGGAAGCATGTTATCGATGACCAGATTAAATTGTTCTTGCTGGCTCCATGGCTTTTCAAACCTATTTAAGATCATGAGGAGGGAGACAATGTAATCTATTACAGGCTCTTCAGCTTCTTGCGTGCGTAGATGAGCCTCGACTATCAGACTTCGCTTATTCCTTCTAGATTTGCTATAATTATTGAGAGCTGCCTTCTTGAAGTCTTGGTACGTTTGCCACGAGGGCCTCAAGGCACGATACCAAAACAGCGCAGGTGTCTCTAGCATGGGGAACAAGGAGTCTAGGAGTACCTCGTCAGATATATTTTCTAATCGCTGGTTTGCCTCGACTTGCGCTAGGAATTCCTCAATGCTAATGCCTTTGTTGCCAGAGAATTTTAATTTCCACTCTCTAACTGTCCTCCCGAGATTCTTTGTTCTCGGACGGGAGTTGTCCAGAGTGTTCCAGGTGCTGCTTGGCGCAACTCCTGCGATTTGATTTGTCACTTGAGGACTCGGTTGCGAGAGCGAACTCATAGCTGTTTGAGGCCAAATCCCCCCGTCGCAGCTCGAGCATACGGGCTGATTGTAGACGGTTACGGCCAGCCAGCAGAGGTTAGGATGCTGTGGAGCGTCTGCACGCAAAGAACTCGGCGCGGAAGCCGGTGTTCTTGTAAAAATGTTTGGCTGACTAGCTTTAGTCGTAGAGTGAAATATCGGAGCTTGTGCATTTAAAATTTTTCTCTCGTTCGAATACAGGTTATTGTGCTGATTCGACATGTCGTAATAATTTAAGTCGAAGGTATCCTGGAATTGAACACTTTTTGTGCTGCGGTTAATTTTCTGACGTAGTGCGTCTTTCGTTGCTTGTTGTTGCGAGTATGATACTACATTGCGCAGTTGTACTCGGAGGTATCGATTTAAATTTTCTAATTCGGCGATTTTCGACGATAGATTCTGGATTTCTTCCTTTTTTCCTGCGATGTATCCATTTATTTCAGCTTCCTTTCTATGTAAGTCACGCTGTGCTATCCAGCCTTTTTCTAATTCTGTAGCTACAGATGCCGGGATAAACTCTACTTCTCCACTTGGCAGAACCGTGCGCATCATAGGTATACTCAACCTTGGATTTATTGCTGGGATGCTTTGCAGCGTTGCTGGTGTCACTGTAACTTGCGCGCTCAATGACCTGCTGAGGTGTGCGCAAATTGGTAGTGAGACTGTTGTAGTCGTTACTACTACAGTAGCAACAAGCGGTGCCACGAGGATGTTTGCACTCGTTGTAAGGAGCGAGGGTTGTCGTGGTGCGTTAAAACTTACGCCATTGTGAGAGTCTATTATTTCTTGTCTCGAGTCCACTGGCATTGTGAGAGACATATCTTCCCATCTTTCATGATCGTGTGGCGAGCTGGACGGTAGCTTCACGTTAGCGTGCATGCCGTCTTCAAGCGCTTCTTCTGCCTCCATTACTGTGAGAACGTCTTTCTTCAAATCTGCTGGGAAAGCAGGTGACTGCACGAAAGTCAAGCATAATTCGTCTCGCCTTTCGATATCTTCCTCCGTATTACTATCTTGTACGAAGTCTTCGGCAGTATAGTTGCCATGTAATCTTCGTAGTAATCTGTTCGCTCGCTCGAATAGAGTACCATTCGTTTGTAGTTCTAAATGGTTTAGCGCATCGTCTCTTCCACGCTCTACAAATTTTTAATCCAGCTTCTTAATCTAGCATTTACGCCTTCTTTAAAAATTGTAAGATCGGGTATAGACCAATTGGTTGCCATTTTTAAATAGTTTTAATTTATTTTATAATATTAAAAAAAAAACAAGACTGAATTTATTTGTCGAACGTACACTTACGCATTCAAGAACGCAACGCACACACAAAAAAAAAATTCAAAATTCGAGAAGAAATAAAATTATAATCGAATAAATATGCGAAATAAATTATTACGATCAATTAAATGTGCGAGAAAAAAAATATTATAATAACAGAACAAGTATGCTCTGTAGCACGCTTCGATTGACTTAGAAGTATATCGCATAAGACGGCAATACAGTATATAGTCTCTCGCAGAATATTCCGTGACGTAATCAGCGTCGAAAATTCGAGTCGAAATATTCTAGAATTCGAACGTGTAAATCGTCTCAATGATAAAATTTTAGAGCGCTAGAAAGTGTGCACTTTGTTTACGTTTCGCCGCTGCCTGACTCTTCCAAGGGTGAATACGGTAGGTCGCGCGCACACGTATATACTACTGCGGGCGCTTGGAATTCGGACCTGGTAAACACACGTGTTCGCTCGGAAAATTCCTCTCGCGCTCGCGAAAACTACGCAGCAATTTATAGCCGAATAAATTGTTTTACAGTTTAATAATTAACCCGTAACGTTAGGGCGCCATATATAACGGTGTTTTAGACCGGGATATTAAAGAATGACTGGGTTCGCATCCGTATATAAACGATCAGTGGCGCATCCACTGATCGATGATCAAGCGAGAGGAAAAGTATGTAGCAGCTAGTTGCAGGCTTCTTGTAGGCTGTACGAAGCCTGGCCCGTAGCGCAGTTTGCTGTACGTGCACGTCCTCGTGCACGTGAGCCCGCGGAGGCGTCGTGAGTGATTTGGCTACGTAGCTAGTTCGCGAGATAAATTAAGAGTGAATCGCATGGGAATGGACAGAGTCAGGAACAAAGTGACACAAGCCGAGTAATAGCAAAGTTTCTCTTTATGTAAAGACTCAAAAATCAGTACAAATGCAGCGCGGAGTAAGAGAGATGGAGCAGAGCGAATAATGCCGAGAGAGAGAGTATTGCGATCGGGCAGGTACTTACAGATGTGCTTCGTGGAGCTCGACAAATGCCTCGTGGCTTGGACCGGAGCGGCGCAGGACGGATGACCAGGGCCCGACGCTGGACAGGAGGACGGACGCCTCAAAGCCTCGTGTGTGGCCGGGGTGCAGCTAGAAGTCGAGTGGCAAACCAATGGACACGCGGTGCTGACCAGCAGCAGGTTGATTCCAGCGACACACGAAGTTCCTGGTCAAGGAGGCTGTAGCAGTTCTGTACTGTACGGCGGTAAACTCCTAAGTATCGCGGCGCGAGACGCGACCGCGTGAACAGTGCAATCTCTCTCCCTCTCTCTCTCTCTCGCTCTCACAGACGGCGCCACACGCACATACACACAACGCGCGGCTCTCTCTGTGTGCGTTATGGCTGCCTGCTCCTCTCACTTACCTGCTGCTGAAAGGAATGTTATACACTAGAATATTTACAGACATAATATTTATTATAGTATGATCATATAATATAGGGGAGAGAGGGACGTAACGAGTGCACAAAAGGCAACTCGTTATAATATAACAAGCAAATTTTCAACTTGCAATACGCAATGCAATCGTAATATCTTAATGCAATCAAGATTATTTTTGGTGAATAAAAAAATAAATTTTAATGTATACACAACTAGATTTACTTCTGCCTTGACCGTTTTTGACGGTCTTACGCGGCAAGCCAAAACTTGCCGCGCAAATTTAAATAGTGTACTTGCCGTTAAAAAAATTTATCAAGACATTTTTTACTATCTAATATTACAATGTTTGACTACCAAATAATTATTTATATAATAAAAAAAATTATAATGAAAAATTTTACAATTACAAAATAATTTTTTCATATCATTCGAACATTTACGTTAACTCGCTCAACAACAACAATTTATAAATAATTATTTGATGTAACAAATATATTTATTAATTTTTTCTAAAAGAAAATTATATTATTCAAACTTAATTGCGGTAAATTTTGGCTTTACTACACTATATACTCTCCTTTGCCATCAGAACCGTGAAAAACGGTGAAAAAGACATTTAAAAACATTTGTAAAAAAAATTTATTCGAAAAAGTGTTTTAGTTGTACATATAAATGTACATATAAATAATGAATTTATAAATATGAAATCTGCTCAAAAAAATATAAATATAAACAATATTTGACGACTCACATGCGACATAATAAAATACATGTTTAATTTAAGCATGAGTTGTTAATGTTGTAACAACATGTTAATGTGTAATACATTTGCATTATATGTGTTGGTGTATATATTTATAAAATAAAAATAATAATTGCATTATTAATGTTTATTGATTATTTTATTTAATTTTATCAACTCTTAGTTTATCTTTTGTATTGTGCTAATACATTTTCATTCTTAAATAATCATACAAATAAATTTTGAAAACAAAAATCTAAAATGGGGGGTTGGCGAGCGGAGCGAGCAGGAGGGCGAAGCCCCACTAGTATATATATATATATATATATAGCTAATTCAATCATATTCTGAATATATAAGCAATATCTCGCATCTGCAAGCCGAAAATGTCGAATTTTCCAAAAATTTCTTATATTACGATTTTTCCTAGGCCAGCGACAATTGCTAATTTAATTTCTATATTTTTCTCGTATTCTGTAGAGTATAAACTGCAAAACAAAAAAATCGTCCAATTTGATCAATACTGGAAGGAGATATTTTATTTTGAAAAAAAATTTCCAAAATGTCCCATAGTGCGACATTCGGATGACCAGCAAGATAACGACCGTATTAACAGATATACTGGTATAATGAGAGTCATCCACGTATTTAATTCTCTCACCCTCGCGAATAGCGTATTATTTTTATTATTACCTGTTCATGGAATATTTTTATGAATACCCGTCCGACCACCGAAAAATGCGTCTCGCGGATCAAACGGTGTGCACCAGTCTTATGTAGCCTCTTTCATATAAGTCATCATCCGTTCGTTCTCACTATACTCACGATCAAAATCACACTCCCACTTCTCAATCAGAGATAGCCGTGTGTTACGTCCTAAGTCGTATAATGACTGTCAACGGATGAATCATTTAGTGGTTATTGTATTAGAAGTAAACACGGAGAACGATTCAAGACGAGAGAGAGAGAGAGAGAGAAAGTTGAACGCTTCGGTGTTTAGACAGTCCCGCGATCATAAAACGGCAGAAAATGCCTGTACGAAAACTGCCTTCTAATAGGAATATTATCGTTTATTGTCGGTGTTAAACTATTAGTAATCTCTCTGTGCTTCGATTATTTTCTGACGAGGTCGGATTATACTTCCCCTTTTTAGTGATCAATATGTGGTCGTTAATATGGTAATTAAGCCGATTGGGACGTGACTCTACGTCGCAACGTCTCAATACTTCATTAAATGACTATTGAATTTATAACTTTCAAGAGAGAATGAATGTGGGTTCTAAATATTTCAGATGTTAAATCTTAGCAGTGCACTTAGGGCGTTAGTATCTCAACCGTTACATAGGCTTCGGAGAGAGGATAGAATAGATTTATTTATTAAAACCCTGGGACCTTGAGACCCATAGGGTATTTAGGAAAATACAAATACGAATAGTAAAGATTACAGATATCGAAGATAGTAAAGTAGACAAAGCAAGAATAGAAACAACTTGTAGCTATAGTTGAAGGTAGCGCATAGGTGTTAAGATATAAATATAAATATAAATATAAATATAAATATTTGTCGTGGCTGGGTGCCTTGCGGCCCGCAACCACGTGAATACTTAAAACTAACAAGGAGAGCTACCAGGCTCCGGGAAAGGGATTCCGCTAAGACTTTCAGAAATGTTTTCTGGTAATTAAAAATGAGAGAAACCAGTTGTAGTTTGATCTCATAGGCCTTTATTCGGGAGTTATAGCCAATTTTCGTCAAATTCAACCAAAAAACCTAGTTTATCCAAACGAGTATAAATTCTAAAGCATAATTCCTAGAGCATTCTGTATAAAATTTACCTCAAGTACGAAAATTACAAAGGCCAAAAGATCATTTTCTTCGAATGATACAGCTAATCGAAAATTTTATCGTATTTCTGACTTGGAAAATAGTGTACAGAATAATCGTGAGAAATTACGTGTGCGTCGCAGCCGCTCGGAATTTCAGGTGGAAATCAAGAGCGGCAACACTATTTACAAGCGAGCACAAATACCGAGAATCTAGTGTTGCCTCTCGGTGACAACAAGGGCCCGGTGTCGTGCGACGGTAGCGTGGGCCGGCAGCGCGGCGGCCTTCTTCTCGGAAAGCCGCCAGCTCGCCGTCGCCGGTTTCGTAGAAGAGTTTCAAGGAGTCGCGTCGAGCGTCAGCGGACTTATCAGTGAGGAGAGTGAGTGGGGTTTCCGCGAGCGCGAGCCTGTTCGCGCACGCGAAGCCCTCAGTCTTGATCTGGACCTTGAGGTGCTAGCACGTACCTCGAGCCACGGAGAAGAGAGAGAGAGAGAGAGATCCTTTGTAGCAACGCCGAGGAGATTCCCCTGAGCTGCAACGAGGGCAATGACGAGGAGGACCCGTAGACGCAAAGGCTACGAGGAGAGAGAGCTGCCCTGGAGACCGGACTACGAGCGCTGAGAGCAACGGATCCGAGTCAGCCTTCTTCGCGGCGTGTTCAAGGGGACGGGAAGCCTGGGTTCGACCCAATCCCGGGAGGTACAGGTGAACAGGTTGAGTATGATTGTGTGTGTGAGAGAGAAAAAGTGAGAGAGAAAGGAAGAGCGAGAGCGTAGAGTACTGTGTGCGAGAAGACGGTGTGCTCTGACGCAGTGCGGTACGTCGGAGAAGCGTACATAGTATGAGAGTGAGAAACAAAGAAACAAAGAGAGAGAGAGGGAGAGAGAGAGAGTTGCGTCAGCCGTCGTTAGGTGCATCGGCACAGGGACACGGCCCGCGAGAGCGTGAGCGGCCATTTGCCGCGTGGCACCGTTAGCCGCTAGGGCTTCGGCGATGTAGAACATATAGGGAATAAAGAAAGTATTGTGGAGAAATTGAGTGTTTTAAGTGAGTTTCCCTCATCCTCACTCGGCCCAACGCGCGCTCCCACGCGCGCGACGATCGCGGGACCTCCCCGCGGAAAATAATAAATCTAGAGTCACGAACGAGAACTAGTGTTGCGTAGCCAGTGGACAGTGGGAGTTGCTCGCTGGCGACATTGTCGCAATTTGCATCCCTTGTGGGGAATATGCGATCGTCGGGAGAGTGAGGTGAGGTGTGGAGCGAGATACTGAAGCGCCACGTGGTTGAGTAAAGTTTGATGTTAGAGGACAGAGATGAGTCGTCACGAGGACGAGAGAGCGAGCGAGCCGCCTGTGTTTTTCCGACCCGGTGGGCACGGAGAAAACTACAGTCAGGCCCCCGAACGACTGTTACAGAGTCGCACAGGCCGAATGTTAAAGCGTGAGATCAGCAAGTTATCAGCAAGGTAGAGCTCGATGCTGAACTCGATGCGCGAAGTTGCAGCTTGCGTGGCTCAATACAGTTGCGTCGAGAGCGTCTGTTTCGCTGCACGATGCACGAACACGAGCTGTATGTAAGGAACGTGCCGTGGTTTGAGTGGGATTGGGCGCGAAGCGCAGATACCGTCTCGGAGAATGAGATGGAGAGAGAGAGAGAGAGAGAGAGAGAGAGAGAGAGAGAGAGTGCGGGCTCGTGACAAAGGCAAAACCGCCTCGTCCGAAGCCGAGACAGAATTTGCCTGAAGAGGATATAATCAGGCGGTTAGTTCGGCCGTAACGACGCAAGCGAGTAATATCGTGCCTGTGACGGTGATGAGCAGGATGACCGCGCCGATTCCCTCGACGAGAATGAAAAGGTTTCGAATTGCGGGAAATCCACAGCCAGCTCTTGCAAGTTGGGAGATTTTCTCCGCCCGCATGGTGCGAGGCGTCGGCATTCAACGCGGTGCACAGAGGAACGAGCGAGAGACCGAGATGTTTTGGTCGCCTACACCGCCACCTGTTGCAGCGCCGAGGCTCCAAACGTCTCGCTCTGCGCGTGCGGCGAATGCGGTGAAGTCCGATAATGAACAGTGGTTCACGCCGAAACAATACGCGCTCGGGAAAGTTTTCTCGACGGAGAGTATAGCGAGTGAGATTAGTAGTCGTTCTTCGGAACGAGAGGAGAAGATGCGCTATCTGCAAGATCACGGGTTCAGCGCGGAGGAAGCGCGAAACCGAGTATACGCGGAGGAGCGCGAAGAGTGTAGACGGCGAGCGTTCGAGGAGGGTCATGCTCAAGCTGACGTATGGAGGCGAGAGAGAGCCATCGAACGTGAGCATGAGGAAGCGCTTCCACGCTTGGAGGAAGAGGCGAAAGAGGAGGCCTGGCACCAGTGCGAGCAAGAGCTGCTCGAAGAGGAACGGCAGTGGAGGAATCAACACGCGCGACGGACCACGCATGATGTGCCTCCTGCGAAGACCGAGCGTCAATTAGATTTTAACGCCAGCACTAAGCGCACAGGACAAGAGTCGGTGACTAGGCAGTGGTCAGAGCCCACTCGCAAAATGAGCCGACGAGAGAGTGAGACGACAAGGCGATCACGAGTGGACGAAAGCGAGGACAGCACAAGTTATGCTGCGTCGCACAGTCCAGCTGAGAAGCGCCAGCGTCGTCGGAAGTCCGACCAAAGAGAATGCAGGGAAGAGGTTAAAATCGAGAGTGAATCGAGCGACGTAGAGAGTTTGATTACGCCGAGAAGGAGAAGAAGGCGTAAGAATTGCACTCGTTGGAGCCCGAATCTGCTGTTAAGCGACAGCGAGTCTGAGCCACGCTAAACTCGCGGGTCCGACAGACAGCCGACGACGGTTGCGACGTCAGGTGGCGGCAAGAACGCCCTGGACGCCGTGAAACTCTTGAAGAGCTGGGGATTCAAATTCTCTGGAGAGGGAAAGAGTGAGAATCCCGAGGAGTTCTTGGAGAGGTTGGACGATTGCAAGAAGGGATTGAGTATGGCCGATCGTCAGATCCTCGCAGCTGTGCCGAGCATCTTCTTGATGCGAGCTGGCCGTTGGTTTCGGACGGTGAGAGACAAGCTGCGTACCTGGGAAGACTTTCGCAAAGATTTCCGTCGGCAGTTCGTGACGGATTACGATCGTGAGGACTTCATGGAGGACCTTCCGAGGCGACGAACGCAGCACAAAAACGAGAAGATAGCTAATTATCTAGCGAATCTCAAGTATATTGTGTCACGTTTTCGTCGCCCACCTTCAGAGAGGGAGTTGCTGAGCATCGCATATCGGAATCTACTTCCGGAATACCGCAAGGACTTCGGCGATAAGCTGATCGAGGACCTCGAAGATCTGGAGACGTATGGTCGTCGCTGGGAAAAGCAGCGCGACCTGGATAGCCGATATGTGCCGCCTCCACCTGCTGAAAAGATGCGCGTTTCCGGTGCCACGTACAGCGGTACCACGGCCAAACCCAAAGTTTCAGCGGTGACAGAGGTCGAGGATGAGAAGCCGAGGACAGAGAATACAGCCTCGTTGGGCAAAGGCAAGAAAGGCAACAAGAAGTCGAACAACAAGAAGTCGGCTTCTGCCTCTTCGTCGGATGCTGAGCCAGTCGCTAGTGCTAGCGGCACGGCGAACGCATCGACGCAGACAGCCAATCCGAAGGGCAAGAGTGCCCCGGAAAAGAAAGCTACGGAGAAGAGCAGACAGAGTGACGGTGTCAAGGCGAACGTTGACAACTCAGCATAAGCACCAGCGCCCCAGGGAGCGACAAGTGTCCAACCTGGAGAGTTTCTGGGCATGTGCTACATCTGTCAGCAGGTGGGCCATCGTGCTGCGCAGTGCCCAGACATTGTTTGCTATGTTTGCAGGCAAAGAGGGCACTCGGCACGCAACTGTCCGCATCGCCAAAAAGCTGCACAGCCGGCGAATAATCCGCCGCGTTTGGCGCCGGCGAGCGAGTCGTGTCAGCTGTGTGGACGAGGAGGTTGTACTGTCCTCTCATGCCCCAGCTGCAGCATCCTAGCGGAGTTGGTAAACTTGAAGACGGGGGCGCAGCGGTGAATCAAACTGCTCCCCCGATCAGAGAGTGTGAGGAGCAGTGTGAGCGAGTAGAGAAGAGAGTGAGTTTCCTTGAGCCACTTTCGAATAATTCGGAAGAAGCTTCTGACGAGGATGAGGCTTATGGCTTTGAGAAACTCTCCCTGATCGAGAATATGTTGGATCAGCTGTCGAGTAGCGGCTCGGAGAATAGCTTGCTACAGCCAGTTGATGAGGAGAGATGTAAAGAGAAGACCCGTCCGAGGGATCGGATAATCATCGGAGACTTGCGGTCAGGGAAGGAAAGGCAGAATTTTGGGAACGCCATATTCCTTCCAACCCACGTGCAAGACTCTTCCGATGAGGAGGTGAGAGAGGCCAGCGAGAGGCCGAGTGGAGAGGAGAGAGTGATCGCGGGTGTGCACTTTGAGAATAGGAACTTTATTACGGTGAACCTCTGGTGCCGGCAGTATAAAGCGCTTCTCGATCCAGGAGCTACGCTATCACTGGTTGGCCCTGAGATCACTGAGAGGTTTCGAGATCGATTAAGACCGAGTACCACTCTCCTGAAGATAGCAACGGGCCGCCTGAGCAAGATCGAAGGTGAACTCGAAGCTGTTTTCGATTGATGGTGTGACGCAGGCTATCCCCTTCTGCGCTGCAGCGTCTCTCGAGCAGAAGATGATCCTCGGGATGGACTTCTACAAGAGCTTCGACATTGACGTGCGCTTAGGGAAGGGTTTGTGGCAAGCTAGCGAAGGTGTCTGGCGGCCTTTTTCGAACAACGACAGCTCGAATCAGGCCACAATCTTCGCCGAGTGTGCGGGTTTAGTTGTCGTGAGTGACGATGACTATGAGACAGTGTTGAAGATGGTGGACGAAATACTCCGGAACGCACCGCGCAAGACGGGACTCACGCATATCACGGAGCACGTGATCAAGGTGATCGACGAGACGCCAATCTGGCAACGGATGCGGCGTAGATCGCCTAAGATGCAGGAGATCTCGATTAATGAGGTCGAAAGACTTTATAAAGCGGGTCTAATTGAGCGCTCTGCGAGTGATTGGTGTAGTGCACCTGTGATTGTGAGGAAGTCAGATGGAACCTTTCGTTTCTGCATTGACTACCGGGATTTAAATCGAGTCACTCGGAAGGATCTTTATCCTATCCCGAATATGGATTCGATTACTGATAGACTACGTGGAGCTCGTTACTTGTCGAAGATCGACTTGAAACAAGCATACTATCAGATCCCGTTGGAAAAGTCCAGCCGAAAGTACATGGCGTTTGTGGTGCCAGGCTCAGGGCTATGGCAATTCAAGGTCATGCCCGTCGGCCTTACTAACGCGCCCAGGACTTTTCAGCGATTAGTGAGTGCTTTGTTTGGGCTGAGTTGTGAGCCCTCAGTGTTTGTGTACCTGGATGATCTCGTGATAGCGACAGAGACGTTCGAGGAACACTTATAGTGGCTCGTATTCGTCCTTAAGCGACTCACGGAGGCCGGGTTAGCGGTGAATAAGGAGAAGTCTGAATTCTGCTGCTCGCAGATTACCTACTTGGGTTTCAGGCTCGACAGCGAAGGTCTGCGGCCGGATCCAGAGAAGGTAGAGCCGGTAAGAAATTTTCCGGTCCCTAAAATCGTCAAGCAGCTGTGGCGATTTCTGGCAATGCTCGGCTGGTATTTGCGCTTTATTGAGCGCAAATCCGAGCTGAAAATCCCGCTTGTCCGGTTTCTGCGTAAAGGACAGAAATGGGAATGGGGCCAGGAGCAGCAGAAGGCGTTCGAGGTACTGCGCTATGCACTCACCACGGCACCTATTCTGGCGAGGCCTGATTTCACCAAGCCGTTCAAGGTACAGTGCGACGCAAGTGGCGTAGCTATCGGCGCCGTGTTGGCCGCGGCTGAGCGTAACTATACAACCACGGAAAAGAGTGTCTTGCCGTGATCTGGGTGATTAACAAGCTGCGACCTTACCTGGAGGGGTATGAGTTCAGCGTAATCACTAATCATCGAGAGTTGCAGTGACTGCGAAACTTGAAGGATCCGACGGGCTGACTCGCTCGTTGGGCCTTGGCGTTGCAGTCATGGGATTTTCAGGTGATCTACCGAAAGGGATCCCTGAATCATTTTCCCGATGCATTATCCAGGAGTTACGAGGACGACGGAAATGCAGTTGCAGCCTTCGAAGAAACCGAGGATCCGGAGTATTCCAGGCTTCTTAAAGAAGTTGCAGAAACTCCGGAGAAGTACCAAGGTTGGGGGGTGGAGGACGGGATGCTGTACCGATGGAGAAGCGATCTACTTCTCGATCCGGTGACGCATCGTGAGGAAGCTAGGAGGCTGGTCGTGCCAGCAGAGTTTAGAGAGAGAGTGATAAGAGACGCTCACTGTATGCCATCCTCGGGCCATCTGGGTATTTAGAAAACTTACGACAGAGTGGCCCGGAAATACTACTGGCGAGGCGCGTACCATGATGTGTACCGCTTCGTCCAATACTTTGAGGATTGCCAGAAGTATAAGACGGTCAGAGTGGAGCGAAGGGATTGATGGGGAAGAGAATAGTAGAGAGGCGGTGGCCGCGGATCTCATGGAGTTCCCGCCAAGCAAGGCTCGCTTCAAGTATCTCGTGGTTTTCCAGGATCTGTTCACCTGTTGGGTAGAGCTGAAGCCCTTGCGCCGCGCCGGCGGTAAATATGTGGCGACAGCATTCTAAGAATTGGTCTTATTTCGGTGGGAAACTCCGGAATACTTCCTCTCGGACAATGGTAAGGAGTTCGATAATCAGTACTTAAAGAAGATGTTAGATATTTACCGCGTGAAGCATATCACGACCCCTCCTTACCATCCGCAGGCGAATCCAGTCGAGCTCTCGAATAGAACGTTGAAAAAGATGATAGCCACGTTCGTGAAGAACAATCATTGCGACTGAGACGCACATCTGCACGAGTTTCGCCACGCGGTGAATACTGCTACACAGGCGTCGACGAGAGTCTCTTTAGCTTTCCTCAACTACGGGCGGCATCCTCGACCTGCGTTGAGCATACGCCGAGAAGTCGAAGCGCGACAGCCAGTAGAGTATCGAGATCCAGCGTTGTGGGTAGATAGGGTTAAGAGGCTGGATGCGTTGAGAGATCTAGTCACCAAGTTTATTGACGAGGCGAGAGAGAAGCAAGAGAAAGTGTATAACAGAGGCAGAAAAAGCGTGACTTTCAATGTGAGAGACATGGTCGTGAGGAAGACGCATGTGCTCTCTGACGCTTCGAAGAAGCTGTCCAAGAAGTTAGCGCCTAAGTGAAGAAATAAGCTTCGATTACTAATTTATCTGTGTTTTCTAGAAGCAGTGAAGTGAGATGGCTGACACTGGAGGCAAAGAGTCAGCAGAGACTCCGGATGCCACCCTTCCTCCGGTCGCCGGGGAAGAGATCTCCCCGTTCAGGCTGTCACTGCAGCAGAGGCGAGGCCAGTCGGTGGCTTACTTCTTGAGCTTTCCGAAAACGAGCAGCGCGTCGATGCAGGCCGCAGCCTGCAGTTCAACAGCGGTGCATTCGGACGGCAGCTTCCCAACAGTGACGAGTCAGCCAGGAACGGGAGATGGTGTTCGGCCAGAGAGAGAAGAAAAGGAGTTAAGAGCGCAAGCCCTTAAGTCCCTTCAATGCGCACGGCTAGGAGGAGCGATTCGGAGGCACTTGTGGATCCACAAGAGAGCCAGGATCACTTCCTCAGCAAGCTGCACGCGACGAAGGGAAGAAGGGAGAGGAGTTGAGCCAGGAGGAGAAAGAGAGTAGAGAAGCTCAGAAGGAGCTAGACGACTACGTGGGTGGCTTACCTTCTGCTGAGCCGAAGTGCACGCCGATTAAAGTGGTGCCGCGGCCAGTAGAACCAATGGATTGGTCCACGGAGGTAAGCGAGGAAGACAAAGCGACGTCGAAGTCAGCTTTGGAGAAGAAAGAAGAGCACAAGAAGTTGAAGGAGAGGAAGAAGAAGGCTCCGAATCCTCGTCGTCAATTGACAAAGGAGGATTACTTCTCGGTGCTCTCGCCACCAGTGTCCCGGTCACCTTCACCGGAGCCATGAGTACCAACGAAACGCGTAGTTTCTGAACGAACGAACCTGGGTGCATCGACCCCTGGGCCACGAGAAGATGACCTGCGACAATGGTCGGACCGAGCAGCTCGCGCAGCCGAGGAACGGATGCGACGACGGCTAGGAACCGACGGACCGTCCTTGGCATCTTCGTTCAAGGCAATGACGACTAAGCCAGCAGAAGCGGAGTCCAGAGAGGAGAATCGGCGGCAACAGGCCGAACAGGCAGCTCGCGCAGCTGAGGAGCGGTTTAAGCAACAACAAGGTACCGCTGGACTGACTCCGGCCTCTCGGTTTCGGCCAGCTACGATGGAGATAAGTGATTTGGAGCAGAGTGATGGCAGAGTGTTTCCTACACCCCCGCCGAGTGCGACGAAGAGAGCAGACGACGCCGCACGGAAGGCCAAACAGCGGAATCAAGCTAGAGCTGAGCGCCGGCGCCGTGCGAGGTAGGCTCAGCGAGAAGAGAAAGAGGCAGCGAAGAGAAAACAGGAGAGAACAGAGGAAGTCAGGCGGCCACCAAGGGAGAATTCTGCAAGGAGTCGGCCAGGACACCGTAGACCCTTGCCAGTGAAGACAGCTGGAATGATGTTTGGCGGTCTGGAGAGGATACCAACTGATCCAGCCCTCGATCCGCCACCGTTCCATTGCTTTAATTGCTGGCAGCCAGGTCATGGAATTAAATCCTGCAATCACCCCTTGAGAACAGGGTTTTGCTACAATTGTGGTCGACGAGAAGTTTCGCTCAATAGCGGCCCGCGATGCTCACGTGTTCATCGTAAGTATCAGCGTGGTCAGCGCAATGTGGAGGCACGAAAGCCTTCCAACCCTGCAAGTTTGAGCGAACGAGAAGCAGCAGGACCTTCTGCGACGCAAGCACCGCGGCCTGGAACGTCTAGAGCGATGTCTCCGCCGATGTTCGGCCAAGCGTCAGTAGACAACCCGAGGCACCAGCAGGAGACGCTGAATCAGCGCAGAGGAGATCCGATTGCTGAAATCTTGCAGATTCTGCGCGGTCTCGAGGGAGTCTCAGCACAGACCCGGGAGTGTGTGCTGCGCGACGTCTACAGCCGCTTGCACCAGGAGACGCAACGTGGAGGCAAGTCGATGAAAGAGGCGTGGAGCGAAGACGATGAGTGGTAGAGTGCTAAGAGTTAGAGTGGTGTCGAGAGAGTATCAAGAGGGAGTAAAGTGAAGAGAGGAGTTGGGACCGGTGTGGAGACGGAAAGGAGTCAGGAGACGAGGTAATGCTGCAACAGCGGGATTATCTCGGGGTGAGAGGGAGGGTGCGAGGAGGCGCCCCCGCAACAATGAGAACAACCCTTCTGGTGTTCTCGCGGTCTGACTCCGTTCCGTGCCTGCTCCGAAGTGTCGTCGTTTCCACCCGGGATCTTTAGTCAAGGGGAGGGCCATTTGCCGCGTGGCGCCGTTAGCCGATAGGGCTTCGGCGGTGTAGAAAATATAGGGAATAAAGAAAGCATTGTGGAGAAATTGAGTGTTTTCAGTGAGTTTCCCTCATTCTCACTCGGCCCAACGCGCGCTTCCACGCGCGTGACGATCGCGGGACCTCCCCGCGGAAAATAATATATCTAGAGTCACGAACGAGAACTAGTGTTGCGCAGCCAGTCGACAGTGGGAGCTGCTCGCTGGCGACATCGTCGCAAATCTTTCATTGGTTATATGTAAAAAAAAAACGATATTTAGCTTTCAAAAACCACTATAATCGATAGGAAATTTTCCGTAGTTAAAGCAAATTTTATCAGAATGCTCTAGGAATTATGCCTTAGAAGTTATACTCGTTTAAATGAACTAGGTTTTTTGGTTGAATCTGACTAAAATTGGCTATAACTTCCGAATAAACCGAATAAAGGCCTATGAGATTAAACTACAACTGGTTACTCTCATTTTTAATTACCAGAAAATATTTCTGAAAGTCTTAGCGGAATCCCTTTCTCGGAGCCTGGTAGCTCTCCTTGTAAGTGAATACTTAAAACTACTTAAAATTAAGACTAAGACTAAAACTGAGACAAAGGTAGTAAAACTAATAGCTAATAGCTATGTACAGGTGGCTGACAGGAAGTGTGGGAGTGACGCGGTTTTGTCGCAAAAAAGTAGGTGTTTAAGTAGTAAGGATTTTATAGTTTTCAGGAGTGTGGTGTCATGCGATAAGGAAGTGATATTATTGGGTAGGGTATTCCAGAAGTAGGTAGCGGTTATTTAAAAGGAGTTAGAGTATAGGTTATTTTTAAAGTAGAAGATATAGAAGGTAAGAGAGAGAGAGAGAGAGAGAGAGAGAGAGAGAGAGGAGAGAGAGAGAGATTTATATAATTTTTATTTCTGTACATTATGTTGTACAAATAATTAATTACAGCAATAAATAGAATAGAAATTCATTAGTGAGAGAGTGATAAATGAGTGCGAAAATAATGGAGGCGAGAAATGTGTGACGAATGCAGTTTGTGAATGTTATGTGTTCTCTTGTGCGAGAAAGTAGCGCTTGGCTTGCGTTTTGAACTGGGTGATAGATCTATTGTCACGAAGATGAGATGGTAAGGAGTTCCAGAGGTATGAGGCGCTGATATGGAATGAGTTTCTCAGCGTCTCCGTGCCGAAGGGGGGGATGTCCAGGGCAGTCACCTCACCCCTTACAGGACGGAGTGCGACGTTGCAGTCAAAGAAGGCCAAAGTGTAAGATGGTGTAGCAGTGTTGAAGAGTTTTCTTAGAAAACAGGCCGCAAAGTACTTCCTACGCCCGGCGGTGGTGAGCCATTGCAATTCACGTTTGTAGGGGGTGATGTGCTCGTCCCTCCTTACACCAAAGATGTAACGTATTTCTGTGTTCACCAGCCTCTGTAGTTTAGTGTCAAGTTCTTGCGTACGGTCACAGTATACTAGAGAACAGTAGTTTATGGGAAACAGCAGTGCTTGCACGAGATGTTTGCGCAGCTCTTGGTTGGTGCTCTTCCTGAAGAAGTACAGCCTATACATTAGTGAGTGAGCACGTTTATACAGTTGTGTGATGTGCTCTTTCCAGGTCAATTTAGAATCGAGCACCACTCCCAGACTGCGCACAGACGATTGATATTCGACCTGGGCTCCCCCTATGTTGATAGAGGTGTTAGCGGCAGTTGGTAAAGCGTTAATGTAGTGGGGGGAACCCAGGACGATCGCCTGTGCTTTAAGAACGTTTAGCTTTAGATTATTTTGTGCTGCCCAACCTGTAATCCTCTCGGCGTTAGCTGACATCTTTGCGGAACAAGAGTCGAGCTCTTCAAGGTGGCATTGGCTGTAGATTTGCAAGTCATCCGCGTAGATGAGATGAGATACGTAGGGGTCCAGGCAGAAGCTAATGTCGTTGATGTACAGCGAGAATAGCAGAGGACCCAAGACAGATCCTTGCGGTACTCCCGTGTTAAGGGGGCGAAAGGTGGAAAGCTCGCCGTCATCACCAACGACTGCCTGTTTTCTGCCTGTAATGTATGAGGCAACTCAGCGGATAACTTGCTTAGAGAAGCAGAAGTGAGCTTTCTGAGGAGCTTGACGTGGACACACAGTGTCAAAGGCCTTACTGAAGTCAAAGAGAAGAAGAAGTGTTACCTTCTTATTGTTAATGCCACGCCTGACCTCATCCGTCAGCTTAAGTAAGCCGGACTGAGTGCTGTGGCCAGTGCGAAAAACAGTTTGTAAATCGTCCAGAAAGTGCCTGGACTCAAGGTACTCAGAGATTTGCTTATGCACCAGCCACTCCAGCGCCTTTAACAGAAAGCATAGAAGGGAGATCGGATAAGGATTTAGGTGAGCTGACTTTGTTTAGTGCGTGCACTAAAGACTTTTTCCAGTCGGAGAAAAATCAGGACTCGCCCAATGACAGGTTAAAAATACGACAAAGAATGGGAGCGAGTACTGGCAGAGCCTTGTGAATGACAACCTGTGGGATGCCGTCGCTGCCTCTGGCCTACGAGTCAAAGTGCGTTATCGCAGCTAAAACGTCCGATTCCGTTATCTCCCTAAAACTGAAGTGTTCAGAAAAGTTCAGACTCTCGAGGGTACGCAGATAATTCTCAACAGCTGGAGCTTGCGGGTCGTTGGAAATACCGCTAAAATGCATATTGAGGTTTTCGTTTGAGAAGCGAGAAGGTGGTTTTAGCTTGAAGAATGTTATTCCAAGTTTCTCTAGCTCTCTCCAGATCTCGCCGACATCTGTCAGGGAGGACAGGCGTGAATGATAATAGTTCAGCCTAGCCTCCTCGACTTGTCTGTGAGCATCATCCCTGGCGAGTCTATAAAAAAATAGAACCAATGGGAGACGTGATCTGCGGAATCGCCTGTAGAGTCTGTCTCGTTCTTTCAAGAGGTCACGAAGAGCCGTGGTGAACCAAGGGTGACGCTTCTGTCCAGGTGTCACTGTACGTAATGGGGCGAGGTGATTTACAGCGTTAGTTAAGTTGGTATTAAGTACAGCAATGCATTCGTCGAGTGATTATACGTGTCGTGGCATCTGTACGTCGAGAGTGGCCGTTCTGAGGTCATGTCCGTTTATGAAGGGTGTGTCTGACTTCCAGTGTTCGAGCAGGCGATCCTGCTCGTCTATTAAACATAGGTCCAGCCACGTGTCGGATTCCTGTTTATGGTGCGTGGCGCCATAAGGAACAGACTGTAGGGAGTTCTCCTCTATGAAGGCTTTGATGAACTTAGCATCTTCGGAAGAGGAGATTGATCAGCGTTGAAATCGCCCATGATCAGCTTGTTGGAGTAGCAGTGCATATGTGTAGAGAGGTTCTCTATGAAATCATTGCCCTGGATGAAAGGGGCATGTGGTGGACGATAAACAACGCCGACGAAGATGGGCGATACTCCCTTAGCAGAAATCTCGCAGAAGAGATACTCCGGCTTCCCCGGCTTGCCAGACCATGTACCGTCAGATGATGCAATGATAGTAGCAGTCAAAGTTCTATGGATGTAGAGGGCCACACCTCCACGATTTCGATTTCTGTCCCGTCTATATAGTGCGACGTGTAGAGTAGCTACACGTCGTATACGAGAAGTCGCGTCATATTTCGGCCCGAGGAGTTGGCAGGCAACAGTGCGAATACTGTGCAACACTCGGTGCCGTTAAATAAACAATTAATAGCTCTGTTGCAGTGAGCCGCACTGCAGCAGGGCATAACAATAAACAACGCGGAAGCACGACACTGAACCAGGTAGCACACGAGAGCTGTGGAGCTCCTAACCTCTCCTGTCAGCGGGCAGGAGAGACGTTGCCTCCGCACTGGCCACGCAGCAGACGACGCCGTCGCGCCGCGCCGATGCGAGTCAGCTGGACCTCGCGGGCGCTGCTGTACCGGTACAGCCAAGAGAATCGCCATTCATCGACACCAGGAGTCGCACAAAACGTAGAGAGCGAGGTTGAGAGCACGCGCGGATGACCACGAGGCGCAAATGACGCGCGCGCACCGGAGGCGCGCATCAGCTGCCGTGCGGCCGCAGCGGGAGAGAGAGAGATAGCGAGAGCCACTCGGGGAGAGCACGAGACTCCGCGCCGCGGAGAGGGAGAGCCGCCGAGAGAGGAGCCGGCTAGTGGGGGGGGGGGGGGGGACTGCGCCGTACACCAATAGCCACACCACTGATAGCGACATGTCGCCGCGCGCGAGACATATTGACTACACCCTCTGCCATGCCAGGCTAATTCCTGTCTTACCGTTACCGTGTGTCGCCCCTCTTAGATTACAGGTCTACATATAACAAGAGTATTATTGAAATTCAGACGATTGCGAGGCTACGGGATTAGCTTTAAAAAGCGCAACGTCAAAATGGCGCCCAACGTGGGGCGGCCACGTTAGGTAGCGACAAAAATCCCTTTTCCTGAATTTCCTGGCGAGGTAGAGTGGTTGAGTGTGTTGCGACTCCATCTTGTGAGTTCGTCAGTGCCTTCGAGGCAAGACAGAAGCGTAGCGCCAGTGACTCGATGGCGAGCATATTAATATTCTGAGCGGTGCGACGATAATTGTGGATATTGGTGTGGGTCGTGAGTGAGTGTGCGTCGATTCCCATAAGGGGGGCCCTAGATTGAGCAGAAACGAGGAAGGAAATGAGGTTTTGCCGTTCCGTCAAGAGGAACATTAGATTAGCTGAAGAGGATTCTAGTAGAGTTAGCGTCGCAGTCGAGAAATCCTTCCCGACTTTCTCTTTCTGGTTAAATCTCTTTTCCCAAGGGGGTTAGCTATCCGAAACTAGCGCCAAGCCTACCCGCAAAATGGCGGAGAGCCGAAATACGGAGTACAGGAAGCGAATGGGAGATATTCTGGCAGGGTCACGCGACCTGCGGGCCGCGCTGCAGAATTTCAAGCGATTACCCCAGGACGAGGTGTTGAGACGCCTCATGGAAGACGGTTACTGTACCGCCGGCACGCCCGATGAGCGCGCCGAGCGTTCATTTCGCGCAAACATAATGGTAACCGGCCAGGCGGAAAGTGTGCCATGGTATCCGGACGTCGATGAACCGTCTACGGGGCTAGGGATTCTGCCAGGTGGACCAATACTAGTAGCCGATACATCGGATTTCACAGAGGATGAGGGCGACGCGAATATCGAGGAAGTAGTGGCCGCGGTGACCCCAAACGTAGCGCCGGTGCCACTGGCCCCCCAGTCGACGGTGGAAGAAATAGCGCGGGCCGTAAACGTCACGGTTTCGACCACCGGTCTGGAAGGAACGCGAAATATTTTCAGCACTGGACCGCCAAAACCCAGCGAAGCGGAGAAGTCGCCCCCAGCGACAGTTGCGCCGGCCACTGGTAGAGTGGTCAAAAATACAGCCCCGGCGACCAATAACGTCCCACTCAGCCAACAGGAAATGGAGCCTCTGGAACGACAGTTCGCCCGGCTCCAGGCCGCCTATAAGCGACTACAAGAGGACGACCAGAGACTCCGCCCCAGGAGGCGCATTGAACCTCCTGTATTGGATGTGGAGCCAATAACGGTCGAGGGAGCGCAGAAGACGAGTAGAACGGGGGCAGAGCCGAGTAACAACTCAGCTAATGCCCCGAAGGAGAAGACCGCGAGTGTTGCGCTGGCCACAGGACCGAAGAAGAATAAAATCACATCCAAAGAGCCGCAGAAAACCGCAGCGGATACGACGGCGCCGAAAACCGCAGAGAATCCTCCTCCAGACGGCGAGACAGCGAAGAAACAAGCGACCACAGACACTCGCACCCGCAAACGCCGCGACTCGCCGCATACGGACCGGGGCCTTTCTCGTCAGCGAGAACGACGTAGCCGACATGAACTCCGTCGCACTCAACGTCGAGAATGTGCGACCAGCCACGAGTCGTCGGCGGATCGTTCAAGCCATCACCGTCATCACAGCCGTATTAGTCGCACGGGTCGCAGACGCGAGAGCAGACACACGTCGCGTCACTCGAGCCAACGCTCGGATGGCTCTATTAGCCCGGATCGACACCGTAGCCGGCACCATAGCGAACGGCACACCAGTCGAGACCCCACTCCCGAAAGGCGTCGTTCTCGGCGACACCGACACCGCAGTTCGAGCGAATATAGCGATAGCGACGAGAGTTACCGGAGTCAACGGAGGCGCCGTCATCGTAGACATCGCGACCGCAGCGAGTCTTCATATCGCTCCGACTCCTCATATAGATCGTACTCCGATCGAAGTAATGATCGTTACCGCCCGAACATGAGCCGAGTCGGGGGATTGACGAAAACCCTCTGGGACTGGGCCCCGAAATTCAGCGGGCGAGAAGGTCGCGCCGTACCGGAGAATTTTCTCGCGAGCATGGATGATTGCGTACAATGTGAAAATTGGTCCGACGAGCGAATAATAAGGTTGATCGCCTACATGTTGACGGACGAAGCGTCCAGGTGGCACCGCGTGAAACGCCGGGAGGTTACAAGGTGGAAAGATTGGAAGTCCGCCTTCCGCCACCGCTTTCCGCCAACGGGACGTGAAGACGGACTTAGCGCGCAGGACTCAAGGTACGGGCGAAAAGATATCCGCCTATATCTCGTGCTGCAAGTACGTTCGCGACCATCTGAGACATGCGCCGGGCCGGAGAGAGCAGATTGAAATGGTGTACGAGGGGTTGCGTCCGGAGTACCGAAATTGTATGGTGAATCGCACCATTCATTCGCTTGACGATATCGAACGGTATGGTCACCAATATGAGCTCCATCGCGATATGAACGCCCGTTGGGAGCCGCCACCATCGAAAGATAAAATGAAGCTCCCCGGCGCGGCGTTCGAACCAGAAGCGGGAGAGAAAAAGAAGGAGAAGAAGGTAGCAGCGGTAGAACCGACGCACAGTGGGCGGAAAAGCGAAAAAAGTGATCAAAAGTCTTGATTCACTCGAAATTACGGCTAAATGACTCTATAAGGGCTCATTTTGTTCGTTGTGTAATAGGGAACAAAACAAAGTGTATTGCCGAAATATCGGACAATATACATATATATAATATTGACGAATATATCACAGTTTCTCTTATACCAGAAATATCGCTTTTTCCAAACCTCATATCTCCACAAAAAATGAAGATATCGATCTGATTTTTTTTCTAAATTGAACCCTGGGTTATACCAATTGAGAATGCTAGCATCCCCTACCGAGGGGGTGAGATTGGGGGGTCAGAGGGTGAAAACATGGAAAATCGCCGAAAATTGCTTTAAAGGATTTTAGTGGATGGTGAAAACGTTTATGACAATGATTTTATCAACATCCCTCAGTTTGAGCATCCATCCCTCACACTCTAGGGGTGAAATTGAGGGGCGAGAGCGTGAAAGCATGGAAAATCGCCGAAAAATGCTGCAAAGGGTTTTCGTGGATGCTGAAAACGTTTATCACAATGATTTTATTAACGTGTGTGTGTGTGTGTGTGTGTGTGTGTGTGTCTGTCTATATATATATATATATACACACTACATAAACGCGCACTCGTACACACTCTTGTATGTAATCATCTGTATTATTATTATTATTATCAACATTATATCAAAACTTGACAAACATAAATATAACAAAGGGAATAAAAATTTTCCAAAATTAGTATGAATTCTAATATTAAAAGCATATATAAATGTACACATATATAAATATATATTATACATCTATAAATATATATTATACATATATAAATATATATTTCTTATACGTATTTATATATATTTATACATATATATAAATATATATAAATACGCTGAATAAACTGTACTCAAATATAATCCTACACCATACACAAAAACAATGAAATATTAGTACAAAAAATTTTCGTGTAGTAAATAATTGTATAGAAATTTTTTAAAATTAAACCATAGGTCACGAAATTTAAGGAAAACTCGTTTAGAATTCCAGTATTTCTTATTCTAGGGTTAAAGAGTGCACACTTCAAAAATCAATATTATTTTTCGTTTCTTTATGGTATATCTTGAAACAAAATAGAGCTATTAATAATAGTACATTATGCAACAAGGGACTAAAGTCATAGATGATTTCCGCGGGTGGACAATAATCACCCGAGGGAATAATCGACTTTAGTCCCGTGTTGCATATAGAACTTTATTCACGACTTAACTGTGTAGCCACTTTGTTCCCTTGAAAAGTGGGACTTATGTCAATACAAATTAAATTTTCAAAATTTTCAATTTACCAAACTAAAGCATAGATATCCGCGGGGTGGCAATAACACCCGAGGAAAACGACTTAGTCCCGTTTGCATAAAACTTTATTCGACTTAACTGTGTAGCCACTTGTTCCTTGAAAAGTGAACTTATTCCATAAAATAATTTCAAAATTTCAATTTCTAAATAA
>CM053172.1:29038103-29054572 GCA_012977825.3 Pteromalus puparum
TCAAAAATTTAAGTTTTTAAACATTTTTAACATTTAAATTTTTTATTTTCAAAAAGTATTAATTATGAAATTTTCCAAAAATTTTATTATTTTAATTGTTTTTAAAATTTAAAAGAATTTTCGGTTTTTTAAACATTTTTAACATTAAAATTTTTTAATTTTTCCAAAAAGGTATTAATTATGAAAATTTTCCAAAAATTTATTAATTTTTTAATTTTTTTAAAATTTTAAAAAATTTTCCCGCATTTGCGGGAACAAAAATATACGAGGAAATAAAAAGCTACTTTACTCCCGCTCTTCAGGGAATAAAGTGGCTATCATACTTAAGCCGTGAATAAAACTATTTTCATCCTCTTGCCCATCACTCTCACGGTTAAAGTAAGGGATGGTAATGGAAAATCATGAACAATGTGGGGGGTGTTGATAAAATCATTGTGATAAACGTTTTCAGCATCCAAGAAAACCCTTTGCAGCATTTTTCGGCGATTTTCCATGCTTTCACGCTCTCGCCCCTCAATTTCACCCCTAGAGTGTGAGGGATGGATGCTCAAACTGAGGGATGTTGATAAAATCATTGTCATAAACGTTTTCACCATCCACTAAAATCCTTTAAAGCAATTTTCGGCGATTTTCCATGTTTTCACCCTCTGACCCCCCAATCTCACCCCCTCGGTAGGGGATGCTAGCATTCTCAATTGGTATCACCCAGGGTTCAATTTAGAAAAAAAATCAGATCGATATCTTCATTTTTTGTGGAGATATGAGGTTTGGAAAAAGCGATATTTCTGGTATAAGAGAAAGTGTGATATATTCGTCAATATTATATATATGTATATTGTCCGATATTTCGGCAATACACTTTGTTTTGTTCCCTATTACACAACGAACAAAATGAGCCCTTATAGAGTCATTTAGCCGTAATTTCGAGTGAATCAAGACTTTTGATCACTTTTTTCGCTTTTCCGCCCACTGTGCGCCGTCCCTCACGTCGAGTAGCGCCGAGGTGAATCGGAAATCAAGTCTGGGGAGGAGGAAACCTCCAGAACAATATCTCGACACCCCCAGCTGCGAACTATTACGCGCCGGTTCCGTCGGGGGCGAATGTGACTAACTCGGCTGGAAATAACCCGAATCGCCGGAACGGGCCTTCGAATTTGGGACCGTGTTTCACGTGTGAGGGACCGGACCATACCGCCGCGCATTGTCCTTAGACCAGGTGCTATGAGTGTGGTCAGTATGGACACCGCGCCGCCGACTGCCCTCAGAGACTTGCCAAGCAGCTGCACTGCCAGATCTGCAACAAGGAGGGGGTCACGGCTCGCGAATGCTCAAACTGCAACATCCTGCAACGGCTGGGAAACGGAGCAGCGGGTGCTCAGCCCAACCCCCTGGGACCCGCGAAGTGAGAGGGGTTGAACGTACGATAGCGCCGACTGATCCAGTGGATCCTGGGTTGGTCATTAGCACCGAACCCCAGGCTAGCAAGCCAAGGGGTCCGGCGGTGGACGAGGAAGAAGAAGAGTTGGATTGGGGTCCAGAATGGGCATATTTTCGACCCCAAGAGACACCCGGGTATAGAGCCGCGACTCCTTCGGAGGATACGAAGGAGACCAGTGGCGCCTATCCGAAGAGTAGCAAAGCGAAGTCGAAGAGCGTAGGGTTCAAAGCGGCGTCAACTGAGAAAGGCGACGACCACTTGAACGCGAGTCGTAGCGTAGTCGAAGAAAGCGAGAGGAAGGCGGCGTCAACCATTAAGGACGACGACCGCTTAGAAGCGAAGAATAGTGTGAACAAAGGCATGAGCAGAGTGGCGTCTACTGAGAAGGACGACGACCGTTTTGAGGCGAAGAGAAGTACGAGCGAAGGAAGTGAGAAGAAGGCGGCGTCGATAAAGAATGGCGACGACCAGCAGGAGTCACGGGCGGAGAGTGCTAGCGCGAAGTCGGCGGAGGAGAATGATTTCTCTATATCGATCGGAGGACAGATGAGCCTGAACAAACGTAACGCCGAGTCCGACAGCGAGAAACTTAATCGACTGTTGAGCAAAGCTCTGGGCCCAGAGCTGAGCACTGGACTAACGGCGGACCCTCTCGATCAAGAATGGAATCACTGGCTCAAGTGGCCAAAACATCCTGCGCGTAGTTCTGAGGAACCACTTCCACTGTCGCTAGCGCCTGTGTCCTCTGGAGTAGTGGATCTAGGGGTGTCCCCTAGTATGGTTCCGGGAGTGGGTAGGACTGACCAAGGTTCAGTTTGAAACGACCCAGTAGCGCCCAAAGAGCCAACCCCGAAGGAAGACATAGAAGCCGCAAGTGATGATAACCGAAAATTCCTGCAAATAAGTCTAGGTGGACGGATGTACACCGCACTCCTCGATTGCGGAGCATCAGTATCCCTCATAAACGCGGACGTGGCCGAACGATTTGCATCGCGCCGTGAGCCGTGCGATACGATCATTCGAGGCTACGACGGTAGTAGCGCCCCCGTGAAGGGAATATTGTCGCTGAAAATGGACGTCGATGGAGTAGTGGAGAGGCTGAGAGTCCGAGTAGTGGAAAAGTCAAGACATGATATCATCTTGGGAGTGGACTTTATGGATAAATGGCGACTGGAGTTGGTCAGCTGGGAAAATCGGTGGCGAGTAGCCGGAGGGGAATGGCACGGATTCCATGGTAGCGCCGAGACGAAGGAGAAATAAGTTTACGCCGAATGCGCTGGTCTCTCCGAGCTGACTCCGAGTGAATATTACCGACTCTTGGCGGTGGTCAAGAGATTTCTACCCGAAAACCCACCAGCAAACTTAGCGCCGACTTGGTTGATCAAGCACAAGATCGTGTATGTAGGAAATAAAGTCGTTAAACACAAACACCGACGCTGGTCACCAGCCCGATGGAGTATTGCGATGAAGGAAATTGAAGACATGCGCCAACTAGGGGTCATCGAACGTTCGAATAGCGACTTCAGTAGCGCCCCAGTGGTTGTAAACAAAGAAGGCGGAGAAAAAGATTTTGCGTGGACTACAGAGACGTCAATGATGGAACGGTCAAGGACGCCTATCCACTGCCACCAATCGATAGTATACTGGATAAGCTCCGAAACGCCAGATACATTAGGAAGATCGACTTGCGGAAGGCTTACTTCCAATTACCCTTGGAAGAAGACAGTAAGAAGTACACAGCGTTCTCGATGCCAGGTTCCGGACTCTGGCAATTCACTAGAATGCCATTTGGCCTTTCCAACGCACCAGCTACTTTTTAGCGCCTTGTAGACAGCCTGTTTGGGCCAGAATTCGAGCCATTCGTCTTCGGGTACCTGGACGACATAATCATCGTGGCCGAGACCTTCGAAGACCACCTCAAATGGGTCAAGATCGTTCTAAAAAAGGTCACTGAAGCCGGACTGACCGTAAACCGATAGAAGTGCGAATTTGGGTGTTCTCAAGTAAGATACTTGGGGTATTTGTAGGATAGAGAGGGTTTACGGCCAGATCCTGAACGAATTGCGCCAGTTCTAGAGTATACACCTCCGAGGACGAAGAAGCAGTTGCGCCGATTTTTAGGAATGGTGGGTTGGTACAGTTGTTTTATTCCAAACGATTCGGAGATCAAAGTACCGTTGTTGAAGCTGCTGAGGAATACACAGCCCTGGGTATGGGAAGAGGAGCAGCAAGCAGCGTTTGAAGCGCTGAAGTTAGCCCTTACTCGCAATATATAAAAATAATATAAAAAAATATATGAAAATAATATAAATTATTAATTGTTTTTGATTTGTAAGAATTTAGTATACAAGTTTTTTTAGAGCGAAGCTCCTTTACGGAGGTTCTGCGGCTGGAGCGAACTGAGAAATTTTAAGACGCTCGTCACTAGACGCTTTGAGAGAGAGGGAAGTCGAGCAGAGCTGGATACCGTAGCGCGTAAGAAACGGAGAGAGAGAGAGTAAGGCGTTTCAGTAAGGCGTTTGATACTGTGTGTCACGTCAAACTTCTCTCTAAACTAACCTCCTTCGGTTTCTCGAAACAGGTCATCCGCTGGCTTGCTTCATACCTTACGGGCAGAGAGCAGGCTGTCATTGGTGATAAGGGCGAGCTCTCCACCTTTCGCCCTCTCAACACGGGAGTCCCACAGGGGTCCGTCCTGGGCCCCCTGCTATTCTCGTTATACATCAATGACATCGGCTTCTGCCTTGACTCAGACACCTATCACCTCATTTATGCGGATGACCTCCAGATCTACTGTCAATGCCCCCTCGAGGAGCTGGACTCCTGTTCCGTTAGGATGACAGCTAATGCCGAGAGGATTTCAGGCTGGGCAGCACAAAATTTCCTGAAGTTAAACGCCAGCAAAACTCAGGCGATCGTCCTGGGCTCCCCATACTACATAAACGCTTTACCAACTGTAGCTAACACCTACATAAACATAGGAGGAGTCCGGGTCGAGTATCAATCATCCGTGCGCAGTCTCGGGTTATTGCTAGATTCGAAGCTAACCTGGAAAGAGCATGTCAAGCAAATATGTAAACGTGCTCACTCTTTAATGTATCGTCTAAACTTCTTTCGAAAAAGCACTAACCTTAGACTGCGCAAACATCTTGTGCAGGCTCTCCTGTTTCCCATCATTGACTATTGCTCACTGGTATACTGCGACTTGACTAAAGAACTAGACCTCAAACTACAGAGACTGGTAAATACAGGAATTCGTTACATCTATGGTGTAAGAAGGGATGAGCACATCACTCCTTACAGGCGTGAGCTCGGCTGGCTCACCACCGCCGGACGTAGGAAGTACTTCATGGCTTGTTTTCTAAGAAAACTATTTAATACTGCTGTACCATCCTACATCTTAGCCTATTTTAACTTCCACGTCGCCCTCCGCCCAGTGAGGGGTGAAGTGAGTCCTCTAGACATCCCCCCCTTCGCCACAGAGACGCTGAGGAAATCATTCCACATCAGCGCCTCATATCTCTGGAATTCCCTACCATCTCACTTACGTAACAATAGCTCAATTTCTTGTTTCAAGGCGCAGGCTAGACAATACTTTTTCGCTCAAGAAGAACCGAATGGAAACAACTGAGCTCGCAACATTCTCTCACACACTTTCACAAACAATAGTAACTATCACACAAACACCTCATGCATAACTTTTCGCTATCTCATCTCACCACCATTATTTAACATACTTCATATCATCTATCGCTCAAACCTATAATTAATCTGTAAATATTTTCTATAATATTATTTGTACAACATAATGTACAGCAATAAACACATAAAATCTAATCTAATCTAAATCTCTCTCTCTCTCTCTCATATTCGCATATACGCGTTTTCTTCAGTTTCATATTGTCTGCTACATAAAAGCAACAAGTGTAAACAGTGAAATACACAGTTAAATAGGGGATCTCACTAGTTCATCCACCGAAGATGAAAAAATTATTCCAAAAAAAGTTTTAGTTCTATCAAAAAATTATGAACCAACCAATGCTGCGTAAGTACACAAATTATACTAACTAACGATATTACAGGTTATATTTTTGTATTTTATATGCATACATATACATATACGTATTACTTAAATACACAGGTTATGTTTTCGTATTTTATATGCATACATATAAGTATAACTTAAATATTAGTATATTATGACAATGTTGTGGGAGATGGTTTTCTACCTTCGCTCGTGCGAAAAATCTTGAGCAAGGTGAAAAAGCACCTCCCACAACAGTCTCATACGATATTTTATAGCATACCAACCTCAAAATCGACAATAAAGTTGGCATTTTGAGGTTAGCGTGCTATAGAGGTTATTATAACAACAGTCCTTCTCATTTGACGACTACCTATGGCACCGCAATCGATGCCGTTTTCTCTAGATTTATTGATAATATACAGTCAGAAACATATGCATGTTATTTCAGTTACCACAAACCTATCGTATCCATTATTAACTGTGATAAAGAAATCCATATACATTAAATTGTATTATTCTTTGTACATATTAAAAATAAAACTTTCGAAAATAAAGCGTATTCTTTCATTCAGTTTACATTTCCAAAATCACTATAAAATCAATATTTAATTAGTCAAGAGCTTCGCTCTCATCGGCTGTCCCTAGACAGCTCACATATTTTTTTTTTTTTTTTTGATGTGAAACATCTAATGGCGCGGCTCGGGGGTTCAACCAAATCGTTTTGTCGTGACGCTTTCCCCTCTCGTGCCTCTACAGTGCGCTCCCCTCTCCGCCTCTCTCTTGCCTCTACAGCGCGCTCACCTCTCCGCCTCTATAGCGCGCTCCTCTATACTGGAGAGAGAGAGAGAGAGAGAGAGAGAGAGAGAGAGAGAGAGAGAGAGGAAGCGTATGTATGCGTGTGCGTATCTGTGAGTGCGCTTTAGACAGCGATGGGTCTAGAGCTATAGAGTGTGTTTATGCGTGACTGTGCCTATCAGTGAGTGCTTGCAGTATACGGCGCGCGCTATAGTCGCTTTACTTGTGTACACGGCATCGTCTCGTGCTGTACATTTGGTGTTCGACGCTTACAATCGATGCAGTATTTATAAGATACCTTGATGATGTTATGTCTAACACTTTCGTCGCATATTTTAGTTATCATCGGCCAATCGTCACTGTAATACCATCACAAACATTGACTGCTAGTGTTACAGAAATAACTGATGATACATGTGACAATATTTAACAGTATTGCAGTGTTACGTAAGTTTCTGAACGCTGCTGGTCAGCTCGATCAAATAGGGGGTTGCTATGACAACGCTCAAGCGCTCGCTCGCTCTCTCTCTCTCTCTCTCTCTCTCTCTCTCTCTCTCTCTCTCTCTCTCTCTCTCGCTCTCTCAGCAGTACCTGTTGCTCGACTGTAGTCAGTCGAGCTGTAGAATCGGAGCTGAACACACTGCAGTGTCAGCTACTGGTATCGTTCTCAGTTGGAGAACGACCGTTTAGTCCGTATATTAGCATTCACTTTTCCTTGTTTTTAACAAGTGTACTTACACACTCTTTTAAATATATTTCGCTCTTACTGAGCCATTTGTTATTTCAAACACTGAGTGTGCTTTATTTCACCAACCTAGAGTCGACAAAGATCCACCGTCTACTCACTAGAATAGACGTTAAAACACACATTATACGAATACTCTGCTATGTCTCGCATATTATACAAATACTCTGCTAATTGTATTACCTATAAAGCAAATAAAAGGTTTAAATTGTTTTATATGTTAAATGCTACTTGCAGGACCTCAGTATTAAAAAAAATGAATCCAACTGTGCCGAAAATATGCTCCGACTCCGAGTGTGCAATATTATGCGAAAGAGGGTGAAAGCGGACATTTTAAAAATACAATTATACCCTAATAATATTCGATTTTTCATCGTTAAACGTGTTCAAAACAGAATACTTTCCATTTACATTAATTTAAGTTATCACTTCTGCCGGGCGTCCCGAGACGCACACAATTTTTTTTTTTTTTTTTTTTTTTTTTTAANTGCATTTAAAAGAGAATAAAATTGCCTACTCTTCCTCGTTCAGTCCTCGGGATCAACCGCTCTGTTTGGCAGATAAAATAAAAAAGGTGATTTAAAAAAAAAAATTCATATCTGTGAACCTAAACATCATATCCTCACGAAAAAAAACCGCTGCCAATTCATTGGCACGTAGCTTCCTCTAAAGAAATTTTATTGTTCCAATAAATAAAATAATATATTAAAATACAGTATGTGAATGCTATTTTAATATTATCAATATGACATGAATTCGTAGGGAGGGAGTTTACGACGTGCAACAACAACCCTTTAAGAGGAAGCCAAATTTTTTAGAAAAATCGGTTTTTACATTTCAGCTCTTTACTTAAGAACCGCTCAACAAAATCGTTTGAAATTTTAACAGCAGATATCTTCGTTTAAGGTGTATCACCAAATACAATTTTGAAGCATTTGACTACATTGTTTTAGAGATATAAAGAATCAAAAAATTTTCAAAAAAAATTCAAACCCTGATATCTTAAGAACCATAGGGGTTTTAAAGCTGCACAATGAACTTAGCCAAAACATATAAAATATCTACCTTTTCCCAAAATCTCAAGTGCAATAAGGCCTTTTTACGCCCGTAATCGAGACTCCAAAAAAACTCATTTTTTTTAGTTTTCGATTTATAACTGAAAAAATAAGTAGACAAATCACTTGAAATTTTAATGGAATATAGTTTAACACGTAACCCATCAACATATTTTTTTTCGTGAGGTTATGATTTTTAGTTTCAGAGATATGAATTTTTTTTAAAAATCACCTTTTTTATTTTATGTGCCGAACAGAGCGGTCAATCCCGAGGACCAAACGGGGAAAAGTAGGTAATTTTATTATCTTTCAAATGCATTTTAGCTGAATTATTTGTAACAATGGAATGATTAAAAAAAACGAAAATAATGTTTTTCGAAAATCAAAAAATGGCCATAAAAAAGAGTACTTGAAAAAATAAAAAAAATAAATGTTTTTCCCGAATTTAGAATCCAAAAGTAGATATGCATGAAAAAATTTGATTGATATTAACGGAGTAGTTTCAGAAATATCACGGTAGACACACATGTTTCTATGAAGTTTTAGCGAAACTGAAAATTTTACTATCACAAAGCTTCCTCTAGGAGGTAGCAAAAACATGTTGATGGGTCACGCGTCAAACTATATGCCATTAAAATTTTAAGTAATTTGACACCTTATTATTCCAGTGAAAAATCAAAACTAAAAAAATGAGTTTTTTGTGCATCGAACGGACGTAAAAAGGCCTTATCGCATTTGAGATTTTGGAAAAAGGTAGATATTTTATGTGTATTGGCTAAGTTCATTGCGCAGCTCTCAGACCCCTTCGGTTCGTAAAATATCAAGGTTTAATTTTTTTTTTAATTTTTTTTATTTTTTCTATCTTCAAAACAATGTAGTGAAATGCTTCAAAATTTCATTTGGCGACTCGCCATAAACAAAAGCTATCTAATGTTAAAATTTTAAACAATTTTGTTGAGCGATTCTCAAGTAAAGAGCTAAAATGTAAGAACCGATTTTTCTAAAAAATTTTGCTTTCTCTTATAAGGGTGTCGTTGCGCGTCGAGAAAAGCATAAATATACTGTATATTAAAACAATATTTTATTTATTGGACCTATAAATTTAGTTGGAGGAAGCTACTTGCCAATGAATCATTAGCTAATACAGTAAGTTTATTTCTTATTATTATAGAACATGATGTTTCAATACTTACTAAACTTGAAAATATTTAATGATTATTTGTACACTTTTACATAAAAAAGTTTACCCTGTTTGAAAATCATGTTTTTAAATTTCACTCTGATCAAAAACTTAATACATATATGACTAACATAGTTCATGAAATTTGTTGTTGGAAAAATGAGACTTACTGAATTGACACATTGCAAGTCTGTTGCTTCCGTACATTTCAAATCAACCATCATATTTTTTGATTTAGCAATTTTCTGTTCTATCCATTCTTTGTTCAAATAGTTTGACATCTCTATCGATTCATAAACCAAAGTACTTATAACATTCTTACAGTAAGCATCAACTTCATCATTATATATTATTTTTAAGTTTTTAATACACATCTAAAAAGGAATAAAATAATTAAAAATATGCATTTTAACATTAATTTTTAGATTTTATAATCGATATTAATATAATTATGTGCAAACAAATAACACTATCTTCGCTCGCGGTTAACATATGTGGTAGATTATATTTTGTTATGGAGCATGTTTTAAAAGAATAAAATATACGAAAATCATTTGTTTGTAAAATATATGTTAATATAATATTTTATATTCAATACATTTTTTAATGCAATTAGATGAAAAAAAATTATTTTTCAAGAAGCGCGACAACGAGTTTCTGGAAAGTAAAAGTACACAAAGTATACGACACGATGAAAGCGCCAGTCACTTTCTTATTATAGTTTAATATTAGGATCTCTTACCTCAAAATAATTTTCCAAACGCATTCATATCATTATTTTTGCACCTATGCCCGTTCTATTGCTATCGACTTGAAAGCTATTTATCTCATTTTTCTGGAGAAAAAGGATTTATTCTACAAGATAACATTGTTAGCGAAATATTGCAAGTTGAATTTTCGTTTAGTATATTTCTTTTCGTTGCATGGTCTTTATTATTTTCTCCCGTCATCCTGTCACGTGAATTCCGGTCATTAAAGGCGCAAAAATTTAAGTAGTCGGGAAAATAAAGCAATGAACCATAGATTCATTGAACAATATAATGGAATTCTGTTATTTGCGTTCGACTCGTGAGAGCATCCGCAAACATTGTGAACAAAGATTATCAATTACTTTAAAGATGATGAATTTTCGCATAAAAAATATGCATTTTAGAAGTGCATTTCGAAAAGATAATAAATACAGAACTAACCACTAGGTAAACGTAGATCGAAATAAGTCCAGTTTTACTTTCATGAATAGCAAGTTTTATGAAAATTTGTAACATTGCGACATTGTTGCTTTGCCCTTGCGTAGATAGAATGCGAATTGAAAACAAGGAGTAGCATGCATAAATTAAGTGGCGCGGGAGCGCCACGAAAGCGAGTTTGAGAAGCAGACGACACTTCGGCGATCGCGACACTATATACTTCTATATTGATAACGCGATTTTTCATTGTAAAGAAAAATATGCTTATGTCTATTGTACCTCACTTATTTTACGTATATTAGCATGTCTTGCGATAAACTTTGATTTTCAACAAAAATATTGGCCAACAAGTCATTTTTTTACAAAATAATCGAGTTGGTATTTCCAAATGCTCGATTTCAGTATCTCTTTTTTGTTCAGTATGACCATGGTAGGACCGTGAAGTTGGCCGCAGCAAGTGTTTTAATTCATTATTTACAATTGATTATAATGTGGTTGTGTTTTTTTGACTTAGTCACATATTTATTTGATGCTTATGTTTAATTGTCAAGAAAAATATTGACAAAAATCGTGTTATGTCTCGTATTTATATACAGTAAGCCTGGTCTGGCCAGTGGTTAGACCGTGAAGTTGGCCGCTGACAAGGTGTATTGGCTTGATGAGAAACATTGCTTTCCCACAGATTTCTTCATGTTACCTACAATATCGAGTGTCGCGGTCGTGCCACGAAGGCAAGTAAGAGGTTGCCGGTGCATACTCTGCGTTCCGGAACAGTAATAGTAACTAGGTAGCCAGGGTAGCCGATGATGACGTCTAGGTGGGGCGCACCGTGGTTTTTTTTNATAGTAACTAGGTAGCCAGGGTAGCCGATGATGACGTCTAGGTGGGGCGCACCATGGTTTTTTTGTGTCTAGGTGTAACAATCATTCGAAAGCGGTGTCTATGTGTACAGGGTGGCCGATAACGAGGTCTAAGTAGTTCGCACCTTGTTTTTTGGTCTTTAGGTGTAAAAATCATTCGAGGATGGTGTCTAGGTGGCGCGCTTCGTAGTTTTTGGTGTCTAGATAAATAAATCATACGAGGACAACCTCTAGGTATACAGAGTGGCCACCGATGACGAGGTCTAGGTAGTTCGCACCGTTGTTTTCGGTATCTAGGTGTGAAAATCATTCGAGGGCGGTGTCGAGTTATANTCTAGGTGCACAGGGTGGCCGATGACGTCGTCTAGGTGGCACGCTTCGTAGTTTTTGGTGTCTAGATAAATAAATCATACGAGGACAACCTCTAGGTGTACAGGCTGGCCGATGACGAATTCTAGATGATGCGCTTCGTAGATATTGGCGTTTGAGTGTAATAATAGTATTCGTGGACAGCGAAAATTTATACCTATCCATATTTTTCTAAAATTCATTATAGCGGCCATACTAATATTTTGCGACAGAACAATCAGTGTTTTCATGTTAGTGATAAAAATGTTACAAAAAGGCCATGGTCAAAAGATGCTAAAGATGCTTATATTTTATTTTTAGGAAAAATATGTGATACTCAAAAAAATTTACGAAAAAGGACTGAAATCTCTAAAAAAAATTGACTTTTAAGAAAGTAAAATGTTAGGCGAGTTTGATATATTCCCCAACGATATTGCAGATAAAAAAAAACTGAGATCCATTAAACGAAGTCAAGTTTATTATATTTAATTATAATAAAGAAAAAGAATTGTCTTTTTCAATCAAGGGCTTACTTATCTTAAAGTTAAGTAAGCCCTTGATTGAAAAAACCAATTCTTTTTCATTATTATAATTAAATATAATAAACTTGACTTCGTTTAATNACGTGATACAAACACCATAAGTACAATAAAAAGAGCATGGCAAGTTACGTAGTAAGTATCATGGGAGTTGTTCCTAATGGATTATCATATTACTTAACTTTAAGTTAAGTAAGCCCTTGATTGAAAAAACCAATTCTTTTTCATTATTATAATTAAATATAATAAACTTGACTTCGTTTAATGGATCTCAGTTTTTTTTAATCTATAATATCGTTGGGGAATATATCAAACTCACCTAACATTTTACTTTCTTAAAAGTCAATTTTTTTTAGAGATGATAATACAGGAGAATTTATGCTAAGAGATCACTCAGGCTTTGGATTATTTATTTACTCGAATTAACAGGTTGCATTGCGTGCACTTTCATGTGTGTGTGACTGTGTCGAAACGATCATCGAGATTGGCTGGCGCAACATTCACATCAATCGGGTTTTCGCGCTGCCCTGACTATGCAATTTTATCGTGCTTGATCGTTGCACGTGGTGCGCCATGCGCTGATCTACACGCGAGATATATAGATAGAAAAAATTTATTCACCAATAAGGCAAAACAGAAATATGGTACATGAAGATACGTTATACATATGTTTATCGCTTAGTAAATAGTTAATGGTCGAGATTAAAAAGGTACTTTCACTCAGCTCTCTTAAGGGGACCCAACCACCTAAAATTGTCAAAAATGAAAAATCGGATTTTATTTTTATATTAACGTTAAATTGTTTAAAAAATGTATTAAACAAACATATAAACTTAAAAAAACTATAAAGAACAAGAAACAATTTTTATATGTTATAACGAGTTGCCTTGTGTGCACTCGTTACGTCCCTCTCTCCCCTATACTATATGATCATACTATAATAAACATTCTATCTATAAATATTCTTGTGTATAACATTCCTTTCAGCAGCAGGTAAGTGAGAGGAGCAGACAGCCGTAACACAGAGAGAGAGAGAGAGAGCCGCGCGTAGTGTGTATGTGCGTGTGGCGCCGTCTGAGAGAGAGAGAGAGTGAGAGAGAGAGAGGGAGAAAGACTGCACTGATCACGCGGTCGCGTCTCGCGCCGCGACACTTAGGAGTTTACCGCCGTACAATACAGTCGTGCCGATACTGTCTCTTTGTCTCCGCGGCTACGCTTACTTCTAAGCTAGATAGATCCGTGAGTGCTTCCGTTTATCTTCGAGAGGACTGCTGCAACGTCCTTGACCAGAAACTTCGTGTGTCGCTGGAATCATCCTGCTGCTGTTCAGCACCGCGTGTCCATTGGTTTGCCGCTCGACTTCTTGCTGCACCCCGGCCACACACGAGGCTTTAAGGCGTCCGTCCTGCTGTCCAGCGTCGGGCCCTGGTCATCCGTCCTGCGCCGCTCCGGTCAAAGCCACGAGGCATTTATCGAGTTCCACGAAGCACTTCTGTAAGTACCTGCCCGATCGCAATACTCTCTCTCTCTCGGCATTATTCGCTCTGCTCCGTCTCTCTTACTCCGCGCTGCTTTTGTACTGATTTCTAGTCTTTACATAAAGAGAAACTTTGCTACTACTCGGCTTGTGTCACTTTGTTCCTGACTCTGTCCATTTCCATGCGATTCACTCTTAGTTTATCTCGCGAACTAGCTACGTAGCCAAATTACTCACGACGCCTCCGCGGGCTCACGTGCACGGGGACGTGCACGTACAGCAAACTGCGCTACGGACCAGGCTTCGTACAGCCTTCAAGAAGCCTGCATCTAGCTGCTTTTATATCCTCTTTCTTCTTTATCGTTGTTGGATTATAACCACCGATTATTTATACACGGGCATTAAGAACCCCGTTATAATGTACCAAATACCAGGTGCAACATGTCTCCGAAGGCCAAAATTCACAATTTCCATTTTTTTTACTCACCGCAGACTTACTTCAGATCTAGGCATCGAAGAGCACTAAAACTTCACAAACATGTTTGAAATACACATACTTATGACATGAGTGTAGGGATTTGTAAGTAAATTAAATCTTAAAAAGTTATTTTCAATTTACACAAAATATTTGTTAAAAAATGTTAAAAATGACAGTTTTTATGTTTGTTTAATACATTTTTTAAACAATTTAATGTTAAAATAAAAATAAAATCCGATTTTTCATTTTTTGACACTTTAAGGTGGTTAGGTCCCCTTAAACGCTGATAATGATGGTATGTGCGCAGGCCCTAATTCAGGTAATTTTATACATCAATATGGCTGTGAAGTATGAACGGCGAGAATCCACCCGAAGCCAATCCAGACGTTTCCGATAGAGGGTAATGTGTTTGTTCCTTCTAATACTGAAATACTTTTGTATCGCTCACATGCATTGCTCAGCCGCTGCAGTTTTATGCGTTGATCGTCCGCTTCGTTCAGACACACTATCGCGCAGTAGTCTAAGTGGGGCTGGACGAGTGTCTTGTTAAGTGACGAAGTTCCTGGATAAATGATTTAGAAACATTATATAAAAATTACACAAAGCCAGTAAAAAGAAAATCCAGAAACTTTGACGCTTAACTAAGCCTCGAAGGAATGTACCCGAAACCAAAACAAACTTCTCCTCCCTCGGCTGAAGCGCGCGTGCACAGCCGACGCTGCAGTTTAGCCGTTGACCATAGTATTAGGCCCATAAGGCCTAATGTGTAAGATAAAGAGCGCGGCTAGGCTGAAGTAATAAGAGAGGAGAAGTAAGTACCCCACGTGGGAGAAAGCTTCGACTCTCTCTGTAACGTCACCTCCCCCGCAAGCGCCATTCCTGTGTGTGCGATTCAAGAGTAAGGACGCATTTCATATCTTTTCCAATTCTGTTCCAATCCAAAGATTTGTATGTATGTATGTACATTTGTATGTATACGTTATCCAAACTGTATCTCCACTACTATTGAACAGGCTAAAATTATGAGCTAAAATTCAGCATGTAATTAGACTATTATCTTACGTATAACTCATTAAATTTTAGAGGTGATTTACTCATTCCTAATTTATTTGTCTGTACGACTTTTTGAAAATATCAAATAGATAAGAAAGAGTTGTATTACTAAAATTTCCTATATCACAGACTATTCCATCACCTGATTCCTTTTCGTTGATTTCCAGATTTCCTTGCTGAATTTGGCTACCGATTATAAGCACTAAAGCACTTCACTTTGGCTCGAACTTTTAAATTTTCATAGAAAGATATCATAATTTTATCAATTGTTCAATTGTTAATAAAAAATAAAAATTAACTATCTTGTGTAGTCTATAATATTTGAGTTGTAATAATGTACATTCGATAGTAAGCATAAAAGTATTGTTTAGAAGCAAAATACTTTTATTAATTTCAATCTTGAATTTCATCTGTTTCATTTTTTTTTTCAAAGTGTAAAAAATACAAGTATAATTTAAAGTTAGTTTTAATAAAATAAATAGAAATTTAATTTAATTTAAAAATAATGACATTCGTACTTCAATAAGAAATATTTCTGTGCCCGAAATGAGATCTTCTAATTCCATTGTGCCATCATTAAGAATTTTGTAATGATCTTCATTTTTTACTTTTAAAATGTATGTGTTACCTTGTAAATATAAATATATACAAATCTAAAATTATTTTTTAAAGCAAATTATTTCGAAAATATGTAGAATTCATATTTACCATTTTCTTGAATATCGCCTATGATTTCTAGTTTGATTCCTTTTACAATATTTACATTTAAACTATCGCCTATATACATTATAACGAGTTGCCTTGTGTGCACTCGTTACGTCCCTCTCTCTCTCCTATACTATATCATAATATTACAATAAATACAGGGTGATTCTAAAACAATACAACATTTTTATACCATCGTGATCAGCGTGAAAAACTGAGTCTAGGGGAATTAGTCCGAAAAATTTTCCTCCACTTTTCAATTTCCCAGTTAGGAAAGGAAAATCCCCCCACCACAGCGCTCGGCGGAGAAGCGCGTGAGGGGAAGCGAGCGCGTCGGCAACAAGTGGGGAAAGCCGTTGCTAAGGATATGGCTCCAGGCACAAAGCTATAGCTATAGAGAACGGCGAGCGCCAAGATTATTACGCAAAGTCTGACGATCTGCACGTCGCGCAAAATTTTCGTTCAAACTCAGAACTGATTTTAATTCATTTTGCAGATACTTAATTTCCAGGTTAATGTCAATTGAGAAAACGGCGAGAGCCTCAATTTCGGAAGCCGAGCCTGTCGGCTTTCTTACTACGG
>CM053172.1:29073596-29178656 GCA_012977825.3 Pteromalus puparum
CCCCACATCCTTCCTGCACCATCTCACCTACTCCCTCTAGCTTTCCGTTTTTCTTTCTTGTAAACCCCCTTACACCCACTTCCATGCTCCTCTTACCCCATCTTTCCCCCATTATTATCTACTGCCAATCCCCGCTTTTCAATAAGTCGAAAATCTTCCTTCCTGATTCACCATATTCTTCTCCCCTTGCTCCGTTTCCTTCTTCGCCTTCACATCTCCTACGACCCTTTCTCTCTCTTTCTGTCTCTGTTTTATAATAATGTCGGAGATTTTCTTTTTTTTTAAATACCACAATCTTTATATTTTCTCAGGAGCAATATCTAAATTGAGACAAACACAGAAGAAAGGAAAAGCAGCTACGGCAAATCGTTCTTTGACAAAAAGTAAGAAGAATAGGATCAGCTACAGTGATGAAGAAAAAAATGTCTTGCGAACTAAGTATTCTAATTATATTAATGGAAAAGCGGTAGCTCCTTCTCTATCAAATTTGCGAGATCTTCTAGACAAATATAACTATATCTTTCACAAAGATAGAACGGACAAAGCACTTAAAACATATTTATTATATTTAAAAACACAGCGTTAAAGTCTATAAATGAACGCCTGACAGAAATAACGACGTGTCTCGGAGCGGGCTCTGATAGACATTATTATTACTCTCAGACGTCGAAATATTCTAATATTTAGTAGTCATAAAATCTTGAATAATAAGTAGTGGGTTGTGCAAAGCACCAAAGAAAACTAAGTTATATCGTTCAGTATATATGAAATAATAATTCTAATATTTAGTAGTCATAAAATCTTGAATAATAAGTAGTGGGTTGTGCAAAGCACCAAAGAAAACTAAGTTATATCGTTCAGTATATATGAAATAATATTTCTAATATTTAGTAGTCATAAAATCTTAAATAATTATTAGTAGGTTGTGCAAAGCACCAAAGAAAACTAAGTTATATCGTTCAGTATATATAAAATATATATTTTTATATGTATGAAAAAAAACAGACTGTAAATCAAGCATGTATCGTTATGCACTTTTGACAATAAATTGTTCCTTTATATCCAAAAAATAATTTATTTAAATCACATGATACTCCAAGTCAATTTATTAAGGTCGTAGTAATGAACGGAAATGAAGTATGTCACATTTTTCTGTCAAAGCACCAACTTTTAATGGTCGTTTGTTGTAGATTCATTCAGTAAGGGTTCTCTTTCTTCATTCAGTCTAGGCAGATCGCGAACATGCGGTGTTATTCTACCAGTAATAGTCAAGGTCGTCAAAATATGGTCTTGGATCGCCTAATAAATAAAATCAAAAAATTCTCAAGAGTCGTTAAATAATTCGGATTATTGGTGTTTACTTACATGCCATGTTATTCTAGAAATAATGAAGGCCGTGAAAATAAGGTCTCGTAGATCGTCTATTGGACATAATCAAAAAGTACTTAAAATTAGTATAATAATTCAATTGACGAGAATTGCGTACATGCGTTGTTATACTACCTATAATTATCAGGGTCGTAGAAATAAGATTGTGTAGATCAAGTAATAAATATTAACAAAAAGAACTCTAAAGTAAGTAAATAATTAACTTCATGAGAATTGCGTAGATGCGATATTAACCTACCAATGATAATCAATGTCCTAAAAATAAGGACTTGTAGGTCGTCTATTAGATATAATTAAAAATCGCTTTAAAGCAGTTCAAAAATAAAATTCACAAGGATCGCGTAGATCCGATGTTAGTCTACCAAAGATTATCGCAGTCGTGATAGTAAGACCTTATTCTAGGATTGTTAAATGATTCAATTTATGAAAATTGCGTACATGCGATGTTATTCTACCAATAATTATCCAGGTCGTGGAAATTAAGTCTAGTAGATCATCAACAGTTTATGACAATAAGTACTTGAAAGTAGTTAAATAACTTAGTTTACGATGAGCGCGATATAATTCTACCAATAATGATTTAGGTCGTGGATACAAGGTCAAGTAGAGTATCTATTATTCACAATTTAAAATATTTACAAAGTAGTTAAATAATTCAATTCACAAGGATTGCGCAGATGCGATATTATTTAACCTACAATGATCAAGGACGTGGAAATCAGGTCTGGTAAATAATCTATTGGTTATCACAAAAAAGTAATTAAAAGTTGTTACATAACTTACTTTCCGCGGATCGCATAGATGCTATATTATTCGACCTATAATAATCAAGGTAGTGGAAATAAGGTCTAGTAGATTATCTATTGGTAACAATTTAGAATAACTTAGAAGAAGTTAAATAATTTAATCACAAGGATCGCGTAGATGCGATGTTATTTTACCTATTATAATCAAAGTCGTAGAAATAAGGTCTGGTAGATGATCTATTGGTTATAACAAAATTAATTATAAGTAGATACATAACTTACTTTCCGCAAATCGCGAAGATGCAATGTTATTTAACCTATAATGATCTAGGTCGTGAAAATAAGGTCTAGTAGATTATCAATTAGTCATAATTTCAAAAATTATAGAAGTATTTAAATAATTAAATTTACGAGGATCGCGTAAATGCGATGTTATTTAAACTACAATGATCAGGGTCCTTAAAATAAGGTCTGGTGGATTGTCTACTGGTTATCACAAAAGAAAGAGAATCGCGTAAAAGTGATGTTAATAAACTTAAAACGATCAAGGTCGTGAAAATAAGGTTCAGTAGATTATCAATTAGTGATAATTTGAAATATTATAAAAGTAGTTAGATAATTTAATTCCCGAGGATCGCGTAGATGCGATGTTATTCAACCCATAATGATCAAGGTCGTGAAAATAAGGTCTAGTAGATTATCTATTAATTACAATTTGAAGAATTTTTAAGTAGTTCAATAATTTAGTTTACAAGAATCGCGTAAATGCGACATAAATAAACTTATAATAATCTAGGTCGTGGAAATGAAGTCTGGTGGATTATTTATTGGTTGTCACAAAAAAGTAATTAAAGTATTGGTCGTCACGAAAAAGTAATTAAAGTAGTTACAGAACTTACTTTTTGCAAATCGCGCAGATGCGATGTTAATTAACCTCTAATGATCAAGGTCGTGGAAATAAGGTCAAGTAGATTACTTATTAGTCATAATTCTAAATATTATGGAAGTAGTTGATTAATTTAATTCCCAAGGATCGCGTAAATGCGATGTTATTAAACCCATAATGATCAAGGTCGTGAAAATAAGGTCAAGTAGATTACCAATTGGTCATAATTCTAAATATCATAGAAGTCGTTAAATAATTCAATTTACAAGGATCGCGTAGATGCGATGTTATTTAATCTATAAAGATCAAGGTCGTGGAAATGAGGTCTAGTAGATTATCCATTGGTCATAATTCTAAAAATTTTTGAATTCGTTTAACAATTGAATTTACGAGGATCGCGTGAATGCGACATAAATTACCTTATAATAATCAAGGTCGTGGAAATAAGGTCTGGTGGATTATCTATTGGTTGTCACAAAAAAGTAATAAAAGTAGATACATAACTTACTTTTCGCAAATCGCGCAGATGCGATGTTAATTAACCTCTAATGATCAAGGTCGTGGAAGTAAGGTCAAGTTGATTACCAATTAGTCATGATTTTAAATATTATAAAAGTAGTTGAATAATTCAATTCCCGAGGATCACGTAAATGCGATGTTATTAATCCTGTAATGATCAAGGTCGTGGAAATGGGGTCTAGTTGATTATCTATCAGTCAAAATTTAAAATATCTTTAAAGTAGTTAAATAATTCAATTTACGAGGATTGCGTAAATGCGATGAATTTAACCTATAATGATCAAGGTCGTGAAAATAAGGTGAAGTAGATTACCAATTAGTCATAATTTTAAATATTATAAAAGTAGTTGAATAATTCAATTACCGAGGATCGCGTAAATGCGATAATTTGAACCTATAATGATTAAGGTCTTGAAATAAAGGTCTAGTAGATATCCATCGGTCACAATTTTAAAAATTTTTGAAGTAGTTTAATAATTTAATTTACGAGGATCGCGTAAATGCGACATAATTTAACTTATAATAATCTAGGTCGTGGAAATAAAGTCTGGTGGATTATCTTTTGGTTTTGACAAAAAAATACTTAAAGTAGTTTCGTAACTTACTTACGGCAAATCGCGCAGATGTGATGTTAATTAACCTATAATGATTAAGGTCGTAGAAATAAGGTCAAGTAGATTGCCAATCAGTCATAATATTAAATATTATGATAGTAGTTGATTAATTTAATTCCCGAGGATCGCGTAAATGCGACGTTATTAACCCATAATGATCAAGGTCGTGGAAATAAGGTCTAGTAGTTTATCTATTAGTCAAAATTTAAAATATATTTAAAGTAGTTAAATAATTCATTTTACTAGGTGTGCGTAAATGCGATGATTTTAACCTATAATGATTAAGGTCTTGGAAATAAGGTCTAGTAGATTATACATCGGTCACAATTTTTAAAATTTTTGAAGTAGTTTAACAATTCAATTTACGAGGATCGCGTAAATGCGACACAATTTAACTTAAAATAATCTAGGTCGTGGAAAAAATGTCTGGTGGATTATCTATTGGTCGTCACAAAAAAGGAATTAAAGTAGTTACATAACTTACTTTTTGCAAATCGCGCAGATGCGATGTTAATTAACCTCTAATGATAAAGATCGTAAAAATAAGGTTAAGTAGATTACTAATTAGTCATAATTTTAAATATTATGAAGGTAGTTAAATAATTTAATTCCCAAGGATCACGTAAATGCGATGTTATTAAACCTGTAATGATCAAGGTCGTGGAAATGGGGTCTAGTAGATTATCTATTAGTCAAAATTTAAAACATCTTTAAAGTAGTTAAATAATTCAATTTACGAGGGTCGCGTAAATGCGACATAATTTAACTTCTAAAAATCTATGTCGTGAAAATAAAGTCTGGTGGATTATCTATTGGTTGTCACAAAAAGGAATTAAAGTAGTTACATAACTTAATTTTCACGGATCTTGAAGGTGCGATGTTAATTAACCTATAAGGATCAAGGTCGTGGAAATAAGGTCAAGTAGATTACCAATCAGTCATAATATTAAATATTATAAAAGTAGTTAATTAATTTAATTCCCGAGGATCGCGTAAATGCGATGTTATTCAACCCATAATGATCAAGGTCGTGAAAATAAGGTCTAGTAGTTTATCTATTAGTCAAAATTTGGAATATCATTGAAATAGTCTCAATAATTCAATTTACAAGGATTGCGTAAAAGCGACATAATTTAACTTATAATAATCTAGTTCGTGGAAATAAGGTCAAGTAGATTACCAATTGGTTATAATTCTAAATATCATAGAAGTAGTTAAATAATTCAATTCCCAAAGATCGCGTGTTAAATAATTTAATTAACAAGGTTCGCTCAAATGCGATATAATTTAACTTACAATAATCTAGGTCGGGAAATAAGGTCTAGTGGATTATTTATTGGTTTTCACAAAAAAGTAACTAAAGTAGTGTCACGTACGCTGTTGCACAACCTCGAACCATACGACCTCCTCAACCCTACCATCCAAATCCCTCCTCGTAACAGTAGTAACATAACTTACTTTATCCAAATCGCGCAGATGCGATGTTAATTAACCTCTAATAATCAAGGTCGTGAAAATAAGGTCAAGTTTATCACCAATTAGTCATGATTTTAAATATTATAAAAGTAGTTGAATAATTCAATTCCCGAGGATCACGTAAATGCGATGTTATTAATCCTGTAATGATCAAGGTCGTGGAAATGGGGTCTAGTTGATTATCTATTAGTCAAAATTTAAAATATCTTTGAAGTAGTTAAATAATTCAATTTACGAGGATTGCGTAAATGCGATGAATTTAACCCATAATGATCAAGGTCGTGAAAATAAGGTCAAGTAGATTACCAATTGGGCATAATTCTAAATATCATAGAAGTCGTTAAATAATTCAATTACCGAAGATTGCGTAAATGCGATGATTTTAACCTATAATGATTGAGGTCTTGAAAATAAGGTCTAGTAGATTATCTATCGGTCACGATTTTAAAAATTAGTGAAGTAGTTTAACAATTCAATTTACGAGGATCGAGTAAAAGCGACATAATTTAACTTATAATAATCTAGTTCGTGGAAATAAGGTCAAGTAGATTACCAATTGGTCATAATTCTAAATATCATAAAAGTAGTTAAATAATTCAATTCCCAAAGATCGCGTGTTAAATAATTTAATTAACAAGGTTCGCTCAAATGCGATATAATTTAACTTACAATAATCTAGGTCGGGAAATAAGGTCTGGTGGATTATTTATTGGTTTTCACAAAAAAGTAACTAAAGTAGTGTCACGTACGCTGTTGCACAACCTCGAACCATACGACCTCCTCAACCCTACCATCCAAATCCCTCCTCGTAACAGTAGTAACATAACTAACTTTATCCAAATCGCGCAGATGCGATGTTAATTAACCTCTAATAATCAAGGTCGTGAAAATAAGGTCAAGTTTATCACCAATTAGTCATGATTTTAAATATTATAAAAGTAGTTGAATAATTCAATTCCCGAGGATCACGTAAATGCGATGTTATTAATCCTGTAATGATCAAGGTCGTGGAAATGGGGTCTAGTTGATTATCTATTAGTCAAAATTTAAAATATCTTTGAAGTAGTTAAATAATTCAATTTACGAGGATTGCGTAAATGCGATGAATTTAACCCATAATGATCAAGGTCGTGAAAATAAGGTCAAGTAGATTACCAATTGGGCATAATTCTAAATATCATAGAAGTCGTTAAATAATTCAATTACCGAAGATTGCGTAAATGCGATGATTTTAACCTATAATGATTGAGGTCTTGAAAATAAGGTCTAGTAGATTATCTATCGGTCACGATTTTAAAAATTAGTGAAGTAGTTTAACAATTCAATTTACGAGGATCGAGTAAAAGCGACATAATTTAACTTATAATAATCTAGTTCGTGGAAATAAGGTCAAGTAGATTACCAATTGGTCATAATTCTAAATATCATAAAAGTAGTTAAATAATTCAATTCCCGAGGATTGCGTAAATTCGATGATCTTAACCTATAATAATTAAGGTCTTTCAAATAAGGTCTAGTAGATTATCCATCGGTCACAATTTAAAATATCTTTGAAGAAGTTAAATAATTCAATTTACGAGGATTGCGTAAATGCAATGATTTGTACCTATAATGATCTAGGTCGTGGAAATAAGGTCTTGTGGATTGTCCATCGGTCATATTTTAAAAAATTTTTCAATTTGTTTAATAATTTAATTTACAAGAATCGCATAAATGCGACATAATTTAACTTACAATAATCTAGGTCGTGGAAATAAGGTCTGGTGGATTATTTATTGGTTGTCACGAAAAAGTAATTAAAGTAGTGTCACGTACGCACCGGCACAACCTCGCACCATACGACCACCTCAACCCTACCATCCAAATTCCTCCCCGTAACAGTAGTAACATAACTTACTTTTCGCAAATCGCGCAGATGCGATGTTAATTAAACTCTAATGATCAAGGTCGTGGAAATAAGGTCAAGTTGATTACCAATTAGTCATGATTTTAAATATTATAAAAGTAGTTAAATAATTTAAATTTTAAATATTATAAAAGTAGGTCAATAATTCAATTACCGAGGATCGCGAAAATGCGATGTTACTCAACCTGTAATGATCAAGGTCGTGGAAATGGGGTCTAGTAAATTATCTATTAATTTAAAATATCTTTAAAGTAGTTAAATAATTCAATTTACATGGATCGCGTAGATGCGATGTTATTCAATATATAATGATCTAGGTCGTGGAAATAAAGTCTGGTGGATTATCTATTGGTTGTCACAAAAAAGTAATTAAAGTATTGGTCGTCACGAAAAAGTAATTAAAGTAGTTACAGAACTTACTTTTTGCAAATCGCGCAGATGCGATGTTAATTAACCTCTAATGATCAAGGTCGTGGAAATAAGGTCAAGTAGATTACTTATTAGTCATAATTCTAAATATTATGGAAGTAGTTGATTAATTTAATTCCCAAGGATCGCGTAAATGCGATGTTATTAAACCCATAATGATCAAGGTCGTGAAAATAAGGTCAAGTAGATTACCAATTGGTCATAATTCTAAATATCATAGAAGTCGTTAAATAATTCAATTTACAAGGATCGCGTAGATGCGATGTTATTTAATCTATAAAGATCAAGGTCGTGGAAATGAGGTCTAGTAGATTATCCATTGGTCATAATTCTAAAAATTTTTGAATTCGTTTAACAATTGAATTTACGAGGATCGCGTGAATGCGACATAAATTACCTTATAATAATCAAGGTCGTGGAAATAAGGTCTGGTGGATTATCTATTGGTTGTCACAAAAAAGTAATAAAAGTAGATACATAACTTACTTTTCGCAAATCGCGCAGATGCGATGTTAATTAACCTCTAATGATCAAGGTCGTGGAAGTAAGGTCAAGTTGATTACCAATTAGTCATGATTTTAAATATTATAAAAGTAGTTGAATAATTCAATTCCCGAGGATCACGTAAATGCGATGTTATTAATCCTGTAATGATCAAGGTCGTGGAAATGGGGTCTAGTTGATTATCTATCAGTCAAAATTTAAAATATCTTTAAAGTAGTTAAATAATTCAATTTACGAGGATTGCGTAAATGCGATGAATTTAACCTATAATGATCAAGGTCGTGAAAATAAGGTGAAGTAGATTACCAATTAGTCATAATTTTAAATATTATAAAAGTAGTTGAATAATTCAATTACCGAGGATCGCGTAAATGCGATAATTTGAACCTATAATGATTAAGGTCTTGAAATAAAGGTCTAGTAGATATCCATCGGTCACAATTTTAAAAATTTTTGAAGTAGTTTAATAATTTAATTTACGAGGATCGCGTAAATGCGACATAATTTAACTTATAATAATCTAGGTCGTGGAAATAAAGTCTGGTGGATTATCTTTTGGTTTTGACAAAAAAGTACTTAAAGTAGTTTCGTAACTTACTTACGGCAAATCGCGCAGATGCGATGTTAATTAACCTATAATGATTAAGGTCGTAGAAATAAGGTCAAGTAGATTGCCAATCAGTCATAATATTAAATATTATGATAGTAGTTGAATAATTTAATTCCCGAGGATCGCGTAAATGCGACGTTATTAACCCATAATGATCAAGGTCGTGGAAATAAGGTCTAGTAGATTATCTATTAGTCAAAATTTAAAATATCTTTAAAGTAGTTAAATAATTTAATTTACGAGGATCGCGTAAATGCGACATAATTTAACTCATAATAATCTAGGTCGTGGAAATAAGGTCTGGTGGATTATTTATTGGTTGTCACAAAAAAGTAATAAAAGTAGATACATAACTTACTTTTCGCAAATCGCGCAGATGCGATGTTAATTAACCTCTAATGATCAAGGTCGTGGAAGTAAGGTCAAGTTGATTACCAATTAGTCATGATTTTAAATATTATAAAAGTAGTTGAATAATTCAATTCCCGAGGATCACGTAAATGCGATGTTATTAATCCTGTAATGATCAAGGTCGTGGAAATGGGGTCTAGTTGATTATCTATCAGTCAAAATTTAAAATATCTTTAAAGTAGTTAAATAATTCAATTTACGAGGATTGCGTAAATGCGATGAATTTAACCTATAATGATCAAGGTCGTGAAAATAAGGTGAAGTAGATTACCAATTAGTCATAATTTTAAATATTATAAAAGTAGTTGAATAATTCAATTACCGAGGATCGCGTAAATGCGATAATTTGAACCTATAATGATTAAGGTCTTGAAATAAAGGTCTAGTAGATATCCATCGGTCACAATTTTAAAAATTTTTGAAGTAGTTTAATAATTTAATTTACGAGGATCGCGTAAATGCGACATAATTTAACTTATAATAATCTAGGTCGTGGAAATAAAGTCTGGTGGATTATCTTTTGGTTTTGACAAAAAAATACTTAAAGTAGTTTCGTAACTTACTTACGGCAAATCGCGCAGATGCGATGTTAATTAACCTATAATGATTAAGGTCGTAGAAATAAGGTCAAGTAGATTGCCAATCAGTCATAATATTAAATATTATGATAGTAGTTGAATAATTTAATTCCCGAGGATCGCGTAAATGCGACGTTATTAACCCCTAATGATCAAGGTCGTGGAAATAAGGTCAAGTAGATTACTTATTAGTCATAATTCTAAATATTATGGAAGTAGTTGATTAATTTAATTCCCAAGGATCGCGTAAATGCGATGTTATTAAACCCATAATGATCAAGGTCGTGAAAATAAGGTCAAGTAGATTACCAATTGGTCATAATTCTGAATATCATAGAAGTCGTTAAATAATTCAATTTACAAGGATCGCGTAGATGCGATGTTATTTAATCTATAAAGATCAAGGTCGTGGAAATGAGGTCTAGTAGATTATCCATTGGTCATAATTCTAAAAATTTTTGAATTCGTTTAACAATTGAATTTACGAGGATCGCGTGAATGCGACATAAATTACCTTATAATAATCAAGGTCGTGGAAATAAGGTCTGGTGGATTATCTATTGGTTGTCACAAAAAAGTAATAAAAGTAGATACATAACTTACTTTTCGCAAATCGCGCAGATGCGATGTTAATTAACCTCTAATGATCAAGGTCGTGGAAGTAAGGTCAAGCTGATTACCAATCAGTCATAATATTAAATATTATAAAAGTAGTTAATTAATTTAATTCCCGAGGATCGCGTAAATGCGATGATTTTAACCTATAATGATTAAAGTCTTGGAAATAAGGTCTAGTAGATTATACATCGGTCACAATTTTTAAAATTTTTGAAGTAGTTTAACAATTTAATTAACAAGGTTCGCTCAAATGCGATATAATTTAACTTACAATAATCTAGGTCGGGAAATAAGGTCTGGTGGATTATTTATTGGTTTTCACAAAAAAGTAACTAAAGTAGTGTCACGTACGCTGTTGCACAACCTCGAACCATACGACCTCCTCAACCCTACCATCCAAATCCCTCCTCGTAACAGTAGTAACATAACTAACTTTATCCAAATCGCGCAGATGCGATGTTAATTAACCTCTAATAATCAAGGTCGTGAAAATAAGGTCAAGTTTATCACCAATTAGTCATGATTTTAAATATTATAAAAGTAGTTGAATAATTCAATTCCCGAGGATCACGTAAATGCGATGTTATTAATCCTGTAATGATCAAGGTCGTGGAAATGGGGTCTAGTTGATTATCTATTAGTCAAAATTTAAAATATCTTTGAAGTAGTTAAATAATTCAATTTACGAGGATTGCGTAAATGCGATGAATTTAACCCATAATGATCAAGGTCGTGAAAATAAGGTCAAGTAGATTACCAATTGGGCATAATTCTAAATATCATAGAAGTCGTTAAATAATTCAATTACCGAAGATTGCGTAAATGCGATGATTTTAACCTATAATGATTGAGGTCTTGAAAATAAGGTCTAGTAGATTATCTATCGGTCACGATTTTAAAAATTAGTGAAGTAGTTTAACAATTCAATTTACGAGGATCGAGTAAAAGCGACATAATTTAACTTATAATAATCTAGTTCGTGGAAATAAGGTCAAGTAGATTACCAATTGGTCATAATTCTAAATATCATAAAAGTAGTTAAATAATTCAATTCCCGAGGATTGCGTAAATTCGATGATCTTAACCTATAATAATTAAGGTCTTTCAAATAAGGTCTAGTAGATTATCCATCGGTCACAATTTAAAATATCTTTGAAGAAGTTAAATAATTCAATTTACGAGGATTGCGTAAATGCAATGATTTGTACCTATAATGATCTAGGTCGTGGAAATAAGGTCTTGTGGATTGTCCATCGGTCATATTTTAAAAAATTTTTCAATTTGTTTAATAATTTAATTTACAAGAATCGCATAAATGCGACATAATTTAACTTACAATAATCTAGGTCGTGGAAATAAGGTCTGGTGGATTATTTATTGGTTGTCACGAAAAAGTAATTAAAGTAGTGTCACGTACGCACCGGCACAACCTCGCACCATACGACCACCTCAACCCTACCATCCAAATTCCTCCCCGTAACAGTAGTAACATAACTTACTTTTCGCAAATCGCGCAGATGCGATGTTAATTAAACTCTAATGATCAAGGTCGTGGAAATAAGGTCAAGTTGATTACCAATTAGTCATGATTTTAAATATTATAAAAGTAGTTAAATAATTTAAATTTTAAATATTATAAAAGTAGGTCAATAATTCAATTACCGAGGATCGCGAAAATGCGATGTTACTCAACCTGTAATGATCAAGGTCGTGGAAATGGGGTCTAGTAAATTATCTATTAATTTAAAATATCTTTAAAGTAGTTAAATAATTCAATTTACATGGATCGCGTAGATGCGATGTTATTCAATATATAATGATCTAGGTCGTGGAAATAAAGTCTGGTGGATTATCTATTGGTTGTCACAAAAAAGTAATTAAAGTATTGGTCGTCACGAAAAAGTAATTAAAGTAGTTACAGAACTTACTTTTTGCAAATCGCGCAGATGCGATGTTAATTAACCTCTAATGATCAAGGTCGTGGAAATAAGGTCAAGTAGATTACTTATTAGTCATAATTCTAAATATTATGGAAGTAGTTGATTAATTTAATTCCCAAGGATCGCGTAAATGCGATGTTATTAAACCCATAATGATCAAGGTCGTGAAAATAAGGTCAAGTAGATTACCAATTGGTCATAATTCTAAATATCATAGAAGTCGTTAAATAATTCAATTTACAAGGATCGCGTAGATGCGATGTTATTTAATCTATAAAGATCAAGGTCGTGGAAATGAGGTCTAGTAGATTATCCATTGGTCATAATTCTAAAAATTTTTGAATTCGTTTAACAATTGAATTTACGAGGATCGCGTGAATGCGACATAAATTACCTTATAATAATCAAGGTCGTGGAAATAAGGTCTGGTGGATTATCTATTGGTTGTCACAAAAAAGTAATAAAAGTAGATACATAACTTACTTTTCGCAAATCGCGCAGATGCGATGTTAATTAACCTCTAATGATCAAGGTCGTGGAAGTAAGGTCAAGTTGATTACCAATTAGTCATGATTTTAAATATTATAAAAGTAGTTGAATAATTCAATTCCCGAGGATCACGTAAATGCGATGTTATTAATCCTGTAATGATCAAGGTCGTGGAAATGGGGTCTAGTTGATTATCTATCAGTCAAAATTTAAAATATCTTTAAAGTAGTTAAATAATTCAATTTACGAGGATTGCGTAAATGCGATGATTTTAACCTATAATGATTAAAGTCTTGAAAATAAGGTCTAGTAAATTATCCATCGGTCACAATTTTAAAAGTTAGTGAAGTTGTTTAACAATTCAATTTACGAGTATCGTGTAAATGCTACATAATTTAACTCATAATAATCTAGGTCGTGGAAATAAAGTCTAGTGGATTATCTATTGGTTGTCACAAAAAATTGATTAAAGTAGTAACATAACTTACTTTTCGCAAATCGCGCGGATGCGATGTTAATTAACCTATAATGATCAAGGTCTTGGAAACAGGGTCAAGTAGATTACCAATTAGTCATGATTTTAAATATTATAAAAGTAGTTAAATAATTCAATTCACGAGGATGGCGTAAATGCAGAGATTTGTATTTACAATGATCTAGGTCGTGGAAATAAGGTCTTGTAAATTATAAATTGGTCACATTTTAAAAAATTCTTCAAGAAGTTCAATAATTTAATTTACGAGGATCGCGTAAATGCGACATAATTTAACTCATAATAATCTAGGTCGTAGAAATAAGGTCTGGTGGATTATTTATTGGTTCTCACAAGATAGTAATAGAAGTAGTTACATAACTTACTTTTCGCAAATCGCGCAGATGCGATGTTAATTAACCGATAATGATCAAGGTCTTGGAAATAAGGTCAAGTAGATTTCCGATTGGTTATAATTCTAAATATCATAGAAGTAGTTAAATAATTCAATTGCCGAGGATCGCGTAGTAAAATAATTTAATTAACAAGGATCGCGTAAATGCGACATAATTTAACTTACAATAATCTAGGTCGTGGAAATAAGGTCTGGTGGATTATTTATTGGTTGTCACAAGAAAGTAATAAAAGTAGTTACATAACTTACTTTTTGCAAATCGCGCAAATGCGATGTTAATAAACCTCTAATGATCAAGGTCTTGGAAATAAGGTCAAGTAGATTACCAATTAGTCATGATTTTAAATATTATAAAAGTAGTTAAATAATTCAATTCACGAGGATGGCGTAAATGCAGAGATTTGTATTTACAATGATCTAGGTCGTGGAAATAAGGTCTTGTAAATTATAAATTGGTCACATTTTAAAAAATTCTTCAAGAAGTTCAATAATTTAATTTACGAGGATCGCGTAAATGCGACATAATTTAACTCATAATAATCTAGGTCGTAGAAATAAGGTCTGGTGGATTATTTATTGGTTCTCACAAGATAGTAATAGAAGTAGTTACATAACTTACTTTTCGCAAATCGCGCAGATGCGATGTTAATTAACCGATAATGATCAAGGTCTTGGAAATAAGGTCAAGTAGATTTCCGATTGGTTATAATTCTAAATATCATAGAAGTAGTTAAATAATTCAATTGCCGAGGATCGCGTAGTAAAATAATTTAATTAACAAGGATCGCGTAAATGCGACATAATTTAACTTGCAATAATCTAGGTCGTGGAAATAAGGTCTGGTGGATTATTTATTGGTTGTCACAAAAAAGTAATTAAAGTAGTGTCACGTACGCACCGGCACAACCTCGAACCATACGACCACCTCAACCCTACCATCCAAATTCCTCCCCGTAACAGTAGTTACATAACTTACTTTTCGCAAATCGCGCAGATGCGATGTTAATTAACCGATAATGATCAAGGTCTTGGAAATAAGGTCAAGTAGATTTCCGATTGGTTATAATTCTAAATATCATAGAAGTAGTTAAATAATTCAATTGCCGAGGATCGCGTAGTAAAATAATTTAATTAACAAGGATCGCGTAAATGCGACATAATTTAACTTGCAATAATCTAGGTCGTGGAAATAAGGTCTGGTGGATTATTTATTGGTTGTCACAAAAAAGTAATTAAAGTAGTGTCACGTACGCACCGGCACAACCTCGAACCATACGACCACCTCAACCCTACCATCCAAATTCCTCCCCGTAACAGTAGTAACATAACTTACTTTTCGCAAATCGCGCAGATGCGATGTTAATTAACCTCTAATGATCAAGGTCGTGGAAATAAGGTCAAGTTGATTACCAATTAGTCATGATTTCAAATATTATAAAAGTAGTTGAATAATTTAATTCCCGAGGATCACGTAAATGCGATGTTATTAATCCTGTAATGATCAAGGTCGTGGAAATGGGGTCTAGTAGATTATCTATTAGTCAAAATTTAGAATATCTTTAAAGTAGTTCAATAATTCAATTTACGAGGATTGCGTAAATGCGATGATTTTAACCTATAATGATCTAGGTCGTGAAAATAAGGTGAAGTAGATTACCAATTAGTGATAATTTCGAATATCATAAAAGTAGTAAAATAATTTGAATTTTAAATATTATAAAAGTAGTTGAATAATTCAATTAACGAGGATCGCGTAAATGCGACATAATTCAACTTATAATAATCAAGGTCGTGGAAATAAAGTCTGGTGGATAATCTATTGGTTGTCACAAAAAAGTAATTAAAGTAGTAACATAACTTACTTTTTGCAAATCGCGCAGATGCGATGTTAATAAACCTCTAATGATCAAGGTCTTGGAAATAAGGTCAAGTAGATTAATTATTAGTCAAAATTTAAAATATCTTTAAAGTAGTTGAATAATTCAATTTACGATGGTCGCGTAAATGCGACATAATTTAACTCATAATAATCACGGTCGTAGAAATAAGGTCAGGTGGATTATTTATTGGTTGTCACAAGAAAGTAATAGAAGTAGTTACATAACTTACTTTTTGCAAATCGCGCAGATGCGATGTTAATAAACCTCTAATGATCAAGGTCTTGGAAATAAGGTCAAGTAGATTACCAATTATTCATGCTTTTGAATATTATAAAAGTAGTTAAATAATTCAATTCACGAGGATGGCGTAAATGCAGAGATTTGTATTTACAATGATCTAGGTCGTGGAAATAAGGTCTTGTAAATTATAAATTGGTCACATTTTAAAAAATTCTTCAAGAAGTTCAATAATTTAATTTACGAGGATCGCGTAAATGCGACATAATTTAACTCATAATAATCTAGGTCGTAGAAATAAGGTCTGGTGGATTATTTATTGGTTCTCACAAGATAGTAATAGAAGTAGTTACATAACTTACTTTTCGCAAATCGCGCAGATGCGATGTTAATTAACCGATAATGATCAAGGTCTTGGAAATAAGGTCAAGTAGATTTCCGATTGGTTATAATTCTAAATATCATAGAAGTAGTTAAATAATTCAATTGCCGAGGATCGCGTAGTAAAATAATTTAATTAACAAGGATCGCGTAAATGCGACATAATTTAACTTACAATAATCTAGGTCGTGGAAATAAGGTCTGGTGGATTATTTATTGGTTGTCACAAAAAAGTAATTGAAGTAGTGTCACGTACGCACCGGCACAACCTCGAACCATACGACCACCTCAACCCTACCATCCAAATTCCTCCCTGTAACAGTAGTAACATAACTTACTTTTCGCAAATCGCGCAGATGCGATGTTAATTAACCTCTAATGATCAAGGTCGTGGAAATAAGGTCAAGTTGATTACTAATTAGTCATGATTTCAAATATTATAAAAGCAGTTGAATAATTCAATTCCCGAGGATCACGTAAATGCGATGTCATTAATCCTGTAATGATCAAGGTCGTGGAAATGGGGTCTAGTAGATTATCTATTAGTCAAAATTTAGAATATCTTTAAAGTAGTTAAATAATTCAATTTACGAGGATTGCGTAAATGCGATGATTTTAACTTATAATGATCAAGGTCGTGAAAATAAGGTGAAGTAGATTACCAATTAGTGATAATTTCAAATATTATAAGAGTGGTTAAAGAATTTAAATTTTAAATATTATAAAAGTTGTTGAATAATCCAATTACCGAGGATCGCGTAAATGCGATGTTAATTAACCTCTAATGATCAAGGTCGTGGAAATAAGGTCAAGTTGATTACCAATTAGTCATGATTTTAAATATTATAAAAGTAGTTGAATAATTCAATTCCCGAGGATCACGTTAATGCGATGTTATTATTCCTGTAATGATCAAGGTCGTGGAAATGGGGTCTAGTTGATTATCTATTAGTCAAAATTTAAAATATCTTTAAAGTAGTTAAATAATTTAATTTACGAGGATTGCGTAAATGCGATGAATTTAACCTATAATGATCAAGGTCGTGAAAATAAGGTGAAGTAGATTACCAATTAGTCATAATTTTAAATATTATAAAAGTAGTTAAATAATTTAAATTTTAAATATTATAAAAGTAGTTTAATAATTTTATTTACGAGGATCGCGTAAATGCGACATAATTCTACTTATAATAATCTAGGTCGTGGAAATAAAGTCTGGTGGATTATCTTTTGGTTTTCACAAAAAAGTACTTAAAGTAGTTACGTAACTTACTTACGGCAAATCGCGCAGATGCGATGTTAATCAACCTATAATGATTAAGGTCGTAGAAATAAGGTCAAGTAGATTGCCAATCAGTCATAATATTAAATATTATGAAAGTAGTTAAATAATTCAATTTACGAGGATTGCGTAAATGCGATGATTTTAACTTATAATGATCAAGGTCGTTAAAAAAAGGTGAAGTAGATTACCAATTAGTTATAATTTCAAATATTATAAAAGTAGTTAAATAATTTAAATTTTAAATATTATAAAAGTTGTTGAATAATCCAATTACCGAGGATCGCGTAAATGCGATGTTAATTAACCTCTAATGATCAAGGTCGTGGAAATAAGGTCAAGTTGATTACCAATTAGTCATGATTTTAAATATTATAAAAGTAGTTGAATAATTCAATTCCCGAGGATCACGTAAATGCGATGTAATTAACCCATAATGATGAAGGTCGTGGAAATAAGGTCTAGTAGTTTATCTATTAGTCAAAATTTAAAATCATTTTAAAGTAGTTGAATAATTCAATTACCGAGGATCGCGTAAATGCGATGTTACTCAACCTGTAATGATCTAGGTCGTGGAAATGGGGTCTAGTAAATTATCTATTAATTTAAAATATCTTCAAAGTAGTTAAATAATTCAATTTACATGGATCGCGTAGATGCGATGTTATTCAATATATAATGATCAAGATCGTGGAAATGAAGTCTAGTAGATTATCCATCGGTCACAATTTTAAAAATTATGGAAGTAGTTTAAAAATTCAATTTACGAGGATCGCGTAAATGCGACATAATTTAACTTATAATAATCTAGGTCGTGGAAATAAAGTCTGGTGGATTATCTATTGGTTGTCACAAAAAAGTAATTAAAGAAGTTACAGAACTTACTTTTCGCAAATCGCGCAGATGCGATGTTAATTAACCTCTAATCATCAAGGTCGTGGAAATAAGGTCAAGTAGATTACCAATTAGTCATAATTTTAAATATTATGGAAGTAGTTGATTAATTTAATTCCCAAGGATCGCGTAAATGCGATGTTATTTAACCCATAATGATCAAGGTCGTGGAAATAAGGTCAAGTAGATTACCAATTGGTCATAATTCTAAATATCATAGAAGTCTTTAAATAATTCAATTTACAAGGATCGCGTAGATGCGATGTTATTTAATCTATAAAAATCAAGGTCGTGGAAATGAGGTCTAGTAGATTATCCATCGGTCATAATTTAAAAAATTTTTGAAGTTGTTTAACAATTTAATTTACGAGGATCGCGTGAATGCGACATAAATTACCTTATAATAATCAAGGTCGTGGAAATAAGGTCTGGTGGATTATCTATTGGTTGTCACAAAAAAGTAATAAAAGTAGATACATAACTTACTTTTCGCAAATCGCGCAGATGCGATGTTAATTAACCTCTTATGATCAAGGTCATGGAAATAAGGTCAAGTAGATTACCAATTATTCATGATTTTAAATATTATAAAAGTAGTTAAATAATTTAATTCACGAGGATTGCGTAAATGCAGAGATTTGTATTTATAATGATCTAGGTCGTGGAAATAAGGTCTTGTAAATTATAAATTGGTCACATTTTAAAAAATCCTTCGCGTAGTGCATTAATTCAATTTACGAGGATCGCGTGAATGCGACATAATTTAACTCATAATAATCTAGGTCGTAGAAATAAGGTCTGGTGGATTATTTATTGGTTGTCACAAGAAAGTAATAGAAGTAGTTACATAACTTACTTTTCGCAAATCGCGCAGATGCGATGTTAATTAACCTATAATGAACAAGGTCTTGGAAATAAGGTCAAGTAGATTACCAATTGGTTATAATTCTAAATATCATAGAAGTAGTTAAATAATTTAATTCCCGAGGATCGCGCAGTAAAATAATTTAATTACCAAGGATCGCGTAAATGCGACATAATTTAACTCATAATAATCTAGGTCGTAGAAATAAGGTCTGGTGGATTATTTATTGGTTGTCACAAGAAAGTAATAAAAGTAGTTACATAACTTACTTTTCGCAAATCGCGCAGATGCGATGTTAATTAACCTGTAATGATTAAGGTCGTGGAAATAAGGTCAAGTAGATTACCAATTATTCATGCTTTTAAATATTATAAAAGTAGTTAAATAATTCAATTCACGAGGATTGCGTAAATGCAGAGATTTGTATTTATAATGATCTAGGTCGTGGAAATAAGGTCTTGTAAATTATAAATCAGTCCCATTTTAAAAAATTCTTCAAGTAGTTTAATAATTCAATTTACGAGGATCGCGTAAATGCGACATAATTTAACTCATAATAATCTAGGTCGTAGAAATAAGGTCTGGTGGATTATTTATTGGTTGTCACAAGAAAGTAATAAAAGTAGTTACATAACTTACTTTTCGCAAATCGCGCAGATGCGATGTTAATTAACCTGTAATGATTAAGGTCGTGGAAATAAGGTCAAGTAGATTACCAATTAGTCATAATTTTAAATATTATGGAAGTAGTTGATTAATTTAATTCCCAAGGATCGCGCAGTAAAATAATTTAATTACCAAGGATCGCGTAAATGCGACATAATTTAACTTACAATAATCTAGGTCGTGGAAATAAGGTCTGGTGGATTATTTATTGGTTGTCACAAAAAAGTAATTAAAGTAGATACATAACTAACTTTTCGCAAATCGCGCAGATGCGATGTTAATTAACCTCTAATGCTCAAGGTCATGGAAATAAGGTCAAGTAGATTACCAATTATTCATGCTTTTAAATATTATAAAAGTAGTTAAATAATTCAATTCACGAGGATTGCGTAGATGCAGAGATTTGTATTAATAATGATCTAGGTCGTGGAAATAAGGTCTTGTAAATTATAAATCAGTCCCATTTTAAAAAATTCTTCAAGTAGTTTAATAATTTAATTTACGAGGATCGCGTAAATGCGACATAATTTAACTCATAATAATCTAGGTCGTAGAAATAAGGTCTGGTGGATTATTTATTGGTTGTCACAAGAAAGTAATAAAAGTAGTTACATAACTTACTTTTCGCAAATCGCGCAGATGCGATGTTAATTAACCTGTAATGATTAAGGTCGTGGAAATAAGGTCAAGTAGATTACCAATTAGTCATAATTTTAAATATTATGGAAGTAGTTGATTAATTTAATTCCCAAGGATCGCGTAAATGCGATGTTATTTAACCCATAATGATCAAGGTCGTGGAAATAAGGTCAAGTAGATTACCAATTGGTCATAATTCTAAATATCATAGAAGTCGTTAAATAATTTAATTTACAAGGATCGCGTAGATGCGATGTTATTTAATCTATAAAGATCAAGGTCGTGGAATTGAGGTCTAGTAGATTATCCATCGGTCATAATTTTGAAAATTTTTGAAGTCGTTCAACAATTTAATTTACGAAGACCGCGTAAATGCGACATAAATTAACTTATAATAATCAAGGTCGTGGAAATAAGGTCTGGTGGTGTTGGGAGTCGCGAAAATGCGGTCTTGTTTCATTTATATGTGAAGCACCATAAAACCCTATGTAAATTTATGAAGCACCATAAGACCCTATGTACGTTTTAACGGAATCGGTTTATGGTGCTTAAGCGCCATAAACCCCTATATTGTAAAAGGTTTATGGTGCTGCGGCACCATAAACCCGGCAAGGCACCATAAACCCCTTTATATGCTGAAAAAAGCGCCATAAACCCCTAATAGTCTATATATATATATATATATATATATATGAATTGAAATAAAAGAATTAAGTGTTAAATGATACAAGTATAAGTAATATGACTATCATAAAAAGTCATTATATTTTTATTTTTATTCTAAACCATTGAAGATTTAGTATAGAAATATTAAAAAGTGGTAGTATGAATATTTGTATGTAATAACAAATAGAAAAGTAATTATAACAAAGGATATGTTGTTCAAATCTTGATCAAAATACTATTGATGAAATAGTATGACTATTTAAGCAAATGTATAAAAAGGCATTTTTGAAAATATTTGAAAAAGTTTTTGGAATCTAAAAGAATTGTAATGAAATATTTGAAAAGTAGTTGCTAAAAGATTTGTTCAAATAATGCAACGACCATTTCCTAGGCCAACATAGGTACGGCCCTGAGGCACGTGACCAGGTGCTGCGTATCGAGCATACGGCCGTGTATCGGCTCTTCTCGCTCGCACTTACAGGACTCCCGTAAGCGTATTGATCGCGTTGAAGCCGCCGGCGCGGACCAAGCACATAACAAATGATAACGCGTTCGGTGCGCATACCCCTCTTCTCACATCCACAAGGCGCTTGCTGCGTAGCTGATCAGTTCCCATGCAGCAGGAGTTAAGTTCTACTCCTTCCGCTCAACAAGTTCCAACCCTGCTAAAAATACTCGATAGAGATCGATTAAATTTTGAATCGATTTTGAAGCTATATCTTAATCCCACTTTTTGTATTAGAAATCGATTGAAATCGATAGAATCGATAGGAGTCCATTAATTTCAATACGAAAAAAAAAAATTAAAACCGTTGTTTCATACCAATGATTGACCCTTATTCACTTTAATAGTCATTTTTCGTATATAATTCTATCGACTCCTATCGATTCTATCGATTTTAATCGAGCTCTAATGCAAAAAATGGGATTAAGATTTAGCTTCAAATTCGATTAAAAATTTAATCGATTTCTATCGATTTCTTTTAACTATTTCTAACAGGGACACATCTCACGCTACACATTCCAAAGACGAAACCACGTGGCCAAGTGTAGGAGAGGAAGCCATTTCCAGCCAGCTTCGACGCGAATTCCGGGCTGCAGTTGGGACCAGTACATTCTACGTAATTTTATCCTAATAGATTAATAAACTAACATTTGTTCTTTAGTGTATTTCTTGCACCCGGGGATCTCTACACCAGACTGATCCGGGGGGTCTATTCCTCCGGGAAAGACTCATGCTTCTATATATTTCACTAACTCTGCCACCGACGGGTCATAAAAAGATAGCTTCATGCTATCCTACTGGGCTCGCTCAGTAGGTTCTCCCATGGTCGCATCTCGCGAATTATACGCAAAATAAACTTTCTTATCGTAACACCTCGTAACACTAACCAAATTAATCTACGACAATCGCGAAGATCACATATCATCTTTCTTTTCATCCTTGTTGTGTAACATTTTGCAAATCACTTACTCTACATTCGTTAATAATTTATTATATGTGTAATAATAGTTTTCTCTTCTGTTCATCGAACCACGTTAGTACTTTCGAGACTTATTTCCCACATAATCTATCCGTTAAAAGCCGGACACGTGTCTGGATACACGGTAGTGGAAAATAAGTAATCATATATATAATAAAATCGGATAATATAATTTTTCAGACATATACTTAATAAAACCAGAATATTCGCCGCGTATTTTCTTTTAGAACAGTAAAGTCAACATCATCGCTCAAATATATACTCAATCTTTTCTGCACCAGCTTTCATTCATTCCAGGACATTTCATCTAATATCTCATCCACATTTTACTAATCATTATTATAAATTATCTTTTCCTGCGCAATAGGTTCTTCTCGATTTATACCAAAAGTAGTCAATATTGTAACATGCTTAAATAATATTCTAATCCGTGTTTATAAAGTGATTTGATATGTCGAGCCGCCGCAATTGTTGTCAGTTGTGTTTGGAGTTTTTCCAGGTGTCGATTTTCTACGCTTAGCTCATTTTAATATTATATTAGTAACATTTTCTTGGTAAATTCTTGAGTAAGCTTTTTCTTTTGAGTAATAAATAAAGAGAATAAAGGCTGTTAGCCACAATCATTTTCTTCACTCATAAATCTGTGTAATACTTTATTCGACCCACTGCTCCTTATCTACTCCTATACTACGAAATAATAATATCTGCGCCACAAGTCCTGAAACAAATTTTTCTTACGAACTCACGAATCTTATTTTTCGGCGACTGTAAGTAATGGAAAAATAAGACTCTTTCAATGGTACCCCTGGTGGGACTTGTGGCTGTAAGCGGATATTTGAGTAGATGAGTAAGCAAGGTCGAGTAAACATAACACACGAGTACGCACGACGCTTCCTTCAACGCGAGACCTTGTGATTCTCTGTTGTTGTTGTGTGAATTCTCAGGCTTCACTCGTAAATACCAATTGATTTTATTTGTTTCTCTCGGAACGCGCTACGCACTTTGTGACTTTGACTTGCGGGTATACATCGATTGATTCTCTTTCATCATCATTGTCAAGCAACACGTGGCTACGTGCTGTTACTCCATCGCACGGTCATCTCTCTTGTTTATCGTTTGGACACACTGGTCAACCTCGTTCTTTTTTTTTGAAGAATTGTTTCTTTTTTTTTGTCGGACAATGCCTAAGCAAACTAATGGGACGATTCCTAAGAAAGGTCGGGGAAGGCAAGTGCCGAATCGAGACAGTTCGCGCATAACGAGACAATTTCCTGGAACTCAGGATAACTTGAATGTTGCGCTTGACCCAATTAATGATAGTTCTATTTCCAACGAACCTCGGTACGATCCATTCGGTGACGCTGATCGTTTTCCTCCATTGGTGCTCCCTGGTGTGAACCTCTCAGAATATGGGACGAGGCTCGCGTCCTTTCCAGACCAGAGAAGGGAATTATTCACAAAACTCACGTGATCGTTCTGTTCATGAAATTTCATTGGAAACAGTCCCAGAACAAGATACTAATAATATCTCGGAAAACTAATCAACGTTGTGTCGCAGGCCTCGGATAGATTGTCGCATAATCGCGCTACATGCGATACAACGAGCATTGATTATTTGTCTAAGAGCATAAATCTGATAGACAAAACGTATCTTGCGGCCCAGCGTGCTCATGAAACCATGCGCGAGTATTTGCTCAATGAGGAAAATTTCGCTAACACGTATAAGAAACCTCCTCAAACGCAATGCCCGGAGATTCTTATTGAAATTGGTCATGTTTTAGTAACAGCACTATTGGACACAGGTAGCAAGGTAACCTGCATCTCCTCTCAATTATATGACGAAAACGCGTCGGACTGGAAAGACTTCCCGACACTTCCTCTAACTGGAGTTAAAGCTATTGGCTTTACCGGTGAAAAGTCGATAAATATCAAAAAACAGTTTCGTGCTCACGTCGGGCTTAAACACATGAAGTTTGATTTCGACTTCTTAGTTATCCCGAAATTGGTCAGGCCCTGTATCTTGGGAATTGACTTTCAAGAGCATCTAAATGCTGTAATAGACTTGAAAAATGAGTCAGCATTTTTTTCGCATCCGGTTTCCTTAGATACTGCTAAATGTAGCTTCAATCTTCGCGAAGTCCAGTTAGATGACAGACACGAAGTCAATTCGGTACTAAGCAATCTTGCAGTAGAGTACTGTTGTGTCGCATCGGACCGCGCGCCCAATTTCCCGGGCCACGTTGATCCGACTGATTGTTTGACCGATGAGGAGATCGAAGACAAATTGGCCCCTCTACAAGAGGTGTCTGATTCTGAACGTATAAGGCTGGGTGCCTTAATATGTAAATATCGTGAGATTTTCTCAAAGTCTCCCGGACGTTTTCTCTCCTATGTCTATAAGTTCAACGTACGTGACGCATCCCCTTTCGCACGTCGTCCACACCCTGTCGCGATTCGGGATAGGGAAAAGGTAGGTGAAGCGATCAAGAAAATGGAACTTCAAGGAGTTATCGAACGATCCTCCACCCAGTATCTTAGTTCGTTAGTGCCGGTGTACAAAAAGGACGGATCAGTAAGGGTGTGTCTCGCCGCGCTAGAACTCAATGAGCGTTTGGAAGATGATCACGATGGTCCCGAGGATATTAGTCAGGTGTTGACGAGGTGTTCTAATTTTAAGATAATGACGAGCATCGACTTAGTAGCTAGCTATTGGCAAATTCCGCTAGCGGTTGATTCACGTCCATTCACTGGTTTCTTATTTGGGGGTAAAACATATCACTTCTGCGTTGTCCCATTTGGAACAAAGGTCAGCAGCGCCGCTCTTTCGCGTGCTGCAGAACATATTCTTAAAGGCCTCGAGGATTTCTTAGTCGATTTTGCTGATGACTGGCTGTGCATCTCAGATAGTTTTGACGACCATCTAGTGCACCTTGAGTTACTATTTAAGCGAATTTTGATAGAAGGCGTGACGATTAACTTTCAAAAAGTCAAGTTTTGTCGGCAGGAGATGAAGTTCCTAGGGTATGATTTAACCACAGTAGGCATCAAACCCGATCCAGAAAAGCTTCAGGGAATCCGAGATTTTCCTGCACCCTCGAACCAACGTCAACTACGTGGTTTTGTGGGCCTCTTAAATTTTTCTTCCCGTTTCTCATCTCAACTGGCAGCAGAGCTACATCCCCTGCTGCGATTGTTAAAGAAGGGGGTCAAGTGGTCTTGGACAGCGGAAGATGATAAAGTTTTCTGTCGCGTTATAAACTTATTCTGTGATGAGGTTCTCTTGTATCACCCTTCGAAAACTCGGCCTTTTGTCTTATGTGTGGATGCCAGTCGTCAGGCTCTAGGTAGCCTCCTCTATCAGCTTGATGAGAGTGGAGCAAAGCGCCTGGTGTATTGTGCTAGTCGTTCACTTCATGGTTCGGAATACAATTATTTTACGACAGAGTTAGAGTTATTGGCCATTGTCTGGAGTCTGTCTAAGTTTCGCTCATTAGGGTCTGAACTCATCATTAAGACAGATCATAAGTCTCTAACTTTTCTTTTCTCGACCCGTTTCTTGAATGATCGCTTGACAAGGTGGTTTCTAGCAATTCAGGATTATAATCCACGTATCGTGTATGTCCCCGGAAGTCATAACGTGGCAGCAGATGCACTCAGTAGGGTATCGCTCAAGAGCTCGGTGGGTAGTAGGCAGGACGCATTGATATGTATAATCCTCGCTCGAAAACCTGATGCTGACTTGAGAAAGAGTTTCCATAATATAATTAAGCATCAGCTCGCAGACCCAAGACTTGGTTTAATTATCTCCGCACTTAAGAAAGGGAGCGTGATCAAGGATTATTCGCTGTTAGGTCAGGTTCTGGTCAAAGGGCCAGATAACCAGCTGCGTGTCTCGCTTCCAGCCAACCTTTTGCCTCGCTTAGTATGGGAAACACATGAATTGTATGGGCACATTGGTGCTAGGAAATGTGTCGCTATGATAGGGGAAAACTTCTTCTTCCCAAATCTCAAAGGGAAAGTCACTCGACTCTTAAGATCCTGTGACTCGTGCCAGAGAAATAAAACCTTTACAGCTTGCACGGTTGGAAAATCCTCCCCGATCCTCACGAACAAGCCAGGTGAACTTATCTCCATTGATTTTTGTGGACCTCTCCCCACTGGTCGAGGTGGTGTAAAATTCATCCTTGCAGTCCTTGATGCGCTTTCCAAATTTGTTGTTCTCTATGCGATAAAGAAGGCCGATACTGCAACGACTTTGCGTAAAATCTTTGACAATTATATCCCAAATTACGGTAAACCCGATAAGATCCAATCCGATCATAGTACGCAATTCACCTCTGGGAAATGGACAAAGAGACTCATAGCAGAGGGTATCCAACCTGTTTTCTCCGCAATTCGCCATCCTCAGAGCAATCTTGTAGAGAGAGTTAATAAAGAAATCGGACGTTTTTTTAGAACCCTCGTGTCTAGTCAACACACTGCCTGGGCGAACTGGTTGCCTTTTGTTCAAAGTTGTCTGAATGAGTCACATCACGACACTACGGGCTTCACCCCTATGGAAATTCACCTCAGGCGCGTGCCGACTAGGTTTTGGGAAAAATGGATCGAACTTCCTCCTCGAGTGGATCTGCCATATCCTGATAAGTTTTCTTTGGTCTTCAATCGAATTAAGTCTAGAGGAGAGAAACGAGCGGAAAGGCACAACGCCAAACCGAATCTTCGTAAATACAATGTTGGAGACTCTGTGCTCGTACACGCATGTAACGTCTCAGATGCAGCGTCGAGGGTGGTGGCTAAGTTCTTGTCTGTCTGCGAGGGTTCTATGTGATTCGTGAAATCTTCAACAACTGCACGTATAAACTTGGGCATCCGTCCTCACCCACGATTCGTGGAACTTTTCACTCCACAGCTCTCCGTCAATATCATGGGAGCGAAGCAGCAGCGGCGCCGAGTACGCCGGAGAATCCAGAGGCAAATTGATTGGCATCGCGAGAAGATAGCGAAGCTCAGGGAGGAGAGAGTAGTAGCAGAGAAGGAGAGGTCGGCAGAACTCGTAGCACTCTACCATCCACCATCCTAGGGAACACAGTGCCGTGCAGCCTCAAAAATACGCACGTCCCTCACCCGCTCGGTTCCAAGTACCTCCTGCTACTCCCTCATCCTCGCATAACCCAAACCTCTCCCGAAACTCTCCGCTTGCGTCTGAGATTCCGCCACTTTCAGGTCCAGATGAGTCCACGCCCGAAGAGAGGGAGACGCGCCGACAGGCTTTCATCACGAAGTACAAGGCTCGAATTAAGCGGCGTCAACCTGTTGAGCCTGTTCGTGCACAAGATGAAGCAGACGTTTTGGTTATTGCACCAAGACTCGAGTGGGAAAATGTCTAATTCTGTCCATGTTCATCATGTAGCTGGCCTTAGTTGTAATTTTATACCTCCTTTTACATAATATAGTTAAATGCAATCAGATCTCTTAAGTAACAGATATCAAATAGAAGAATTTTCCCAACCTGGTTCTCTCAGTTCCGTTTCCTCCTTGCAAAGCTTCAGTTTTTTTTTATTTCAGCGGTTTCGTGGGCAGCAGCGCTGATACCTAGTCAAACTATTGCCTGAAGCCCTAGTCAATAGTTTTCCCCGGAGGGTGGTGTGGTGCAACGACCATTTCCTAGGCCAACATAGGTACGGCCCTGAGGCACGTGACCAGGTGCTGCGTATCGAGCATACGGCCGTGTATCGGCTCTTCTCGCTCGCACTTACAGGACTCCCGTAAGCGTATTGATCGCGTTGAAGCCGCCGGCGCGGACCAAGCACATAACAAATGATAACGCGTTCGGTGCGCACACCCCTCTCCTCACATCCACGAGGCGCTTGCTGCGTAGCTGATCAGTTCGCATGCAGCAGGAGTTCAGTTCTACTCCTTCCGCTCAACAAGTTCTACACATCTCACGCTACACATTCCAAAGACGAAATCACGTGGCCAAGTGTAGGAGAGGAAGCCATTTCCAGCAAGCTTCGACGCGAATTCCGGGCTGCAGTTGGGACCAGTATATTCTACGTAATTTTATCCTAATAGATTAATAAACTAACATTTGTTCTTTAGTGTATATTATCAGTAGGTTCTCCCATGGTCGCATCTCGCGAATTATACGCAAAATAAACTTTCTCATCGTAACACCTCGTAACACTAACCAAATTAATCTACGACAATGGCGAAGATCACATATCATCTTTCTTTTCATCCTTGTTGTGTAACATTTTGCAAAGCACTTACTCTACATTCGTTAATAATTTATTATATGTGTAATAATATTTTTCTCTTCTGTTCATCGAACCACGTTAGTACTTTCGAGACTTATTTCCCACATAATCTATCCGTTGAAAGCCGGACACGTGTCTGGATACACGGTAGTGGAAAATAAGTAATCATATATATAATAAAATCGGATAATATAATTTTTCAGACATATACTTAATAAAACCAGAATATTCGCCGCGTATTTTCTTTTAGAACAGTAAAGTCAACATCATCGCTCAAATATATACTCAATCTTTTCTGCACCAGCTTTCATTCATTCCAGGACATTTCATCTAATAACTCATCCACATTTTACTAATCATTATTATAAATTATCTTTTCCTGCGCAATAGGTTCTTCTCGATTTATACCAAAAGGAGTCAATATTGTAACATGCTCAAATAATATTCTAATCCGTGCTTATAAAGTGATTTGATATGTCGAGCCGCCGCAATTGTTGTCAGTTGTGTTTGGAGTTTTTCTAGGTGTCGATTTTCTACGCTTAGCTCATTTTAATATTATATTAGTAACATTTTCTTGGTAAATTCTTGAGTAAGCTTTTTCTTTTGAGTAATAAATAAAGAGAATAAAGGCTGTTAGCCACAATCATTTTCTTCACTCATAAATCTGTGTAATACTTTATTCGACCCACTGCTCCTTATCTACTCCTATACTACGAAATAATAATATCTGCGCCACAAGTCCTGAAACAAATTTTTCTTACGAACTCACGAATCTTATTTTTCGGCGACTGTAAGTAATGGAAAAATAAGACTCTTTCAATAATGATAACTTATGCATTAATATATGGATTGAATAATGTTGAAGGCCCAGAGTTTATTTATTGTTATTAAAAACAATGATTGAATTAATAAAGTTAGTTCATTTGATGAAATAGCTAATGATAAATTGAATTAGTTAATTCATTAAGTTGACTTATATAAATATAGCGGTCAATATTAAAGCTATATAGTTTGATAATTACGATCATTGTAAAATCATAAGAATCTGAGATAACTCTGATATACTCAACATTTAATATTTTTATACGAATAAAATGAAATGTTATCAATATGTAAATTATTAAGCATGAATTTCATTAAAGTTGTTATTAAATTAAAAGAAGTATTATAGATTGTTGAGCATTACAAGCTATAAACAGTTTACTAAAATTTGAAAGAGATAATATGAAAATTCAGTAGTAGATAAAACTGATAAATTGGAATAAGATTTATAATTTATTATTGTTAAAATAAATAAATTAGAGATAGTATTATTGTATTAAAATTAATTACATTAATATGAAAAGTGAAGATTTATGACAGTTAAGTTCACAAAAGTAATGATATAATGTGTAAAGTACATTATCAAATGTCAAAAATTAAATTGATACAAATGCAGAAATGCTGATGTTATACAATCTATACAAAATAGAAAATCATTAATCATTAAGAAATGTAAATATATTTGAAAATAACTGTTGATAAAAGTTATGTTTGTAATACTTAAAAAAAAAAAAATTGAAATTTAATATAGTATGTGTGTAATTTATACAATGTAATATATAATGTATCTGTATAAGAGTACAAATAATAATTTGTAACTACTTCATGTAAGAAGTAGAAAATAATTCTATACATATAAGTATAAATATTATAAATGATGAATGTATTAACATCATGAATTCATGAATGGTCTGATTAGGTTTTACTGGGTTTTCCCTAATCCTTGCAACAAATGTTGGACCATATGTAGTTTCCCCAGAAACTGAGAGCATAAAGAAGAAGAGCACATAGGTCTTAATATAAATTCTATATTGTTGAAATTAATATGATTTATTAGAATTTAGTTGATATATATAAAAGTGTGCGTTCTTAAGCATCTAATGAATATAACATACTAGAACATAAGAGATGTATAAACTTGTGTGAGCAAGTGTTTTATTCATAGTAAAATGAATATAGTAATTTGAGTTTAAGAGATTTATTTTTGAGGGGGCGTGTTGGAAATATCCGTATTTCAAAACTAAATCTTGAGTGCATTTATAGCTAAGAAGGGTCTAGTTATGCGTTTATGTTTTTATGAATATAAGCTCGGGTAGCGGCGCTACGGCACGACGCCGACGTGCTGCGACACGTTGTAGCGGGCCGCGGACTTCTCTGTGGGCCTTGCCATCTGGAGTCCTTCTGCGAGTTATATAGTAGGGCCATTGTTTTAGGGATTTTCCCTTTCCCTTCTGCACTCTCGATATGCGCTAGCTACAGTTAGTCTCCGACAGAACGTCATAGAGTTCAGATGTGCTTGCTCCTTCTATGCGTCTCAGAATAAACGTTAATTTTATAAAGAGAAGATATTCTGTGTTTTAATTGTTTCCCATTTCCAATAGTATATCTATTTTGGAATTCTGAATTCGGGAAAATAAGTATTTTTTTAGTTGGCCAACTAGTTTTCGTTTTATGGCCATTTTATTCATTTTTCAAAACTTATATTTTGCGTTACTTTTATCTTCCCATTGCTACAAACAATTCAGCTACTACGCATTTGAAAGATAATAAAATTACCTACTTTTTCCCGTTTGGCCCTCGGGATCGACCGCACCGTTTGGCAGAAAATGCGAAAATAGTGAATTTTTTTGAAGAAGCCATATCTTTTAATTGGAATATTAGAACCTCACGAAAAAAATCATGTTGATGTGTCACGTGTCAAACTATATTCCACTAAAATTTCAAGTTGTTTGACTACTTAGTTTTTCAGTATTAAATCGAAAACTGAAAAAAATGAGTTTTCTATGTCCAACGTTTACGAGAGTAAAAAGACTTTAATACATTTGAAATTTTGGGAAAAGGTAGATTTTTATGTCACTCGGCTAAGTTCTTTGCGCAGCTTTCAAAACCCTATGATTCTTGAGATATCAAGGTTTGAAATTTTTCTGAAAATTGTTTTATTCCTTATATCTTTAAAAGAATATAGTCGACTGCTTCATAAATTTTTTTGGCTATTTACCATAAAAAAAGCTATCTGCTGTTAAAATTTGAAACGATTTCATTGACAGGTTCCTGAGCTCATAGCCAATCTCTAAAATCCGATTTTTTTCACACAGTTTTGCTTCCTCCTAGAGGAAGCTTTGTAATAGTAGAATTTTCGACTTTGTCAAAAATAGGTTAGAAATCCATTCTGAGGTGTTTGGAGTTAGAATCACGTGTTTTTAGAAAATGTCCGTATCGATGTGTGTGTGTGTGTGTGTGTGTGTGTGTGTGTGTGTGTGTGTGTATACCGTAATATTTCTGAATCTAGTCTGTAAATGTCAATAAAATTTGATATGTCTATCTATTTTGGAATCGTGAATTCGGAAAAATGAGTATTTTTTGAGTTTGCCCACTAGTTTTTGTTTAATTTTATAAGGAAATGTAATAGTTTTTATATCTCAATATTTGTCTATCTACATATAGTGTCTTGAACGCAAACTATTTATTGTATTGCGGTATAACTTCGAATACTGTAAATAAAACGGAATTGTTAGGATTATGTTTGAAGTCCACGGATTTATTTTTGAAAAAAATATTTAAAAAAAATAAATTTGTGGACTTCAAACATTCGAGTATTCTCAGTATACCCTCAAGTTTATTTTTATATTAATGAATCGTATAAATTATTATTCATATCAATTTTAATTTTTTGTAATAGTAAAATTTTCAGTTTCACTAAAACATCATAAAAACATGTTCTGAGATGTTTGAAGTTCGAATTACGTGTTTTTAGAAAATATCCGTATGGATGTGTGTGTGTTTTTTTTTTGTATGTGGCGTAAGCAGAGCAAGCTCTGCACGAATGGCCCACCAACACTCGAACCCCACAGGCACCATTGTTAAACAATACTTCCGTCGGGCCCGTTAATTAGCCTAGTTGGCTTCTTCTTTGGGGTTTGACCTTTTCATACATCCCGGGCACGCCTGAATACGTTGCAGCCGCCGGAGCCAGCTACATGATTGCAGCCTTCTTCCTTTTGTCCATGCAGAGAAAGCAGCTCGCTTCTATCTGGTATTGAGCAATGCAGTAATCGGCTCCTCCACACTTAAAGCAGTGGGTCGACCTATCTGTCCCATTACATTCATCTTTCCAGTGTGCAAAGCCTAAGCACTTGTGGCACCGCACTACCTTTACACGTTTTCTTATTCTGTAACTTACAAAGCCCACGCAAATGTGTCCTTTTTAGAAGCTCCTCAGCCTCTCCCCCGCTGAGTATCGCTATGGGCATTCTAAGGCCTTTCATGTTTGGCTTCAGCAAGGTCAACCTCTTGTCATTGTCTGGATTTCTGTGGGCTCCTCCTATCACTGCTCTCACCTCTTCTTCCGTGGCTTCCAAGTCCATGTCCCTTATTTCTAGGGTGGCCTTTCGTTCTTCCTTGTGTGTGTGTGTGTGTGTGTGTGTGTGTGTGTGTGTGTGTGTGTGTGTGTGTGTGTGTGTGTGTGTGTGTATACCGTAATATTTCTGAAACTACTCCGACAATATTAATCAAATTTGACATGCATATCTATTTTTGGATTCTGAATTCGGGAAAAACAGTTATTCTTTTTCAATTACTTTTTGTTATATGGGCAATTTTTTGATTTTTGAAAAACACTATTTTGCGTTTTTTTTCAATCATCCCATTGTTACAAACAATTCGGCCAAAACGAATTCAAAAGATAATACAATCACCTACTTTTTCTTGTTTGGACCTCGGGATCGACTGCTCCGTTCAGCAGATAAAATGAAAAAGGTGATTTTTTTTTTAATTCATATCTCTGAAACTAAACATCATAACCTCACGAAACAAATCATGTTGATAGGTCACATGTCAATCTATATTCGATTAAAAATTTGACTACTTATTTGTATAGTAATAAATCTAAAACTGATAAAATGAGTTTTCTTTGTGCCTAGATTACGGGCGTAAAAAGGCCCGTAATTTATATATTGTTGTATATGTTGTTTCGTAGGAGGAATTGGGTAGTGTAATGCAGTCGTGGTGAGGTTCTCGGCTGTGCCTCTGAGTGTCAAACCCAGGGACGTTGAGAGAGGTTCGCGGGGTTGAACTTAAAACTCCAAGGAGTAAGCTTGAGTAGTTTGTTTATTCGACGTAACGGAAAGAGAGATTTTTAGATTTTTAGATTTAGATAATTTTTATTCATGTACATTATGTTGTAGAAATTATTAATTACAGTAATAAGTAAAATAGCGATTCATTGATGAAAGGGAGATGAATGAGTGTGAGAGTAATGGAGGCGAGAAATGGGTGACGAATGCTGTTTGTGAATGTTATGTACTCTCTTGTGCGAGGAAGTAGCGCTTAGCTTGTGTTTTAAACTGGGTGATAGATCTATTGTCACGAAGATGAGATGGTAAAGAGTTCCAGAGGTATGAGGCGCTGATATGGAATGAGTTCATCAGCGTCTCCGTGCCGAAGGGGGGGATGTCCAGGGCAGTCACCTCACCCCTCACAGGACGGAGTGCGACGTGGAAGACAAAGAAGGCCAAGATGTACGATGGTGATTTTGATTTGAATGCTTAGAAAATCTTTTATGAAAAAAAATGTGGCATAAATAGGTTAAAAGTATTTTTATTGTTAAACATTTTCTAATCATTCAAATCAAAATCTCTTTATTCATACCAAAAGTACAAGTGTACAAAGCATTCTCCTAAAATTTTAGCCCAATCAAACCATGTGTTCACATGGAATCCTACGGTCAGTGCCAAAACGCTCAAAACAGTATACGGAGAATCACCATGGGTAAGTAGGTGCTAATATGGATTTACCATGGTAAAAATACAGGTAATATAACCTCATATTAGTATACAAATCATATAACAATTATAATTTATTGTTGTTATTATTTATAAGAAGTTTATTTTTCAGAGTTTAAAAGTGGTGTGTCCCCTTAAGTGTAATAAATTTAATTAATCAATTAATCAAGTCGTAAGTTCAAATATCGTGTAAAATAATTTATGACGGTCCTTGCACCCAGCGATCGACTTGATCTCTAATGTCAATCCATCCGCTTGAGAGCCCAAAACTACCGAAAAGAACGAGCAGGTAACGGCACGCCAAACGACATACCCACTAGAAAGGTGTCTTATTATTATTACGTCAGTGGCTAGTCTCTCCCTCTTTTTTCTGACGCCATTTAAAATAATATTTAGATACGATTTTTAACAATAATTCTTACTTGTAATATTTGATTTGTAATCTGTCTTTCATGATGAAATAGTTTTTGATTGTTTAAAGCTTTCCGATGTTCTTCATCATCTAAATTAACTGAAATATCTGTAATAATGAACATTATAGAATTTTAAAAATAATTCATAATAGGAGGTTTTATTTATAAACAAGAGACTTCTAATACAAGTATTATTATCTACACTAAAACGAAATACTCACTTTTTGGCCCTGAAAATTTGAGAAAAAATAGAATATTTTGTTTCTTAAAACCGTTTGCGAATTAAAAGTAAAATTTAAACATTTTTATTTTTACAACATAAAAAACGGTGGGCACCGCGTTTGTAGAGTCAAAAGGTGATTTCTGATCTACTGTAAAGTAGTGTGACGAGACGTAAGTCTCGCACATGATGTAAACAAACACAGCGCCGAGTAAATCAGCTGACGCCAGCGAGCGCGCGCGCGCAGGGAACAAAGGCGAGTCCGCACGAAGCGAAGTGAGCGCGCGCGCGCACCAACCGAAAGGCCAGTCCGCACGAGCGCGAGACTCTACTAGCAACTCAGCGGAGACGCGCCAGGCGGCGCGAGCGGCGCGCCGCGAACACGCCTATATAAAGCGGCCCGCGCGGCATAGCGGGCAGTTCTACTCGAGTTGAACTCCTGTCGGCATCGTGCGCACACGTTACCGAGAGGAACAGCTAGAGAGGATCGACGCCAACAACGTCGGCTCGTGAGCACACGTGACGACACTGTTGACGAACCCGAAACTCCGAGTTGCCGTAGTGCGCACACGAGACAACTAGGAATATCCGAACAACGCCGAGTCTCCTCTACGTGAGCACACGTAGTTGATACTCGACGTTGCCACCTGCTCCCGAATATCCGTCCCAAGGGATTGGTTGTTTTTCCCAGCCACCGTGAGCACACGGGGCTGAGAAAATAGCTAAAGCCCCGCCGACGATTCCCCAGGTCGTGAGCACACGTCCTGGTGAAGCACCGGCCTACTCCTGTCCGTTCAAACCCGACCACCCGCCGACCTCTTGAGATTCGCCTGGTCACTGTGAGCACACAGGACCAGGAGAAGAACGAGACGAGCGACCTCGATTCGTAGAGCCGTGCGCACACGACTCCATGGAGTTGAGGGAAACCTAACCTCCAAAGACCCGTCATTTAACCCGAACCCGTTTCACCGTACGAAACTCCGATACCGCATCCGTTAAACCGATAACCGCACCGAAACTACGAAATTCCGGCAACGACGTATTAATATACCGTAAACCGCTGTAGATTAAGCTAAACTGCTTGTGAAGGCGAAATATTCTAAATCACCGCGATTTCGATTTCTGTTACAGATGGAGACTCATAATTGATTTATCAACTTGTTAACTTAAATATTAGAATATATCTTTATTATTATTATTTGCATAAACAAGTCTCTTTAATTAACCTTTCCCCTAACCAATCCTGGCGTCCGGCCGACTACTCAACTCGCGGGGAAAGTCGAACCGTTACAGTAGTAGTAGTATATTGTGTAACAAGAGCATAAAGTAGGTGATGGATAAGTAAATAGCACCAAATTTATCGACTTCAACATGAGGTCCCATGCCATTCCTTGTTTTCAACTCATTGTACAAAAAGGCATACAACAATCTGTCAACGGATTCTAAAGCGACTTCGTGTCACTGAGGGTGGAGGCGAGAAACTTAAATTGTCAATTATTATTGGGGAAAAGTTATTACTTTTTTGGTCCAACGAAGACTTGCATGCGCGCCTTACATGGCAGCAACTTGTCTGCTAAATCGTTGTAGCATGCGACGCAACTACAGAAAGAGAGCGCACTGGCCGTGCAAGTAGAAGAGAGAAATCGAACGATCTGCACTGCGCACGAGAGAGAGACAGCGCTGTAGACCAGACGGGAGCAAACGAGAGAAAAACATAGCTGCAAGCCCACACAGCAGAACTTGAGATAACGGGAGAGAGAAGTGCTGCCCGGAGGGAGAACCTCTTGCATCTCTCTTACTCCTGCGTGCAATCGACTAGAGTACGAGATACTTGAGCCATGGTTTCTATCGCAAGCAATATAAAAAAAGGGCATTACACGGCTGAGCTGGTCAACTGCAACGCGGCAATGATCAAGCATAAGATGAGACAAGACTCGGCCCGTTACAATCCGCCCTTACGCACTACTACTGGGCCTGTTTAGTAAAGACGAAATACGAAGCAGCGTACATGTTGGAGTAGCCATTGGTTGTCTGTCTCCTGCTGTGAACACATCACCGCCCAAACTCAAATTTCGTAAGACGCACTACCAGGCTTACGTACTCTGTAAAATGCGCAGCAACGCAATTCACGTGGCACAAGTTTTTCAGGTGACAACCATGCCATTCGAATCGCATAGGCAAACAAGAAGTCTGAGGTTGAGCTACGAAAAATCTTCCATTGTTCTTGGGCAAGGCTTCAGCGAGTGACCAAGTGGCGAATAACTTTGCAATAGTACGTGGCGTGTTAGTAATTCCCTGCTGAAAGCCGCAGATCAAACACGATTGAATCTGATAAATTTTAACCACATTTTAATCGTTTTATAACAAAGTCTTATTTTGAGTATTAATTATAATCGTTTTGCTTTTTCTAAGAAAACGCTCAGTGATAGTGAAAAATTTAATATCAAAGATTTTGATGGATTTCGATGTTTTCATGCACGTTGGTTCTGCCCTCAGCGTACTCGATTGTTTCCTTGATTGTACTCTTCAGGGCCGTTAAGGAGGTTCTATACTAAATAGAAATAACGCCAAGATAATTCTGAAATTTCGTATACAGTTTCGCATATGCCTCAAAATTATCTACACAAATTTTCAGAATGGTACCTACAAGTTGAGAAATCAATGTTTTTATTTTTTGCTGTCTAACACGGGCTCTTATGGGAAATCGCGTACTTATGGGATTTCGTCGTACTCATTTATGTATTGCTAGATTTAACGCCAAGCTTTTGTTGAAAAAAATTGTACTATAAAAAAAATATCTGATAAATAATTAGAGCCCTTAAAAAATATCATTGGATACCTCTAACTAATAAAAAAAATTACAGAATGCTGAAAACGGGCATTTAACCTCAAAAAATTAGTCAAATCAGTTTCTACGGGAAAATTTTTATTCTTTAATCAGGACAAATATGGTTGTTAAATTTACTTAAAAAATCGTTATTTATTGTAGGTTTACGGGTATAGCTTCTTTAACAGTGCATATTTGAAAATAAACGAAAAGTAAAAGAATGCACCGATTTTGACTAGTGTAGTAGGGTTAGAACCTCCTTAAGCGATCATCTTGCTTTTCTGGTTTGTTGGAATTCCCGATGTCGATGATTGTGGTGCTTTAAGTGCATTCGTTTTATTTTTTATTTTCATTTCCTTTTTCTCCTCATCTTCTCTACACACGCAGTCTGTTAAAACCAATACTTCCGTGGGGCCCTTTAATTAGCCTAGTTGACTTTAGGGGTTTGACATTTCCATACATCCCCCATCCACCGAAGTGATTAGGGGTTCAGGGTCAAACTCGTCTTCTTCCTTCTACATCTTTCAGCCGTCTGCTTCTGTCAGCATGGTCCGGTCGTAAACTTCTTGCAGCATCGTCCGGTCATCCTCCTCGGTGAGGGAGTCTGGGCATAACTCAGTTACCTACGTTCCTCAGCATCGGCCTGAGGAGCACTTAAAAGTACTCAACCCTAGCTCCTACGTTCCTCTGCATCGGGCAGGGGAAGTAAGAGCTGAACTCTGGGACCTACGTTCCTCTGTATCAGTCCGAGGAGCCTTAACGACTTAGTGGTCTTCGTCTATCGACTTTTTACTCGAGTATTTCATCTTGTCCTTTTCTCTTCGTCGCTTCTAACCTTCTCGAGGATGGTCGTTACGTAGTTGCGAACTGCGTACCAACCATCCTCTGACGTCAGCATAGCTGTCATCATTGACTCAGGTGTCACTCTGGTCTGAAGGTAGCACTCGAGTACTTCTCGTTCCCTTTCGTAACGCGGACAGTCACAGAAGACATGCTCCGTATCTTCATTGGTTTCCAAACACACTGGACAACCTGGGTTGTCCCCTATTTTGAAGCGGTGTAGATATGCTCGGAAGCATCCATGACCGCTCAAGAACTGCGTAAGGTAGTAATTCACTTCTCCATGTCGTCTTTTGGTCCAGTTATCTATCCTTGGTATGAGGCGGTGCGTCCATCGCCTCTTTCTACTGGAGTCCCATCGTTTTTGCCACTCCGATAGGGTTATTTCCTTTGCGGATTTCCGAACCTCATTTTGGATGTTGTCACCACGCTGACTTTCTTGATATGTATTCTTTCTTTCTATTGCTAGCAGGTCAATAATCGTCATACCTACAATGCCGCACACTGCATCTTCCGATACTGTTCGGTCGGCAGAGACGACCCACAATGCATTTCTTCATTTTCTTCTATAAACTGTTGATAGCTTACGTCTGTATGACTTCACCAACATGACATCCGCCCATATTAAGGCCCCGTATAACATAATTGATGTTGTTACACTGGCTAGGAGTAATCTCCGACTCTGTATTGGTCCACCAACATTTGGAATAAGTCTCGATAGTGTAGCACCGACTTTTGCTGCCTTATTGCTTACCCTCTCAAGATGCTGCTTGAACGTTAGTCTAGCGTTTCGTGTCCATCCACTGTCAGTGTTATTGTCTCTATTTTCTTCCTGCTAAATATAAGGATAGACTCTGTTTTATGGCAAGCAAGCTCCAGTCCTGTCTGCTTTAGCCAGACGTGGATTATACCTATTGCCTCGTTAGCGATGTTCGTCACCTCTTCCTTTTCCTTTGCTACTACTACCACTGCAATGTCATCTGCAAATCCTACTATCGGTGCCCCTTCGGGTAGCTCTAGCTTCAGTACTCCATCATACATGATGTTCTACAGTGGTGGGCCAAGCACTGACCCTTATGGGGCTCCTCCGGTTACATTATAGGTTTTCGTGCCGTTCTCTGTGTCATATAATAGGGTCCTGTCCTTCAGGTAGTCAGCCATAATCCTTCTTATGTATGCGGGTAACAACAGCACAGTACTTCTTGGCTCCTTCTTACCATCTCTTCTCTTTTATTGCAATTCTAGCGGTGTCGGCTACGAAGTTGACGGCGTCAAGTGTGGAGCGGCTTTTCCTGAAGCCATATTGATGTTCCGCTAGTCTACTTGATTCTTTAATGACTCGGTCCATTCTAATGCCGATTATGCGCTCTAAGATCTTGCCCGGAGTGTCCAGCATGCAAAGTGGTCTGTATGAGGCAGCTTCTCCAGGTAGCTTATCTCCTTATGGGAGTAGAACCAGGCGTTGCTTCTTCCATTTCTTAGGAAACGTCCCTTCTTCAAGGCATGTATTGTACAGGTTCGCAAAGACCTCGGGGTGTGCCTGAATAGCATGTTTCAATGCAATATTGGGTATGCCGTCCAAGCCTGGGGCTTTGTTGTTCCCAACCCTTTTGCATGCAGGCAGAAGTTCTACTGTGGTGATTGGTGAAACGCTTTCGTCATTTAAGTCTGCTCTCGGGATAGCTGTTACTTCCTGTTGCAGAGGAAACAGCGTAGTTACAATGCAATCCAGTAATTCTGGGCTTTGGGGAGGGGAACTATAGCCTCCCTTTATCTTCTTAATTACTGCTTGGTATGGCCGCCTTCAAGGATCCATATGCACCTCGTCTTGTAATTCTTTAAGACACCGTTGTTTATTTTCTCGGATTTGTTTCTTTAGTGTCCGTTTAGCGTACTTCATTTCTTTGTTTCGGGCTTCTACAACTTCTTTACCTCTACCGGTGTTGTAGTATTTCTTTCTGGCCCACTGTTCTTGTCTTCTGGTTCAATGACACTCTCTGTAGGCAGTGTCAATTTCTTTATCCCACCAGTATACTGGCGGTCGTCTATTATTGTGCACCCTCCTTGGCATCGTTGCGTCGCAGGCTCGGGTAATGTTTCCTATTACCTGTTCGGCCTTTTTATTCACGTTCCCGTATTTCATCCAGGGCCAGCAGGAATGTTTCCTTGTCATACTTCTTCCTTTTCCATCCAACTCTTTCGGTCCTCATGCTCTCGCTGGGTCTTCATTTTGGTTTTCCGATCTCCATTATTATTGCTTGGTGGTCGCTATGTGTGTAATGATCGCTCACCGTCCACGATCTAACTAAGCCAATCAAGTAGCTGCTAACAAACGGGAGGTCTATGATGGACCCTGCGTCTCCTTTTTGGAATGTGTAGGTGCATCCCTGGTTTACTAAGACCAAATCTATGAGGGAGAATTCTTTTAAGCGCGCTCGTCCTCTTCCGTTTGTCCTTTGACTGCCCCACTCTACCGCCCAGGCGTTAAAGTCATATGCTATCAGTACCGGTTTTCTTGCTATAGCATCCTGTACTAGCCGATCAAATAGTTGTCTAAATTGTTCTATTGGTACGTTAGCAGACGCATAGCAGCTGTAAACTTTAGCACGTACAAATCCTTCTTTACGTCTCGACATTTTTTCCTGGAAAGCAGCCTTTCCGCATACCTATATCGGCGCTTTACCAGCACTGTCCATATCCCACGATGGTTCGTCCAGGTCCTTGTATTGTTCGCAGACGATGGCTACGTTTATCTCTGCCTCCCGGACATACTGGCTCAGTAGGTCCTGTGCAGTCACACAGTGGTTTACATTTGACTGCACTATTTTCATTTTCTTCGTTTTTCGATGGCTTCTACTGCAGTACGGTAAACTGGGCATGTGCAGCTACCAGCTGCGTGGTCATTCTTTCCAACTGTGCCCCCTGCTTTGCAGAGTACGCAGTTAGGTTGATTCTTATAATCCTTTGCTTTGTGTCCATCCTGTCCACATTTATAGCAGAGCTTGCTTCTATCTTCGGTTGCTGTGCAGTTTTTGCCAATATGGCCAAAACCCAGACACTTGTAGCATCTAAGTGGGTTTGCGTTTTTTCCCGTTTCCCGTATTCTGCAGACAACCCCGCCTATTTTGATTTTTTGCTTGGCTATCATCTCTCGTGCCATTTTTGCTGGCATTTAAATGACGGCAGTCTGCGTGTCACCATATGATTTCCGCAGTGACCGTACTACCATCTCATTCACCTTTATTGAGTCATCACTTGTTGACTCTATGCGTAGTGCTGCCACTACGTCCTCCTTGCAGGTTAATACATCAAGGTCCTTTATATCGAAGACCACTAAGCCTTGCAGGCTCCTTATTTTAGTATACTCTTCTAGAGCTTCTTGTACAACTCGTCGAAGTTTATGCGTTCTTCCTCCCATTGTGCGTTGAAGTTTCAGCAGCAGGTCACCAGCTGCCGTCTTGCGTATTCTGTTCACGCTGTCCCAAAGCATCGCCAGTTTGGATTCTGCTTTCATCTTCCTCAAGATGTCGGCATACGACTTTCCTTTCTCAGTCCTTATAACAAGAGCCTCCGGACGGGTTTGTCACGTCCTGTGAATTTTGTAATTTTGGAAATTTTTAATATATAGATAAATGCGTACGTGACGCTTTTCTAAAAAATAGAAATTCGGAGATGCGGGCCTGAAGAGAGAAAGCGAAGGACAGATAGCCCTATCGTAAATCTCTTGAGCTGCACGCATAGACGAGATGCATCAGCATATACATCATAATATTGATAGTAAAGTTTTTCTGCGCGTTGGTCATGAAGGAAAGTTTTCGGCGCGACGAACTGAGCGCAATATTTACGATGAGCAGCTGCGTTTGCTCAAGATATCGGCGCGTCTCGAGCGAGCGATCGTAATTAAGACAAGCCTAGAACAAAGCTTGGACCTTTTTTTATTATAGGGATAGTTCAGGAATATGCACGCTTGTAGCTGTGTATCTATTCTGGAATTTTACATCGCGTACAAATATACAAGAGTTCGCTTTAATTTATTTACTATGTTATTTATTAAAATCAATGTATATTACACAACAAGTGATTGTACAAACTATGCATTTTTCGATTTGCATAAGTTCGCTTTTAGAAAGAGCTATAGTGTAATATATTTTCAAATAATATACGCGTAAGTGTTGTTTATTTTGTATGTTGTTATTTTGGCAGCTTTTATCATTATCTAAAAAATTTTCACATTATCATTATCTAAAAAATACTCACATTTTTCAATAACAAGTGAAAGTAACATTTGTTCACTAATTATATGGCACTAAACTGTATATATATTTTTTTTTATTTATCCAGTTCGCTTTTTGTGCATAATTTATGAATAAATTGAAATATCTATTTTTGACACATACTATATGTGATTGCAATAGTCGGTCGGTGCGAAGCTACGACTATTGTAGTGGCATGTTGTATTTTATAAATTATTATAGTAGAATTCTAAATTCAAATAAGGATAGCTGCAGGAATGATAGTGACCATGTGTGTGTATATATATATATAGTGTATATACATATATATATATATATATACTAGTGGGGCTTCGCCCCCCAGCTCACTTCGCTCGCCAACCCCCCATTTTAGTTTTTGTGTGATTTTTATTATTCAAATGTTATTTTCATTATCTGATAATTAAGTTCTTGTTGGTTAAGAACAATCTTATTGTATTATATAAAATTTGTAGATCATAAAAAGGTCAAGAATTTAATGTTTGTCGAAATAGAGCTTTGGATATTTTCAAATGTATGACTTTAAGGGTATTTTTATTGAAAAGGTGAGAAAATTTTATAAAAAAAATTATTTCTATGTCTAGTAAAAAATGCTTCCCTGAGCACTTATCAATCAATCAAAATTTTAAACTTCAAGCATTGGTATGACACTAACAGTACATTTTGAGTAAGTTAATCATACCAAATTCGTGTTATTTCTGTGTGGGGGCGTGGGGGNGGGGGGGGGGAGTATTGCCAAAATGACTATAATATAGGAAGATATTCTACTTATTTAAATAATTAATACTTGTGTATTTGACTTATAAGAGAAACTTTACAAAATACATATTAAATATATATTGTTTAGTATTGGTATGTAGACAATTTCACAAGCAGTAAGATTATTATATGAGTTATTTTATTAAATGTTTAATTTGAATTTTATTAATGTGAAAAGAAAATGCTTGGGAAATTGTATACAAATCAAGGCGTAAGCGTTGTGCGGAATTTTCGGGAACCACAGTCATAGAGGAGAGGGCGTGGGCGGACCGAAGAGCCTGGACCGAAGCTGCGTAGGAGGAGAAATGCGAAAATTCGACGTAAGTGAGGGAAAGCTCAGATATAACGGCTTCTCTCACTGGTTAATTTTCGGCATCTAGGCGAAACAAAGTATCAACAACGTCGAGGAGGGATGATTCTAATTCTGAATGCTAACCTTCAATCTCTCCGATATCCGGTATTAACGATATGGAGAACCAACCGGTAGCCACGAGGTAACCGCGCAAAAGATAGCCTTACTCGAACAAAGATAACGTGTTCGCGAACCGAAACGCGGAGCTGCCCGCCCGCGAGAAAAGCCTTAGGAATAATTCGAAAGATCCACCAACCTTTGTATCCACGGAGACCCGTAGACGACCGGACCAATCCGAGAACACTATTCACACTGGGTGCACACTAAGGGAACTTCCACGGAGAGCTGTTGCAGACGCGTCCGTTCGGGTTCAGCCAGGACAGGGGAGTGACGGGCTCGGCGCTCAGAAGGAGCCGCCAAGGCCCAACTCTCCCGAGCCGCCGCGGCGGCGCGCTCGCCTATTGGTCGCCGCTACGCGGGACTGTCGTCTCGCTCGCTCCCGCTTGCTATAGGCTCACGCGCTCCGTTCTCGCTCGTCATGTCGTGGCGCATGCGCTGCTGTTCTAGCTCCCCCTATGACTAGCGTTGAAGAGGACGCCCGCGAAATTCAAACTCTGTTTGTGCTCTGTACTATGGGACCCGAGACAATTAAATGCCACTGGCATCAGGGCCTTTGATCCGAGCGTGCACTAATAAATCCCGAGCGCGATACGCAGCAGTTTTTGTCCCCAACGCTCTGCGGATGAACTGCAGCGCTGCTACAGCTGCTTCAGATACTAGCGCTGGCAGACTCCGCCAGGGCTCCGCCATCCACGTGCGACGCTTTATGATGCGCGGGCAGTTCCTTGAGTGCCCTGTCAAGTCGTTGAACCTCCGTCGACCACGCTAACCTCGTCTGCCGTCTTTCTTCGTTCGACGACGACTGGAGTTCCGCTTGACCTTCACAAACGTCCTCTTCTCTCCAGCGCTGTTTGCTACAATTAAATCTAACGCACATTATACCCATTCACACACGCATTCACTCGACCTTGGGACGCTCTGCCCTGACCTTCCCCACACGGCTTGTCACATGTTGGAATTTCAACATGTTACAATATCTACTATATTCTCCGTGAATTTTTGTATTAATATAATTTCGATCTTCAGCAGACTACAGCAGATACAGAGAAAGTAAATAAGATTTTCTATTGCTATTCTAACTTATCTAAATTCGTGCCTACAACCTATCTCTTGGATAATTGAACCGATTTACACCGGGTCATTTATCCCTTTTCTCTTCCTTTTAGAATTTAGATCCGATTAGCTCCGGATCATTTCCTAAAAGTTTATTTTCATTTCATTTATTAGACGAACATGCAAAGCACCCGGCTATTGCACGAAAGTGCAGGCTGAAGGTGTGTGTGTATATATATATATATATATATATATATATATATAATAAGCGCGGTAGCATCGGTGGATGTTACAGGTTGGTCTCGCCCGTAGTGGCTTACTTATCTTGCTTGCCTCTTTACGACCTTTGCCTTCTTCTTTTTTTCTTTTTGCTTCCTCCTAGAGGAAGCTTTGTAATAGTAAAATTTTCAGTTTCGCTAAAACTTCATAGAAACATGTTTTTAGATGTTAGAAGTTCGAATTACGTATTTTGAGGAAATGCCCGTATGGATGTGTGTGTGTGTATGTGTGCGTGCGTGCGTGCGTGTGTGTGTGTGTGTGTGTGTGTGTGTGTGCCCTGATATTTCTAAAACTACTCCGTCAATATTAATAAAATTTAACATGCATATCTATTTTTGGATTCTGAATTCGGGAAAAACATTCAATTTTTAATTTTTTCAATTACTTTTTTTTATGGTCATTTTTTGATTTTCGAAAAACATTATTTTCGTTTTTTTTTTAATCATTCCATTGTTACAAACAATTCAGCTAAAATGCATTTCAAAGATAATAAAATTACCTACTTTTCCCCGTTTGGTCCTCGAGATTGACCGCTCCGTTCGGCAGATAAAATGAAGAAGGTGTTTTTTTTTTTAATTCATATCTCTGAAACTAAACATCATAACTTCACGAAAAAAAAATATGTTGATGGGTTATGTGTCAAACTATATTCCATTAAAATTTAAAGTGATTTGACTACTTATTTTTTCAGTAATAAATCAAAAACTGGAAAAATGAGTTTTTTTGATTACGGGCGTAAAAAGGCCTTATTGCACTTGAGATTTTGGGAAAAGGTAGATATTTTATATGTTTTGGCTAAGTTCATTGCGCAGCTTTAAAACCCTTATGGTTCTTAAGATATCAAGGTTTGAATTTTTTTTGAAAATTTTTTGATTTTTTATATCTCTAAAACAAAGTAGTCAAATGCTTCAAAATTTTATTTGGTAATTCACCATTAACGAAGATAACTGCTGTTAAAATTTCAAACAATTTCGTTGAGCGGTTCTTAAGTAAAGAGCTGAAATGTAAAAACCCTCTTATAGGGTTGTCGTTGCACGTCGTAAAGTTCCTCCCTACGCATTTATGTCATACTGATACACACGCACAGACACACTAGAGAAGAATGAATGACAAAAGCCAGAATGAGATCTGGGATGCTTTAAGAAAGAAGACAATGGCTGAATGGCAAACAAGATGGGAAGCTAGTGACAAGGGGCGATGGACTCATCGCCTTATAAGGTATACCAAGGATAGAAGACTGGATTGGAAGAAGACATGCGGAGGTTAACTACTACCTCACGCAGTTTGTGACCGAGCATAGATACTTTCGGGCGTACCTTCACCGGTTTAAACTTGACGACGCAGAGCATGTCTTCTGTGACTGTTCGCGATACGAAAGTGAACGAGAAGTACTCGAGTGCTACCTCCAGACCAGAGTGACACCTGAGTCAATGATGACAGCTATGCTGATGTCGGAGGATGGTTGGTGCGCAGTAAACAACTACGTAAGGACCATCCTCAAGAAAGTTAAATATGTCGAAGAAAAGAGAAGGGAAAGACAAGGCGAAACAACCGAGTAAAATATGCTATATGAAGACCATTGAGCCGTAAAGACGAAACGCTCCTTGGACTGATGCAAAGGAACGTAGGTCACAAAGTCGAGCTCTCACTCCTCTGCCCGATGCAGAGGAACGTAGGAGCTAGGGTTGAGTACCTTTAAGTGATCCTCAGGCCGATGCTGAGGAACCTAGGTTACTGAGTTATGCCCAGACTCCCTCACCCGATGTAGAGGAACGTAGGTCTCGGGGTTGAGTCTGTCCAGAGGATGACTGGACGATGCTGCAAGAAGTATATGACCGGACGATGCTGCACGAAGCAGACGGTTGGATGATGCAGAAAGAAGAAGACGAGTTTGATCTTGAACTCCTAATCACTTTGGTGGATGGGGGATGTATGGAACTGTCAAACCCTAAAGAAGAAGCCAACTAGGCTAATTAACGGGCCCCACAGAAGTATTGTTTAAAAATAGTGTCTGTAGGGTTTCGGTGTCGGAGGGCCACTTGTGCAGAGCTTACTCTGCCTACGCGACTTAAAAGAAAAAGAAAATACGCACACACACACACACGCATACACACCCACACATACACACACACACACACACACACACACACACACACATATATATATATATATATATAGGGCTATGAGGAAACTTTTACTACATTTTATTATTGATTTGAAAATTTACAGCTGACATCGTAGTGACCTCTAGAACATATCCCCCAAGTTTGGGCAAACATTTTTTTTGTCGTGCACGATTTGTCAGAGAACCATCCATATATATATTGAAACGGGGATCAAAATTATCGTAATTTTGCAATGCGGACTGCGTCCCACGGTGATGCGGAGCCGGGCTCTACGCTGCAGTATCCCACGATCAATGCTGCTGGGTAGCAGCTTCGCGACAAAGTCGCTTTAGTGTCCACCACGTGCTCTCACGTGGGCTCGGCTGCTCTTTACGATTATACGCGTTGCAAGCGGACCTTGCAACGCCCGCGAAGGCGGCGGTATTCGTGGGAAGGAGTTGGGATTCGGTACACGCTCGGGTCTCTAAATAACAACGCGAATGTTAAAGTGAACATACGGCGTTATTATTATAAGAAGTTAATTACAAACGAAAGATACGCGAGCCGTTGTTAATGCGGCTTATTTGTTGAACGTGATACGCGCGCGGGAAGGTCGCGCGCTATCCGACGGGCCGCTGCCACGCCGCGTTCTCGACACCGGCGAGAATCCTTGCGCTCTCCGTTCGCGGAGAGCGTATCGCACATGCACTCACTCACAATCACTGGCCGCTTACACTCCTTCCTCTCGGTACAGCGAAGGGACGCGGGTAGATGCGCTGGATCTCTCTCACACCAGTCACGAGCCTTGGCACAGACTTTCAAGTCGCTAGAACGAAAACTCGCGTGTTGTCTCTAAGCAGGCCGAAATCTGTCTGTTTGTCAGCGGCGCGTGTCTCGTCGCGTGTTCTCTCTCTCTCTCCCCCCACCGGTCGCGCGAGTCTAGATCCCCGAATTCGCGCGCGGTGGACTCTAACGTTTGTCGCAGCGCAGCGGTGCTTACACTGCACACGAGTTCAAGCAGCCATGCTCAACTCGTTATAATATATACTATAATATATGTATACTAGTGGGGCTACGCCCTTCTGCTCGGTCCGCTCGCCAACCCCCCATTTTAGACTTTTGTTTTCAAAATTTATTTTTATGATTAGTTAAGAATGAAAAAGATGAACTAAGAGATGATAAAATTAAATAAAATAATCAATAAACATCAATAATGCAATTATTGTTTTTACTTTATAAACATATACACCATTAATTTATTAATTCATTAAGTTCATTAAACTCACTTATTCGTCTTATAAAGTTCTTTTTTGTCTTGATTAAATGCGTTGTGATAAGCTTTTATTTAAAGTGTGATTACAATCTATTTCTAAAACATCCTTACTACTTCAGGTTGGTTTTGAATTGTCCTGATTTCTAGGAGACATGGACAGCAAAGGTTCAAAATAATTACTGACTAAATATTTTCATTAGGTATTACAGTATCGAAACTACTGATTTGGTATCTTTAAGTTTTTCAGTAAATGTCGTATTTGATACTGATTTAAAATCTGAACTTTCTTCAAGAACATTAGCTGAAACATAGCTGAAACATAATCTAAACATCCTTACTATTTTTGACTGGATTTGAATTGTCCTGATGTCTAGGAGACATGGACTGCAAAGGTTCAAAATGATTACTGACTGAATACTGTTAAATTAATATAATTATTCAATGGATAATTATACTTTTCAAGTTCTTCTTTGAGTTGCTTAGACTCATTTACTGTGTATAATTAATGATACATAAGTGAATTAGGATATTTTCAAAATCACATAAAAACGAAACAATTTTACGTTATTTGGTGGAGGGGCAATGGTGGGGGGGGGAGTCTTGCCAAAATTAACATATAATATAGGAAGATATATATATATATATATATATATATATACATATATATAGAAAGCTGCGTGAATTTCAGCTGTGTTCGTGCGCGTTATTTGTATTATTGTTATTATTTTTCATCTACTTCGTTTAATTACTCTCTAACGCTGTTAATGTATTTAATTGTGCCTCTTATTTATTACCTAAAATAAAAGGAACTTCGTTCCAACCGGGTGTCCCACCGATACCTCTCTTGTTTTTTTATTATTTCGGTTTCTTTTGATTAATTGAGAATAGATTTGCCCTGGATCGCTCGGATAGACGTAGTGGATAATAGTTGCTACACCTGACCGGCTACCCAGCGTCTTGGTTGGGGGTGGGGGGGGGGGTGTCTATTAACGATCGCAGTGCAAAAATTGTAACGAGGAGATTATCTTCTCGTTATTACGGCTACTTGGCTTTAACATTACTGAACGACAGGTCATATGCATTGATTAATTCCCGGCTTATTAGACTTTCTCTTCTCGAGGAGATTCATTGACGAACACAAGACGCGTAAGGAAAGAAAAAAAAGGACTTCTGGAAACTTTTGGGCACTAATATTTATCGTGACTTTATTTGTTACTATCCTCCGACTTGTTACACTTTCCCGGTGGAACAGCGGGACTAACAACACTCTCGATCACAATCAAATCGTTCGTAATACCTTCCGTAAAACGGACAATACTTTCTTCCTTCCGTTCTGACGATGTCTTGTTCTCTGCAAAACGTCCGAAAATAATCTTTTCTACAATTTCATTTGGTAAGGAAGGTTTTGTTTTGGTCTGCGGCTTGGATACAAGTAGCAGAGCCTCGCTGCGCGCAGTTCCACGAGAACTCGCGGCGGTACTAGCGCATGCGCCGACGCAACTTACATATTTCAGGTTCTTACTATACAAAACTGGACAGAAGTTTCCGTAATAGCACACTTTACATTAATCAATTACTCTCTTGCGCAACAAACTCGAGTAATTTTTGAATAGCACACCCCTTACGAAAATAATGTGCAGAGATCTGTGCATAGATCTCTGTAGAGATTTCTGCACAGATCTCTGCACAGATCTCTGCATAAAATTTGGACCATTTATTTCAATTTTTAGAATATTCTTAAAAGCGAAAAAATAATATAATGAGTGCCTATAGGTGTTATCATCCAGATAATAGTAAAAAAACGCTGGTTGTAAACTCCAAAATTATTATTTTTTAATGATTTGATTCAAACAAAAAAATTTTAATATCATAAAATAGTACATTACGATACAAGTGACCTAAGTAGCACTTTTTTGCACGGTGTGAGGATAGTCCTAATTACGCCGTGCAGAAGTGTTATTTAGGTCACGAGTATCGTATAGAATTTTATAGCGCAGCCTACTTAAGCCCGCTGTCATGCCTATCCGTGTCATAAGCAGTCCTGTTTTGCACCGTGAGGTTAGCTACACGGATGATCCGTGACCTAAGTGCGGGCTTAGGTCACACTGTGCTATAAAATAGATATTTTATAGCACTGTGTGGCATAAATCCGCATCTATGTCACGCCTATCGTGGCATAAATAGTCCGATACGGCAATGGACTATTTATGCCACTTGTAACGTAATATATTGTACTATTGGAGTTCACAACCAGAATTTTCGTAAGGGACTACTACACCAACTTACTCACACATATATATTTTAGATATTGTCCTAGCGCATAAACGCTCGCTGGGCAGTGCTCTCTCCTCCCCCTCCCCTCCAAAGCGCTCGCTCGCTCTCGCGTGTGCATGCTTCTGCTGCTACGGGCCTCTTATTCTCGGTGTGTGCATGCTCTTCGGTGGGGGTGTAATAGTGACGCAGCGGCGATACTCTCGGCGACAACTGTACAGGTAGTCCGTTGGGTCTCTCTTTTCTCTCTCTCTCTCTCTCTCTCTCTCTCTCTCTCTCTCTCTCTCTCTCTCTCTCTCTCTCTCTCTTTCTCATTCGGTTCACGGCGTCAGCTGTTCAGGTAGGGAATGTCACATAAATAATGATTGGCTTTGATTCCGGCTGAACGTGGTAGGAGAGAAAGAGAGAGATTATGTCAACTAAACAGATACCGCGTCACAAAATGCACGTTTAGCACGTTACAACCTCTCTACAGGACGCAATCAAGATTCTGTACAACACCTTCTTTGTTACAGCTACGAAAGGAACAGCGCATGCAAGAGTGAAAGAAACAAAGAGAGAATAAGTATCCATAGAGATTTAAATTAGGAAATGTACGTTGTTTCCACCTGCTTGCATGCTGCTGTCAAGACTTGACAACAGTGTGTGTGTGTGTGTGTGTGTGTGTGTGTGTGTGTGTGTGTGTGTGTGTGTGTGTAACAGGGTAACCGTCAAACCCATTGATAGAATTTCCTCGCACTTGTCTTCACCGAACCGCCACAAGTAACAAAAGTAGTTACTTATATTGGTGGTATTTATAGGAGTACAAATCGTGAGAGGAGAGGAAAGAGAGAGAGAGAGAGAGAGATAGCAGCTGAATTACCGCCGTCTGTCGCCACGAGAGATAGAGAGAAAGAAAGAGTGAAAGAAAAAGAGAGGTAGGAGACTACACACACCGCCAACACCAGCTACGTCTCCGCGCTGCTACCCTACTACTCTTGTCTTGATGCACACATACCAAGAATCATCGATATCAGCCGGTCTTACTCGAGCCAGAACGAGAGCGAGCAACTAGGAGGGGGAAGCTACTTGTGGCGTATCCACAAGCCTGCGTGCGCATTTGTGTGTAATACGGAGTGAGTGTGCGTGTTGTAATAGATGTGTAAACATGAACGATTAATTGTGTAAAGTGTGCAGTATGAGAGAAGGAATGATGCTAGCTTGTGGGAATGTATCTCTCTAAATTATAAGAAAAGTTTTGAAACCGGTTCAGAAATTTTCCCCCTCAAGTTTTCTCCTTAACTTCCCCCCTCAATTTCCCCCCTCAATTTTTCACCTCAATTTTCCTCCTCGATATTATACGCACCGTTAATTAAACTTTGAATTCTGGAAATTTTTGCCAGTGCCAGCCGCTTATTAACTGGGGCCGACGCGCATGCGCTCTATATCAGAAGGCGGCCACTCGCGTACAGCTCATGCTCGTCGGCTCTGGATTTCCTGAATTAACCTATGACCAGCACTGGCGGGAGTTTTCCAAATTCAAAATTTCAATTAACGGTATGTGTATCTTCGCTTGGGGTAGTCGGTTTGTTTCTTTCTTACCACTGGATCTTTGGTTTTGCTTCTTACACCATAATGAACATATATTTATATTCTAAGATTTCAAACAAATACATAAAACAGCATATAATAATCTCTTTAAATTTTAAAGATACAAAACACATGCATATTTATACATAACAACATTGGTAGAAACGTAAGCCAACTATTTGCCATTAGAAAGCCAATCGGACAATGTTGGTCAACGATTTACAAACGCTTGGATACAAAATCGTCACGCAATGAATGGAAGCCTTGGCTTACAGATAGCTTATCCAGATCTTAGATAGGAGGATATATCATTTTCGAGCATAACTTGCGTCTATTTATCGAAGACCGCGTAGTGCTCACCTAGACTTTATTGTTTCCTCCTCAAGAGCAAGCTTTGTAATAGTAAAATTTTCAGTTTTGCTAATACTTCGTGGAAACGCATTTGGAGGTGTTTGGGGTACGAATCATACGTTTTTAGAAAATGTCCGTGCGGATGGCTGTGTGTGTGTGTGTGTGTGTGTGTGTGTGTGTGTGTGTGTGTGTGTGTGTGTGTGTGTGTGTGTGCGTATACCGCCATAATTTTGGAACCATGCGACGGATCGTAATAAAATTTGACATGCATATATTTTTTCTAATTCTGAATTTAGGTCATTTTTTGTTTTATGATTCTGACCATTTTATGGCCATATTATAGCCATTTTTCTATTTTTGAAAAAATATTTTTGCTTTTTTATAATGATATGATTTATACAATATATTCAACAATAGTGTATCTAAAAGAACATAAATTTGTCTACTTTTTCCCGCAAGATTTTCTAGATTGACTGATCTGTTCATTTTTTATGATATAAAAGGTAATTTTTCGATAAACATATATAACTCAAAAAATAAATAGTTAAATGTTTTGAAAAAATTCATGACAATAAAAAACAACGATATCTACTAGTTGTAAAAATTTTAAGCAATTTTGGCGACTAGTTTTTGAGATAAAAATCAAAAACTAAAAAAAATGTTTTTTTTATGTCGTACGATTACGGGAGTAAAAAGGTTTAAATTGAGTTGAAATTTTAGGAAAAGATTGATCTTTTGATCACTTCGGCTAGGTTCTTTTTGTAGCTTATGAAACCTTTTAGTTTAAAAGATATTAAGATTCAAATTCTTCAACTCTCACCCTGTATACTCTGTGTGACTGAACATTATTATTTTTGTTAAACCATATAATTTGATAATTAAAGCTTAGTATATTTTGAGAGTTTTCATGGTTTTCAAGGAGTTCACGGAGCTCTATCCTTTTGATATCCACCTTAACCCCCAGTCCCCTGATACCCCTCCCCTACAAGTGTCTTCCTAACCTATCCTTTTAGTATCGAATAGTAGCGAATATTTAAATCAAAGAATGAGTTGATTGTCCCATGTAATTATATTCCACTAGCAGAATAGGAGGAAGCTAAGTGCCAATGACTTGGCAGCGGTTTTTTTTCTTCGATAGGCACCCGGACATCATCTAAGAGAGTCCCGTGTGACGGGGTTATCTTCTTGAGCAAAACCTACATGTGCATACCGAAACTCACGGAGCGCACTACCTAGACTTAATTTTTCTCTCCGTTGGACACCTGGTCATCGTCTATGAATAACATGTCCATCATCCTCCAGTAAAACTTATATCTACATCCCCGAGTACTTTGCTCTCATAATAAACACCTGGACAACCTGTACCAAGTGACCGGAACATATACTCAGGGTGATAATCTACGTAGCCATCGAGAGTTTAGCATTCGTAAGAATTATTAGGATAGTTATCATACTAATCTAACTTATAAATATACATAATAGCATTAAAATTCTACTATATTTTTAATTCTCCCAAGCGTTGGCTAACGGTTGGCTTATATCGAGGCAAATCATTGGCCTAAGAGGTTTCCTAATTATTGATAAGCGAGTCATTTTGGTTGGGTTATATATATATATTTTTTTTTATTCAGTTGTACCAACCCATATACCCTGTACGGGTTTTTATGGGAGCATCCTTACCACCTCTGTGTGAGGATGCTTTGATCCTATACCCCACCTCCCTGAGAAGCTTTCGGACTATATATGAGAGATAGTCAAATTTCGCTTCTACAGTCATTAGACCCACTGCTCCGCATTCGCCCTGGGACTTGCCCAGTGACGTGGGGAAATCTTGCTAAGCAAGAAAACCCACGTCAGAGTCAGCCGATAGGAAAGTCAAACTTAGGTACTTCCTACTTCCACGAGAAATACCTAGGTTATCATTCCCTATCTGTTGCATCATTGGAAAAGCGAGAACATTCGGGCGGTCACCCATCCAAGTACTCACCGCACCCAACGGTGCTTAACTTGGATGATCGACCGTCTCCGCATCTACGAGCCGTTCCAATGATGCCCTTTGGTTGGGTTATATTTTACCAGGAAAATAACCTAGATTATTTATGATCGTCACAGTACATTACAATTGTAAATATTACCCTTTATCTCCAGTAGGTTATTTGTTATGTATGAATATGAATGTGTTCAGTATCTTTAAATTTTAAAGGGAATACTCGAGATATTCTACTGAGGTATGCTTTGAATTCAAGATCATAACACCTGTAATAGAAAGATACTTCAGCGATTTATTTCGATTATTTTACTGTCAAAACGAGAAGAAGATGTTCACGTAATTTGCTATGGTCCAAGAAAATTCTAATGTAGTTTATATACCGTGTTCACTACTTTGCTTGAAAAATTTTAGCCTAAAAGTCTATACTTATAAAACTAAAGGACATAAAGCAATCATTTTCATAAAGCGTATTTACTGAAGCCGGATAAATTAATTGTTGTTTTTCCGATATAACCTCCCAAATGCTTGAAAATACGTTGAAAAACAATATTGTAAATAAACAAAACCACGTCCCAGAAAAGTCACGAGCACATGAAATTTAGGGGGGAACTCCACTGATTTTTGGTCAAAAACTCGAAAAAATTTTTATTATATATTTTAGTTGCTTATAGTTTTATGAACATTTTGAAACCAACCCGATGTAAAAACTTAAAGTTATACCAATGTTATGGGCAGTTGAGTAAAATATTTTACATTAGATAGCATACAAAAATAAAACTTTAAACGCGTTTTTCTCGTAACTTGTTCGTTTGACTTTAAAAAGTTCCTTGCGCAAGGCATTTCTATTAATCCTTTTGAAAATTTTTACGCGTATTCTTTAGAACATTTGGAACAAAACTTAATATTTTAAGTTAAGGTATCTGTTTTAGAAAAATTTGTTTTATTATAAATATTAGTAAATTATAGGGTTTTTTCATAGATTTAGTTGTTTAATAAATTTTTGATTTATTACAGATGAACTATGAGAGTTCCCGTAATAAAAAATATTAACTTTTGTTAAGTACGGGTCAAAATGTATGTCCAACTTTTGGATTAATTTAGTCGAAGCCCTGCGCAAGCAACTTTTTCAAAAACCTTTAATTTTAATGATTATTTTTGGTTTTTATATCATAACTTGAGTATATGTGTATAAAAATGGCCCAAAATTGCTATGTAACCTTCTTTTATCACCACAATCAAACCCCTAAAATCTGACAATGGATGGGGCAAAAGGTAAGAAAAATTAAAAATCAGTGGAGTTCCACCTTAAGTAAAATAAAGCTGCGGATAAGAATAAGTATATAAAGATACAGTTCACAATTTAAGCCAAAATAAGCATGGTTTTTCATTGTCGTAAATCAAAGAAAAATTTAAAAGATTATAAGAAAGTAATAATGCAATTAATAATCCAGTAAAATTCAGTATGACCAGAGGGTAGGCGAAAAATCCGTTGTTTATAATACAGCTATTAGCCGTGTATGTAGCAAAGATTGTGACGAATACTCGCGTCAAAAAGCACTTTTAACGGCGGCGAAACGGCTAACCACTTACGGAGACCACTGCGGCGGAAGCTACGCTGATAGGCCGAGGCGGCCTACAGCGTCCAATCAACGTCCGAGAAGAAGGAAGTTTGTCATTGGGGCCCGCTAGCGTCGTTGAAAGCGACGAGCCAGCCATCTTGAATTCACTCTGTATCTGCTCTCGCGTGCGTAAGGACGTCAGTAGTTGGGAGGCACCTAGGACCGTCATAACAAAACTGACCTTGACTACCCATAGTACCGCAGTGTTTGGTCCACAGTACCACAGGTAGTCAAGGTCAGATCTATCATGACGGTCCCAAGTGCCTCCGAATGCAAAAGCGATCTATATTATTTCATCCTTTGCACAGACACGCGCACACGCACATTTACGCACTCACACGCACTAAAATTATGAAAATATTAGTATTATTTAAAATTTTACCTTCTCTTAACTTAACTTACAGTTAAAATGTTTCACACTTACAAACTAAAACTTATAGTATAACTATTTACAGTTTTTTTACTCGCTTTAATTATTAAACGAGCTCATTTCGCGTGCAATGGCTAGGAACGACATTACAGTCCAGGCAGAGCCAAAAACCACAGTCTTCACACCGAAACCACCACCGCACACGTTGACAGAAGTAAAATTTTCCACACCCAAAACAAAAATCGCGGTTTCGGAGCGGTCGCTCGACTGGAGAAATAGCTGGGTTATTGCAGCGTTGGCGTCGTTCAGCATCCGGTAAATTTCGGAAATACTGCTATCTCCGCTCTCGTAGACGTTTAATTTTATTTTTCATCACCTTTAAATCTCTATCGCGTCGAAACTGTATCAATTGTTTTTTTACACGCCAAAAATTCTTTTTGATACCGATAAGGCGGTGTAGTCTAGCTTCGCGCACGGGGTCCGTTCGAGATCATATTCGTCGTCGCTTTCCTCTTCGTCGTCGTCGCTCACTACTATGTCTTCTTCAAAACTCGGGTCAACGCCATTATCGTAGATATATTCTACCGTCTCGGCATCACTGTCGATACCAGAATCAGCTATTGTTATTTCTCTATCTTCGCTCACCTCTCTCTTTTGTTGCATTTCTCTCTCATGTTCATCATCCTCTTCTGCTTCCCTTAACAACTGCAAACAAGCTTTTTCTTCTGCGTCCTCCACGGGTTTAAATCAATGAAAAGTTATGGTGGTGATCCGGATTCTTCGTATTGAGGGAGATGCGAAAAATGTACAAGACTGGCTGCCATTATGGCTGCAACCTCTTCGTCCTCTTCTTCAATTTTGAGGATATTTGATCCACTAATCAGCGGATCATTGTGAGGTTGCGATAGGGGTGAATTTGTATGTATGTATGTATGTATGTATGTATGTATGTATGTATGTATGTATGTATGTATGTACACATACATACTATACTAGATTATTTATACTTTCCTGATATGTAAGATTTATATAATTACATATTTAACTAACAATAAATATATAATTATTTTGATATGTAAATTATTCACACACACACACACATACGCACACACACTTTTAATGATGTAAAACTTACATGATTGCGCAATTGCACCATAGATACACACCACCGCAAAGTAACTTGATTTATACTTAAAAATTTGATCTTTTATGATCGGGTGATGAGGACGCACTGACGGGTTTCTACTGTGTAAAGCATTTTAATAGAAAGATCAATAGATTATTATCTATTAACAAAAGATAATACATATTAGATTTCGCATATTTAGTATTAAAAATACTGAGGATGATATTATTTAGAATCTCATAAAACTGCTAAATTTTGTAATATGATTATCTGAGTCAGGAAAAAATAATACGCAAAACCCCCTACGTATTGCCGATTATTTCAGCTTTTTCGTATTATATAAAGGCTGTAGTCGGACTGTAAATCATTAGACAGTTTTCACTTCCCTCAGAGAGACATTAGTGACTACAATGGGTAAAGAAATCGTATTAAGAATCCTGCTTGCTGTATTGTATATAGTTGAAGAATGCGAAGCTACAGCACGTATATTTCTTAACGGTAGATGGCGCCAGAATGTAAAGCTTTTTTCCGTTGATACCTTGTTAAAACCTCTCAAGTATATTATAAGTATTTGTAGTTTGCGCACTATATTATACATGTATAAGATAGGAATTTTCGAAGGTGAAAAATAAATTATCAACGCTGTTGGAGAGTGTATTATTAAGAGAGATATGCAAACAGCGTGGCAGGTGCGATGTATTATGCTACAGCATCAATTTAATATTGGTAAGGTTTTAAGATGTATTTTTAGATACTAATTTTGAATTTCTGCTGATTTACATAAATGCATGATTTTATGCATTTTAGATCTCGAACAAATGATGCTTGATGAAGAAAGAGATGTGTTTACTAACGAAATGTCTTCAGATAAGTAATTAGAATCAGCTGTAGCTACATTATCAACCGAAACAAGAACAGAAATTTCTACTGAGGTGACCAATTATCCTGCTAGTGGGGATTTAGTAGTGGTCGAGCAAATACAATCAATAACAATGAGGAGGATTGTGCATCTACATTACCGTCTGTAACAACAATATTACCAAGCTCAGTAGAAATGATTGACTCGTTTGTCGAAGAACCGTTACAAACTGAACCTATGGACCTGACAGTCGATAAGAAGGTGGAGAAAAGTTGGACTACTACAACAAATAATAACACAACGGAAATAATCCAAGAATCTTCAGCGAATGATGATACGATGGAAATAAGCCAAGAATCTTCAACGATTAATGGTACAACGGTGCAAACGAAAAAGTCTTGTGCATCTCTTAGGGAGAGGTCCTCTTCAGTGTCCTCCACCACGTCAACGATGTCATCGTCCACGTCATCGTCCGCGTCATCGCTAACGTCATCTTCTTCTTGCCTTTCCAACTCTCCCACCGACTTAGATAATTAAATATTAGAAGACGACCGTAATTGTGAGTACACACACACACCCCACACACATTCACACACACACACACACACACACACACACACACACACACACACACACACACACACACACACACACATACACACACACACACAAAGTATGAAACATATTTAACATTGTTTTCAATAAAATGTGATAGCTTTGTGGTTGCAGGAGGGAACTGGTGACGAACAGGAACAATTGGCATACCGATACCTCATAATCCATGGAGAAGCATCCAGATTTTATCGACGTTTCAATCTAAATGGTCAGGAGTCGCTAGTGCCTTTCACACAGCAACGACCAGATATAGACATAACCCAGTGGTTAGAAGATGCTATACAAGAGCTATACAGGTATGTGTGTGAGAATGCGCAACCTACTGACCGTATTGGGGTATCACTTCATTCTGAACGGTTTCGTCAAGGAGCCGTGTGGATTTCATTTCGTCTAGTGAGCGAATTTATATTATTATTATCTTATTAGATTTATTGTCCAGTATTGCACAAAGTAACGAGGGATTTGAAATAGATGAAACTTTGAAAATAGATGTAAATATCGTCTCTACACCCGAGGATCGTGGGCGAGTGGCACTCACATCCGAGACTGTATTTAAAAGATCTATATTAACTATCCGAAATACGGATAACCTCTGTCTCCCATGCTCATTAGTATGCACATTTGTATATGCTATTCGTGATCATGTTCGTACAGGGTCTTTACATACAGAGTGGAATAAAATTCGTCACTGTATCAGCAAATATCAAATGGAGCAGGCTTTGAAACTTGTCAGAGCTGCTTAGGTCATCATACCTGAGACAGGTTGTGGTTTACCAGAAATTGAACTATTTCAAGCTTACTATGCATGTTTTGTTACTGTAATAGTAGTCTATACATTCCAAGATTTTGCACGCGGAGATAAGCCGATATATGATGGTACAAATTATGTATATAATGTTGGAAATACTATAAGATACACTCTCCGCATTATGTATTACGAAAGTAGCCACCACTATCAACCTATTTTAAATTTAATTGGCGCAGCTGGTAGTCGGGGTTACTGCATACCATGCAATAAAACAATATTCAAGCGAGACATAACTGTCCACATAAATGTTGACGCTGTATGCAAAAACCACCTTGCGAACGTGACCAAGAAAAGAGTAAATGTCTCGAATGTAATAGATTATTTTAAGACAGCCTGAATTGTCTACACATGAGTTTAAGCGCGTTGCCTAAAGCTTACGAGTTAGGTAATATAGAAAAAGGTACTTTTCCCCATTTGTTCAATAGACCGGAGAATCAAAATTACATTGGCGAGATGCCACCTGTAGAGGCATTCTCACCAGACTCTATGAGTGTTGAAACGCGTGCAGAATTTTTGACATGGTACAATTCCAAGAAAGAACAAAATTACGTTTTCAATTTCCAAGATGAGATAATAAAATACTGTAGACAAGACGTTAAAATATTACGATTAGCCTGTCTTGCCTTTAGAAAAACATTTATCGAGTGTGGTTCAGTGGATCCATTTTTAGAGTGCGCTACAATCGCGTCATCGTGCATGCGCGTTTATCGTAAAAATTTTATGAAAAAAAAAAAAACACAATAGGTATTATTCCACAAGGCGGATATCGGCGCCCTAATAAGCAATCCTTTAAAGCCATACAGTGGCTTTCATGAATGGAGCATACGTTAAGTTGTCCGATTCAGTATAGCGTGAAATCGCGAGAAAAAAGACTACCAGAAGGTCCTATTGTAGACGGAAAAATCGTGCAGGGATTGGAAGTTATTTGAAAGGTCTCTATAGGAGCGCTCTATCTCTAGTAAAGCGTAGCGCTAAATCAGTAGGTAAGGAAGCTGCCCACGCCGGCGCAAAAATTATAGCTGACGTTGTCAATGAGAATAAACCATTCAGAGAATCATTGCTTCATCGAGTACGAGAGAGTGGGAGTAATCTTAAGCGCAAAGCCAATCAGGTATTGGATAAGATGACACTGGAAGAAGGGGTGGGGGAAGAGAAGGATGCAGGGTATAAGAAGCCTCGTAAGACACAAAAATCACAGGTAGTCTCTACATCTGGAGGTGTAAGTACACCGATTGCTCAGAAAAAAAAGAAAAGGAGCTCTGAATCAAAAGCAAGCACTAGTCGTAACGGTAATAGTGGTCGAATCAAAAGAGATATTTTTGAAACCTAACCCTCAACATGGCATTTCTACACATAGACTCTTGTGACTCCTTTAAGTCTGAATTATCGCTTTTTGAATTACCGCCAACTCAGACGGTTATTGAGAGTTCTCATTGGGTACAGTACAAACCAATATCTTCACTTACTGACCAATCACCAATAGAATTCACGATTCCAGGAAACTGTGAATATCTGAAATTGCCTTATACTATGCTGAGTTTGCGTGTGAGTATAATTCCTGTTAGTACACTAGATCCTAATAAAGCTACACCGATCGTTGATCCTGTGAATAACTTTATGCATTCATTATTTAACCACGTAGATGTATTTTTTAATCAAAAACCGGTGTCCCCGCCAAACAACGCCTATACTTACAGGTCGTACATTGAAACTTCATTAAATTACGGTCCGGCAGCAAAAAAATTTCACTTAAGAAGTGTGTTATGGTCAGATGACACAGCGGGAAAAATGGATGATACAACTGGGGGTAATGAAGGGTTCAAAAAACGACAAAATATTGGGGCTGAAAAAGCAAAGTTATTGAATAAAATCACGACACGTGAAATTATCAATTTATAGCAGGATAACGACTGTCCACCGTTTCACAAATTCTCGTGGTGTGAAAAATATTGTATGCAGCACGCTGTCAAGACGAACTATTTGCGATATACTTGTGATCTAAACAACGCATTTAAATTAGAAAATTGGTTAGACACACGAAGTATTACTGGTGAAGTAACTACAACAGCTTCAGAATTCCCCTTCTGCCCACCTTTCAATCTTTGTGATAATAAACTCTCTAGAGTTTATCCAGAAACTTCAAAAAATGACGATTCATACGGTAGGAGTCTATCCATCAGATCGGATTCCGGTAACATGGATAAAACCATGTGCTTTTGTCTTTAATACAGATAATCATAAGAAACACGGCATGCATTGGGTTGCAATTTATGTGAACAAAAGTGGTATTGGATGGTACTTTGATAGTTTTGGTATAGCTCCATATATACCCGATCACGTCAATCGTATCTAATATAAAAATTGTAAGAGGGTAAGATGGAATAACGTTCGCTTACAAAGAAAATATTCGAATACCTGTGGTAAATACTGTATCATGTTTCTGTATTATATGATTACTGGATTAGGTATAAGACGATTCCTTGAAAACTTCTCATGTAACTTAGAAACAAATGATGAAATTGCGAAAAAATTTGTTGGCAAAATGTAAAACAATCTTTTAAAGTGCCATATGAGAAAATAGAGTAACGCGATCTTTTAACTTACGTGGCTCACAAAAAGTCTTGACAGTGCACATTTCTATTGGATCCCCACCACGAGATCAGCTACCCTATTGGTCACCCACCTCTAGGGTGGNTGTTTCCCCCCCCCCCCCCATCAACCTGGTAGATAGTGAATATAAGTTGATCAATTTGAGATGCGAGCACAGTTTGTCTCTTAATGAAAAGATTTTCTTATCTCCTGTACAGACACCAAAAACAGTAATATGGATAATTAATCAAAGTACCGCTGTCACCAACTTATGCCAATGACGTATGGTTTGAATAACTCGTATAATAAAATTATACACATTGGATTAGAAAACTCTGCATTTGGGTTAGGTGATTTTAAACCGGTACTTCGGATCAGTGGTCAAGATTTCAATGGATTTCCTTTTACATTGGACACTTGGATAACATTCCAGGAACAATTTGAAAGTATAGATGAATTCATTCAGATACATTGTAAAGAAGATATGATTGGTCAACAGATCAACATCCCTGGCTACACTATTTGCTTCACAATCAGTTATTCAGACAAAGCAATCGAGTTGATTATGGACGATATGGAAAGGGATGAAACTGGGAAGTCTGAAGCCAAGCAAAGACGCCGATCAAGGTCTTTAGTGTTTAAACGTGCCAGTTTTGATCGGTTAAAAGCGCTATCTCAATTGATGAATTTTAGATTCGCGTATCTTTTAAAAGTTGAAAAAGCTATAAGTGTTATTATTAATAAAGTTTGTGGTTATGCTACAGATACACTCAAAAATGCTGAAAATTCACAATTTGATTACAGCGTGTCACGTAGAGCGAGCTATGCGTGATTTTGATAAGCAAATTATAAAAGACATAGACAATTATTTAAAAGATAAGGATATTCATATAGCTTTTGAAGATATATCAATTATAATATATGAGTTTGTAAATATACATTTATATACTTTAGTATCTTTTATGAATTCAGATATTTATAAAAATTTCAATAAATAAAGTTGTATATAACTTATAAGAAAATAAATACATATTATAAATCAAATATATTTGTATGTGTGTGTACTCACTTATTCTAAAACCTGACTATATCACTTATTTTTCACACCCCTTATTTATATATGTATAAATTAGTTTTAAGGCAGTAGTAGTACCAGAGGTAAAATAATATGAATCGTTTTTTCATTCGGTGGCACTTGGGACCGTCATGCTAGATCTGACCTTGACTACCTGTGGTACTGTGGACCAAACACCGCGGTACCATGGGTAGTCAAGGTCAGTTTTGTTATGACGGTCCTAGGTGCCTCCCAACTACTGACGTCTTTTTGCGCACTTCGTTTTCTGTGCTTTGCCTTCGTGATAAGAAATCGTATAGCCGTTCTGGAGCCAACCTCATTATTTTCTCTCCGTGATTCGACGCACAGAAAAATTAATCGCTACGCGTAATGGAGTTGAGCCGTCGTCCAAAATTCGGCTCGCGGCTCGTTCGTAATAGCATCTAAAGGAGATTCAAGATCACGGCGAGCCAAGCGGTTCACGGCGATGACGACGACAACCCGGTGATTGGCCTGTCATGCTGTAATTTTCTCGGCACCAAGCACGGGATTCAGCAGTGGTGTAAAGTGTGTGCGAGATGTGGTTGTCTCAGGTGTGTAGTGTGTGTGGCCGCGAGTATCCGCAGAAGTAAGCGCGACTCGAAGGGCATCAAGGAAATAATTTCGTATTGATAGTGTGGAAGTGCGAGTTATTTAACGTCTCGGTGCGACGGATTCGTTTAAGTGTGTTACGTGGCAACGCGAGTGTCAGCCATCTTGGCCTATGTAACGGTCGTGCGTGCGAGCTCATGCGTGAGCGCAAGTTTCATTGTTAATTCTATTGTTCTTTAGGTTGAGTTTAGAGTTATTTTGCAACAACACGTGTTCGCAACTAGTATGCATTTCGGTCGAAAAGGAAGGTGCGATAAAGTCGTAATTCATAATAGTCTTATCACTTAGAGAGATAGGTATGTAATTCGACGCGCGTATAGTGTGAGGCCGATTTGAAGTAATTTGAGTAACTTCGGCTGTAGTAAGTGTATGCGAGTAGTGTGTGTGCGCGCTGCGTCGCGTATTTACGCTTAGGATTATTAAGTCGATGACATATTTAGAGTAGATTTATAGGTAAGTTTAGGGAATTTCCAGATATCGCTAAAGGACCTCGCGACTTTGCTAAAGATTTTCCGTAATTTAATACTTATTTGGATAGTTTAGGGATTAATTTAGTCAGAGTAATATTACAATAAATTACTACATTCACTACTATTTTTCATACTAAATACTGAGTTGTTTTATTGTGCATGAGGCCCTTTTCCCAACACACACATATAGACCAGATTATTATTTAATAATCAGGCCGGATTAGTAAATCCCGAGTAGTCGATTTAGCGGATCCCTCTCTGGGACCATTGCTCACGAAGCTAGCTACGCGAGAGCCACCTGGCGCCCAATAGAATAACTGAAATTGGTGACTACGCGATTGAATATTCGCACGGGAAATTTCTCTCTATGTTTTTGCGTTGAGAGTCATTAGCGGTGTTACAAAATAAATAAGTTGATATTTGATGAACAGGAGCTGTTATGTGCATTAAGGGGGTGTAGGAGATAAAAGACACTGTTTTTCTGGTCCATAAAATTTTTTTAATAAAGCGCGTGATGAAAAACAAAGACCAGAGCGCAATAGTGTTTTTCTCAAAGAATCATTTTACCGTAAGAAATTTTCGATTGGACTAGTTTTTTAACAAGTTTTGAAATACAAACGGGTGTTTACACGATCTTAGTGCGATCGCAGCGCCAACCTTAAAACTAAGTAGTGCCAATAAACTTTTTATTATTTTAGTTTCCATCAATACAAATAGCACAGCGCTATTCTATTGAGATTAATGAATCATTCTACCGAAAGAAAAAGTAAATTGGACTTTTTTTTGGCTAGTTTTTTTTTGGCATTTGAAATACGAAATACCTCGTGGCGTATTTCGGAAGCTTTAACTCCCACATCCCCTTAACGGTCAATTCAATACCCGACGATGAATTATTAAGAAAATTTTTCTTCATCTATGTTTCTTCATCAGTTTTTTCTTGCAGACAAGCAGACGATCTTTAAGTGATTCGACAAGGGCTGGCAAGATTGGGACTATACTGAATATCTTTTACAAGGAGAAGTCAAGAGATTTGCGTGTTGTGATAGAACTCCTTTCGATGAGAAAGCGATCTCATTAATACAAAAGAAACAACCGATTTTGGGTTATTATGTAAAGTGCTGTGCCAAGCTGACCGCTATAGATTCATGAGATTGAAGGTATTTCGTATTACGATCTTTTGAAGAAGCCAATAGACGTAATGACTTTTTACGTAAGTTATCCTCAAATTATTAAAGAGTTTAGGAGCATAGCTCGCAAGTTTCTTTACCCGCTGTATCAAAAGTGTTTGTGGATCAGATTTGATCACGACATGATAGAAAAATGGTCACGATCGATGACGTCGTTCAAAGATTCGTCTGTAACACCTGTACACCCTATAAATTACTGTCGCGTATAAAAAAAAAATATATCATCATTACAAAAAACTAAAGTCACCCGAAATTTTTAGAGAAAACTTTTGTTCCCTGGCACAGCGAGCGACGACGCAGGAATCAGCATCAGCAGCGCACACGTGTGCGCGTGGTCCCCTCTTCTCTCCAAGCGACAAGCAGCATCAAGCATTGAATTACGCAGCGGCGTACTAGAATAAAGTGTATGTGTGTGTGAGAAGCGAGCGATGACGCAGCGGCGGAAAAGCGCGTATAACCAAGTATGTTGGTATGAGTGTGGATTGTATATACGTATGAGTGAGAGTATGATGTGTGGAAGCGTGAATAATTTTAGCCGCTCAAGTGAGCGCTCTGTAACTCGGCTATAAAAGGCAATGCGAGGCCCGTATCTGTCACTAGTCGTCGCAATTTCCAGCGCACTAGTTACCTTTCACTCCATAGCAATTAACGCTTGGATCAACAATACACTTACATTAATTAGTTACTGCAATTCATGCGTACTGATTAATACACTATTAAATTNGCTGCACTTATTTCTATGAGCTTACTCTCCTTTTCCATACAAATATTATTTGCAAGTTTATTTTGTGCTGATTTTTTTTTTTTTTTTTTAAGTGGCATTTCGAACTCGAAAGTTCATCGCCTCATCTACGCAAGCTTTCCACGTATCCCTATTTTGTGCCAACCCTATCCATTTCGCGCCGTCCTGCCCGATTTCAGTTAAGTCCGCTTTTACATTGTCCTCCCACCTGCGTCTAGGTCTACCTAGAGGTCGCGATGTATTTGGCTTTCCTTTCATTATACGCGCTGCCGTGCGATCATTTCCCATTCTTGCAACGTGCCCTGCCCATCTTAGTCTTCGCGATTTAATTATTCTGTTTATATTCGGTGACGCGTATAGGTTATGTAGCTCGTCGTTGTGCAGTTTCCTCCACTCCCCGGTTTCCTCATCTTTCTTTGGCCCGTATATTTTTCGCAGAACCTTATTTTCGAACACCCTAAAACGGTTTTCTTCCGCTTTAGTAAGCGCCCAAGTTTCGCACCCGTACAGGATTACCGGCATTATTATAGTCCTATATATCCTTACTTTTACATTTCTAGACAGCAGTTTTGATTTTAGTAATCTATTCACGGCGTAGTAGCAAGCATTACCCGAATGAAGTCTCTTGTTAATCTCGGCTTTAATTTCGTTTCGATCATTTATGGTTGTGCCTAAATATCTGAATTCGCTAACCTTTTCAAAAGTATAATTTCCGACTCTAAGATCACCCTCACCTTCGCAAATGCCCAATTTATCCATGATCATATATTTCGTTTTCGATTCGCTCACCTCTAAACCCGTGTCCTCAGCCGCCTTTATGAGAATTTCCGCGTTTCTCGCTACCGCTGCACCGTTATCCCCTAGTATGTCCAAGTCATCCGCATACCCTAGAATTTGTGTTTTTCCGTTAAGGGTTGCACCTAGCCCGCTAGTCTGCATTTTTCTAACAACATATTCTAGCGTTAAGTTAAAGAGTACTGTAGAGAGACCGTCACCTTGTTTCAAACCGTCGCGTATCATGAATGATTCGGATACGTTACCGCCTACTCGGACCTTTCCCGTGCTTCCGTTCAGACATATTTGAATTAATTTCACGAGTTTTTTTGGTACTCCGAGGAGCACCAGGATTTGATACATTTTGCTTCGTTTGATAGAGTCATACGCTTTTTTAAAGTCTATAAATAGTTGGTGTATTGTTTCGCAATGTTCCCATTTTTTCTCTAACAACTGTCTTATAGTAAACATTTGATCGCACGTCGACCTGTTACGCCGGAATCCACACTGATAGTCTCCTATTATATCTTCCGCGAAGGGCGTGAGTCTGGCCTGTATTACGTTTGATAGAACTTTGTAGCAGGTAGCTAAAAGTGAGATTCCCCGGTAGTTATTGCAATCTGTCTTATCTCCCTTTTTGAAAATCGGTATAATGATAGATTCTTTCCAGTTTTCCGGTATCGTTTCATTTTTCCAAATAGCACATACTAGTTCAAAAATTTTGAATGTAAGCGCGGTGCCCCCGTATTTAAGTAGTTCAGCTGGTATAGAATCGTTTCCCGCGGCCTTATTGTTTTTTAGTTTTTTGATCGCGGCTTCTACTTCTTTGTAGGTCGGTTCTTCCATATGGAGTTCCGCAGTGTGGATTTCGTCTCCCGTTTCCTCGCAGTTTTCATGTACGTTTAGTAACTTATCAAAATATCCTTTCCACAGCTTTAGCAGTTCATTTTCGCTTGTAACGAGATTCCCGCCCTCATCTTTCATTAATTGCGATCTACTCTGGAAACCCTTCCTAATAGCGTTAATTCCTTTGTACATCTCGCGCGGGTTATTTTCCTTACTATTAGTTTCTATTTTTCTAATCTGATTCTTTTGATACTCGCGCTTTTTGTTCCTGTAAATCGCCCCCACTTGCCTTCTTATTTCGTGGTACTCTTCTACGGCCCTATCGCCTCCATTGTGTACGCTGTCTAATTAGGCCTTTTTGCGCCTTTCAAACCAGAGTTCGAACTCTTCGTCAAACCATGGTTTGCACTTTGGTTTTTCTTTTACTAGCACTTTATTCGCCGGCCTCTTTTATCGTTTTCGATACTCCCCCAAAGACTGTTCGGGTCGTCATCTACCTCCGTCGGTGCATCCGTTTCTTCGAGTGCCTGAAACCGATTTCTTATTTCTACTTGATAACTTAATTCGTTCTATCCCGTTCCGTAGCTTTTCAATATCGAACGTTTCCACTTTGTTCACCCGTTTACTATTTTGCCAGCTACTAATTTGGCCTCTTAATTTGGCACTACTAGAAAATGATCCGAGTCGCATCCGCCCCCTATAGGGTCTTACGTCAAGCGCGTTCGTGTGGCGCTCTTATCGATAAGAAAGTGATCGATTTATTTATTTCGTGGCTCCGTCCAGCGATGTCCACGTTACTTTTGTATACTCCTTTGTGCTTAAAGCACGTACTCTTTACTATAAGATCTTTTGCCGCTGCGAAATTTATGACTCTAATACCGTTATCGTTGCTGGTTTCGTGCAGACTTTTTTTGCCTATAGTGGGCCTAAACATTTCCTCTCTCCCTATTTTAGCGTTGAAATCCCCCACTACTTTTTTGGTGTCGTAAGACGCGAATTGGTCGATTAATTGCTCCAAGGCTTCGTAATAAAGATCCTTCACTTCTTCCTCTTTGTCCTCCGTAGGACAATGCACGTTAATAACCACGTAATTGTACCACGCTCCTTCGATGACGATATACGAGAGTCTGTCGTTTACGAATTTGAAACTTTTAACCGCGTGTATAATTCTTTTGTTAATCAGGAATCCGGTACCTAGGGAATGTCCGCTCGCGCCCCCGTACATAAAGGTGAAGTTTTCGTTTCCTAACATACCGCTATCTTGCCACCGAGTTTCTTGTATAGCTACTAAGTCTAGATTGTACCCGTCAGCCTCTTTTAAGATTTCCCGGTACGCGCCTGCTCTGTATAAACTGCGCACATTCCACGTTCCTACCTTTAAGTCCCTATTGATTTTGGTTTGGTTTTGGTTTTTTTGAGCCATGATAGTAAGTGAAACCCACGCGTTTTGGATCCTGTTTCCGATCGCAGGTGAATCATCCGTTCTAGAGGTGATAACTCCCATACCTCTCTAGAACTAAGTATGAGAGCTTTCCGACTTTGATGAGGACGGAGTCAGCTCATCGTCGGACACACTACGGAATCACGCTCGTATCCTAACGCCTCCCTGCAAGGCAGCGCACCTACGCTGGCTTCGTTGCCGTGTAAGACCAGGTGGCGAATCATTCTACACATCCCCTTTCAAGGCAGTTGTCATCGCTCCCGCATTCTCCACGACAGCAGGATTTTTGTAAAGTGTGCTAAGAGAGACAGATTACAGACATAGTTAGGTAGGAGGAGAAAGTGAAATAGGAAATATTGTTGAGTGTTCGTTGCTGTGGTGCTTGCGTAGTGTTTCTAGATGAATGCGTTCGATCGCCAGTGCGGGCTCATCACACCCACGCCCGGGCCTATCGGCTGTCCGCGGCTGCTTATTCGATTTATTCGCAGCTAACCTCTTTCTCAGGGGCCGTTCCTCTATCCGCAACCTGAGGACGCGCTGTGTAGTGGTGATAGGCACCTACCCGTCCGCTCTAGACGCACAGAAAATACATTTGTCACATTTCAAAAATATAATCATAAATATTATTATACTAAAATTTATGCATTATCTTAAAAAAACCGCTGCCAATTCTTTGGCACGTAGCTTCCTTCAACATTATGTATTGCTTAATATCATAATTGTTTTTATTTCATATATAAATCTATCAATTTTTTTTTTTGTTTGTTTGATGGATACAATTATTTGCAATCAATTACATTACATATATATATATATATATATATAATTAAAGCTCTCTCTCTCAGCTGGTGAGTACTGTTCTGCTTTGCTGTTGATCTTCTTTCTTGGACCTTGTTGGATCTGATTTCGGACCTTGTTTCTGCCGCTTGTCTGTCTTCGGGCGCTTTTGTTCTAGCTTGTTGCACGCTCACTATTGCAACCTTCAAACTGAATAATAATTTACTGGAGGCTGCATTCTTCTTCTACTGTATTTTTCTCTGCAAACTTTCCGGCATCAACATAACCTGCAATTCTCCACCGCTTCGCTTTCTCTGACACGGCTTGGTCTTTCTCTCACCATTATTAAGGTGGCACCATCTCTCAATCGATATCGATCGACGATCACTACACCTCTCAGTCCGTCTAGCCCAGGTTGGTAATTTCCATACCTTCTACGACATCAACTTTCAACAAAATGAGCAAAAATAGCGAGAAGAACAGCGAATTATCATTACAATACACCATCATCTGCAAAACCTGCAAATGCCCGATACAAACCAGGGATCCGATGATGTGTGAGGTATGCGAGCACCACTTTCACTCTAGGTGCGGCAAATTTCGCACCATGCTAGTGAAATCTAAGGAGATCTATGCCTGTAGCACATGTTCTGAGAGTCTCCTCAAGAGGAAGGCTGGGACCGTGGTAGTAACACCCTCCACCACGGACAGCCCCTCGGCCAATACCATAACCAGTAGGGGAACTCTCACGAAGAAGAAGAGCATCTCAGCACCAGCCTCACAAACCTCCTCACGCAATTAATCGCCATCTCGTTCAACATCATTAAATGCGCCAACCAAGACCAAGAGTGCCACGACGATGAGCTCGCTGAAGAGTATTATGGAGAGCATCGCTGACATTTGCCGCAAGCAGGACGAGACCATCAGGACTTAAAACACCATGTCCGAAAGGGTCTCAAAGATAGAGACCAGGCTGGCCCCCATCAAAGAGCGCCTGAAAGTCCTCGATGCTTTGCCTCAGCTCACGACTCGCATGGAAAATGCTGAATCCTCCATCACTGAGCTGAAGGCACGCTAGAACGGCTTTTGTCGGGTGAAAACCCACCGCATAATGCCGTTCCCATGGCCAGCGAATCGGCTGTCATTGCCAACATCCGCAGCGAGCTGGCCGAATTAAAGAGGCACCAGGGTAGCACGTCGACGGTCATTGTCATTTCCGGCCTACAATATACGAAGGAAACATCACTGCGCCTCCTATCACACACAGTGATCTCCACACTCGACCCCACGGTCCTTAAGAGGGACATCACTGGTGCCAGAGTCGTGGGAAAACGCAATGCAGCCCCTACCACCTTGACTGCAGACAGCAGACTACCACCAATTGCTGTTTCTCTCTCATCCCATGCGCTCGTGAAATCGACCATCTCGGCGAAGGCTAGGAAGCGCAAACTGCACACCTCCGAGCTTGACGCAGCTTTGCTGGAGGAAGCTAGAGCTCCAGTCCTAGACAATCAGGGACTCATTAACATCAATGAGCTGCTTCCTCCAAATGTGCACAAGCTTCGAGCCAGGACTTGGGCGGAGGTCAAGAAGAGGCTGGGACGCAAGGCCTACGCGAGGAAAGGAAGGGTCCTCATCCGTTCCAGTAACGATGAGGAGAGGGCCATCATCATCAACAGCGAGGCTGACCTGGATGCTTTCTTAGCCCGAACGCCGCCAGAAGACTCCCTCAACCACCGTCATCATCGACATCGTCCGCCACATCTTCATCTACCTCCAAGGTAACTCTGTCTGAAGGTCTAAAGGTCTGCCATTTTAATGCGAATTCACTAACGGGTCACATTGAGATGGTCAGACTCTTCCTGTCCACTCGTTCTCCCTTCCACGTAATAGCTGTAACTGAAACTTGGCTCTGTGACAAGATAACATCCATCCCTTCACTGGATAATTACATACTATACAGACGCGACAGAAACAGAAACCGTGAAGGTGTAGCCCTCTACATCCATCATTCATTGACAGCTAGTGTTATTTTGTCGTCAGACAGCGACTGGTCCGGCAAGCCAGGTAAACCGGAATATCTCTTTTGTGAGATATCTGCAAAGGGAGTATCACCAATCTTGGAGGGAGTTATGTACCGTCCACCATATGCCTCTTTCATCCAAGGCTCTAACTTCGTAGAACAACTCACCACCCTTATGCACAATTACTCAACGAAGGTCATTATGGGTTATTTTAACCCTGACCAACTTCCCTCATCTGAAGATGCCAACTTCATCAGGGCTCTCATTGAGGAAAACTCCCTAAAATCGATTCCCTATGGTGCTACTCACCATAAAAAGGAATCTGACACCTGGCTTGACCTCTGCTTAATCGATGAGCAGGATCGCCTGCTCTCACACTGGAAGACAGAGACCCCATTCATCAACGGACATGACCTCATCACGGCCACTCTTAACGTACAGATTCCACGTTACGTACCTCAAACATACTCTTACAGAAACTACAAAGGAATTTGTGCTGAGAAGCTAAGGGACTTCCTTAGCACATGTGACTTCCTTAGCACATGTCATCTTTCGCAACGTCATCACTCGACGAATGCATCACCATCCTTAACGCTAACTTAACAAACGCTATAAATCATCTCGCCCCATTACGAACTGTGACTCCAGGACGAAAACGTCATCCGTGGTTTACCACGGCTCTTCGTGACCTCTTGACAGAACGTAACAGACTCTATAGGCGATTTCGAAGAACTCGTCTACCCTGGGATCTGTATTTTTACCAAATAGCAATGGACGAAGCTCATCGACGGGTCGAGGAAGCCAGGCTGAATTATTATTATTCACGCCTGTCAACCCTGACTGATGTCGCTGAGATTTGTAGAGAGCTTGAGAACCTTGAAATAACCACTTCCAAGGCACCCACTCCTTCTCACTTCTCCTCAGATGACCTCAACAAGCACTTTAGCTCAATTTCTAGTGATCCTCTCACTCCTGCTGTTGAGGATTATCTGCGTACCCTTGGGAGTATGGATTTTCCTGAACATTTCAATTTCAGGACTATAACAGAATTGGATATATTAGCTGCTGTAAATCACTTCAGCACCCAGGCTAGAGGTAGCGACGGCATCCCACAGGTTGTTATTTCCAAAGCACTGCCTACACTCGCACACTTATTATGTCGGATTTTCAACCTGTCCGTGAGCGAGGCTCGCTTCCCCTCTGCCTGGAAGCTGTCGCTGGTGCGAGCACTAAATAAGGTCAGTTCACCAACATCCCTGACTGACTACCGGCCGATTTCCCTCCTCTGTTTCTTATCCAATTCGCTGGAGTGGCTGGTGCATAGGCAAGTCACTGAGTACCTCGAATTAAGACTCTTCCTTGACAATCTACAAACTGGCTTCCGCACTGGTCACAGCACACAGTCTGGCTTGATTAAGCTGATGATGATATCAGGCTTGGTGTAAACAGAAAAAAGGTAACGCTTCTTCTTCTCATTTGACTATAGCAAGGCGTTTGATACTGTGTGTCACGTCAGGCTCCTCAGAAAGCTATCCTCCTTCGGCTTTTCCAAGCAAGTCATTCGCTGGCTTGCCTCTTATCTCACAGGAAGAGAGCAGGCCGTCATTGGTGACAACAACGAACCCTCCACTTTTCGCCCCCTTAACATCGGTGTGCCACAAGGATCTGTTCTAGGTCCATTGTTGTTCGCGTTGTACATCAATGACATCGGCTTCTGCCTAGATTCTTATGCGGATGACTTGCAAATATACAGCCAATGCCAGCTGGAGGAGCTGGATTCTTATTCTGCCAAGATGAGTGCTAACGCCGACAGGATAATAGGCTGGGCTGCGCAAAATGAACTCAAACTTAATGTCCTCAAAACTAAGGCAATCGTCTTAGGCTCACCCTACTATATCAACACTTTACCAACTGTAGCTAACACCTTTATCAACATAGTGGGAGCCCGGGTCGATTTTGAATCATCTGTGCGCAATCTGGGATTGGTGCTTGATTCCAAACTAACGTGGAAAAAGCATGTTACACAACTGTGTAAGCGTGCTGACTCATTAATGTACAGGCTATATTTCTTTAGGAAGAGCACCAATCTCAGGCTGCGCAAACATCTCGTGCAAACGGCCAAACGCTTCTATTTCCGATTATAGACTGCTCACTCGTATACTGCGACCTAAGACAGGAACTTGACACTAAACTGCAGAGACTAGTAAACACTGGAAAACGTTACATCTATGGTGTAAGGAGGGACAAGCACATCTCCCCTTACAGGCGTGAGTTGCAATGGCTTACCACCGCTAGAACTTCGCTGCCTGTTTTTTACGAAAATTGTTTAACACAGCTGTGCCCTCTTTTATCATGGCCTTTTTTGACTTCCACGTCGCACTCAGGCCTGTCAGGGGGGAGGTGACACCCTTGGATATTCCAGCCTTCACGACGGAGTCGCTGAGGAATTCATTCCATGTAAGCGCCTCATACCTCTGGAATTCTCTACCATCACATATACGCAATATACGATCTATCTCACACTTTAAACAGTTAGCAAAACAACATTTCTTCAACCTCGAAAACACACCGCAGTAAACATCACCTCAGACTCAGTCTTCATCCCTCATCCCACCAAATCTCATCGAGCTCATACTAAACATTAACATAACATTAGGAAGAGCACCAAGAGCCCCTCTCACACACTCAAACAACAAAACAAAAATACCTATATATATATATATATATATATATACTTATTTATTATCATTTCGATAAATTTATTTGTACAACATAATGTACAGTAATGAAGACAATTTAATCTGTGACGGTTCGACTTTCCCCGTGTGTTGAGTAGTCAGCCGGACGCCAGGATTTGGTTAGGGGAAAGGTTAATTGAAGAGACTGTTTATGTAATTAATAACAAAATAGATATATTCTAGTAAGTATGATAACAAGTTGATAGTTCAATTATTAGTCTCCATCTGTAACAGAAAGCGAAATCGCGATTTGTTTAGAATATTTTGCCTTTACAATCGGTCTAGCTTAATCTAGTGCGGTTAACGGTACATCAACACGACGTTGCCGGAGTTACGTGGTTTCGGTGCATTCGTCGGTTTTGCGGACGCGGTATCGGAGTTTCGGACGGTGACACGGGTTTGGGTTATCGACGGGTTTTCAGGGGTTGGGTATCCCTCAAGTCCATAGAGTCGCGAGCACACGGCTCTACGGATCGAGGTCGCTCGTCTCGTTCTTCTCCTTATCCTGTTTGCTCACAGTGACCAGGCGAATCTCGAGAGGTCGGCGTGTGGTCGGTTTCGCACGGGCAGGAGTCGGTCGCTGCTTCACCAGAACGTGAGCGTACGACCTGGGAAATCGTCGGCGGGGCTTTAGTTATTTTCTCAGCCCCGTGTGCTCACGGTGGCGTAAGCTGATTGACTCGGAGCCGTATTTATTTATTTCATGTGCGAGACTTGCGTCTCGTCACAAATCTCTCTCTCTCCCTCTCTCTCTCTATCTCTCTCTCTCTCTCTCTCTCTTCCTCGCTCATATCTTCGAAACTAACTGGTATCGTAAACATCCCAAAGAAAGGGATCAAGATGCTATATAATACTAAGTAAAACTAAAATTTTAAATCGATTATTGCCTTTCTACTCCAGTTATCACGTCACGTAAAAATAACGATTCATAGTATACAGGGTGAGAAAAAAAATTTTAAAGCTTAATATCTTTGAAACTAACTGGTTTCGTAAACAACCCAATAATAGGGATCGAAGTGCTATATAATGCTAACTAAATCAAAAATTTGAACTTGATTAATGCCCTTTTATTCCAGTTATCGTCTGCCATAGAAAAACGACTTTTTTCAGTTTATGATGTTTTTCTTCGATGAACTGACTTAAAATTAAAGTAATATATATTCAATAACCATATATTTTTTTAGAAAGGTTCGACATTTAGTTTTCGAGTTATAACAGTTTCAAAAAAGCGCACTTTTTGGTGTATAATAAAAAAACGACGAAAGATAATATAAATTCTCCGCGGTAAAAAGATAGGTAATTTTATTCTCTTTCATGTGCATATTAAGCAATTTACTTTTTATTAACTTTTTCAATAACTGTATTGGAAAAAACTAAAATCTCAAAACTAAAAAATCGCTATAAAAAAAAACAAGCCTACAAAATGTAAAACGGACTGTATCCCCATCATGCTATAGTAAAAACGAAGAAGATGAGAGTTGGTGGATTAAAATCCACTGAGTAGAAGCTGAGATACAGATATCGACGAACGAACACACACACGAACACACACACACACACACACACACACACACACACACACACACACACACACACACACACACACACACACACACACAGACACATACACACACGCACACACACACCGCGCGGGGAGCCTGTAACCCCGTAGGCGGCACGTCCCCCGGGTGGCTGATGGGGGAGTGCTCGCCGGGGCGCCAGCCCTGGAGGGTAGAGCAGAAATAAAATATGCTTCGTGGACCAACAGGCCGCCGTGTTTGCCGTGCGGTGCGACCCGTGAGCTGCCAAAATAAGATCCTGGATAGGGAGGCGATCTGAGGTTGCGCGCCGAAGTGACCCGAACTATCATTGGCTTCTGCTGACGGCAAGATGGGAGACCGGTTACCTAGCTCGTACCGGTCAATCGGTTTAAGCGAGTGCGTGCTGCCGTGTAACGCCTGCCGGAAACTCTCCAGAGAGGCAATCACCTTGGTTCAGGGAGAAGGGCTCGAGAGAGCAGAGGTGGGCTAGCGCCTTCGGTCAGGTACCGGGACCATGTCAGCTGCCTCCATAGACGGGGGGATCCAGGGGGTCGGACACATGCCGGGATGAACAAACACTGTTTGCAACATGGAGAAGAGAATCGAACATGAAGGAGAAACAAGGGAGGATTTATACACACTGACGGTGACAAAATCGCAAGATGGTGGACTTGCTCAGGATAAGAGCAATACATTGGAAGGCAAACAGCAGGTCGCAGGAAAGTGCAATAAGCCAGGTGATGTGGATGAGGAAAAGAGGATGCTCGAGGCCTGGAATAGAATCCGGGCAGCAGCGAATACCGAGCAAAAGCTGCTTGAGACGATCGAAGGTTATTTGGAAGGCGCTTATGAAGTTGCGTACACCGCACACAATTTTCACAAGTGCGTGAAAAAGGACCTGCAATAGGTGCAACGGAGCATGAAACGCCTTAGTAGCGTAAGAGAAGCCACAAAAAAAATGATCGATAGCTTTGGGCTGATGGTACAGAGCAAGCCCTGTCCCAGGCTGTGGACAAGCGCCCAGTCACAGGATCCACAGACAACTAGCGCAGACATGAAAAGGAAAGAACGCTCACCTGAACAAGAGCTTTCCTCGAAAAAGAAGAAGGACGAGGAACAGAGACTTGCGCCAAGCATGGGGACCCCAAGAAGCCCTAGGAGCTCATCTGCCAACCGAGACACGCAGCCGCCTTGGGAGGAGGTGGAAACCAAAAGACGGAAAAAAAGAACAAAGAGGACGGTAATAAGCTCATTAGAGCCTGGAACCAAAAGGGCACTGGTGGACAAAGACCACCAAGGCCAAGACCTTCTCGACCAGACGCACCAGGGGAATTCTGACAAGCGGTGGAAGTGGTCCGTCAAGCAGGTACCGAAGTAAGATCCCTGCAAGAGCAAACGGTCTTCGAAATAAAGGACCTCGATATCCTAACAACCAAGGCCGATATAGTGGAAGCACTAAAGAGGGAGTTTCAAAGTAGTGAAACATTTGAAGTAGAGGAAACGGCAGTAAAGTCGGTGCGATCAGCTTACGGCGGTACCCAGACAGCGGTCATACAAATGCCAGCAACAATGGCTAAACAGGTGATAGGGAAGCAGAAAATCAAGATTGGATGGGTAGTCTGCAGAATCCGGGAGGTCCAACGAGGAAAACGGCCGCTTAGATTTTATAATGCCTAGGTTTTGGGCATATCTCCAGTAAGTGCACAGCAACACAGGACCGAAGTAACTGTTGCTACAGATGTGGGATCACAGAACACAAGATAAAGAACTGTAGCAGCCAACCAAATTTTATTCTCTGTCGTGGGAAAGACACAGAAGGAAAAGGTGACCATGCAGCTGGTAGCTACACATGCCCAGTTTACAGAGCGGCAGTAGAAGAGTTGAAGGAGAAAAGAAAATGAGGATAGTTCAGCTAAACCTTAACCACTGCGAGACGGCGCAGGACTTGCTTATCCAGCACATCAGTGAGACGAACACTGACGTGGCCATCATCTGTGAGCAATACAGAGATCTTGACGAGTCATCATGGGAAGCAGATGGCACTGGTAGAGCGGCGATCTGGGCATGTGGGAACGTCGCTCTCCAGGAAAAAATGAGGACTCGGGAGGAAGGATTTGTTCGCGCAAAGGTAGCAGGTATACACGTATACAGCTGCTATGCCTCGCCAAATGCACCGATCGAACAGTACGAGCAGCAGCTGGATCGACTCGTGCAGGATGTCGAGGGAAGAAAGCCAGTAATCATCGCAGGTGATTTTAATGCATGGGCCGTAGAGTAGGGCAGTCAGAGGACGAACCAAAGAGGACGGGTGCTCTTGGAAGCATTGGCTCCTCTAGACCTGGTGTTGGTTAATCAGGGTAGCACTCACACCTTCAGCAGAGGAGACACAGGATCTATTGTAGACCTGACCTTTGTTAGTAGTTGTCTAATTGGCTCAATTGACACGTGGACCGTGAGTGATCACTACACAAATAGCGACCACCAGGCCATAATAATAGAGGTAAGGAAATCAGAGCAGAGAACCAGCGCGAGTACAAGGACCAATAGAATTAGTTGGAAAGCAAAGAATTATGACAAGGAGATGTTTCTGCTGGCATTGGAAGAAATGCAACCACAAGGATCAGCGAACAGCAAGGCAGAACAGGTAATGGAAAATATTACCCGAGCCTGCGACGCGGCCATGCCAAGAAGAGTACCCAACAATAGACGATCACCAGCATACTGGTGGGATAAAGCGGTAGAAGGTGCACGCAGCGAGTGTCATCGGACCAGAAGACGAGAACAACGGGCAAGGAAGAAATACTACAAAACTGGAAGAGGCCAGGAGGTAGTAGAGGCCCGCAAAGAAGAAATGAAGGACGCTAAAAGGAACCTTAAACGGACAATCCGCGCAAACAAGCGACGGTGCCTTAAAGAGTTGCAGGACGAAGTCGAACGGGACCCCTGAGGCCGTCCTTATAAAGTCTTATTGAAGAAGATAAAAGGAAGCTATGTACCGCCTCCCAAATGCCCGGAATTGATGCACCGTATCGTGACTACGCTGTTCCCTATCCAGCTAAATGAAGCATACGGGATCGAGGCAAGGACAGACGACGAAGCTATTCCCCCAATCACCACGGAGGAGCTGCTGGCTGCATGCAAGAAGATGGAAAACAACAAGGCTCCAGGCCCGGATGGCATACCCAATATTGCATTGAAACATGCTATCAAAGCTCGCCCCGAAGTCTTTGTAGATTTGTACAACACATGTCTCGAAGAAAGGACGTTTCCTACAGACTGGAAAAAACAGCATCTTGTGTTGCTACCCAAAGGAGATAAGCCACCTGGAGAAGCCACATCGTACAGACCGCTATGCATTCTGGATACCCCGGGCAAGATTCTAGAACGCATAATCTGCGTAAGGATGGACCAGGCCATAGAAGGATCCAGTGGACTTGCAGAGCACCAATACGGCTTCAAGAAGAAGCTCTCTACCCTGGACGCTGCCGGCTTGGCGATCGACACTGCCCGAACAGCAATAAAAGGGAACAGATGGAAAGGAGGATCCAAGAAGTACTGTGCCATCGTCACACTGGACGTAAAAAATGCGTTCAACTCGGCTAACTGGAGTAAGATTCACGAGGTATTGCGAAACCAGGAGGTACCTGGGTATGTAAGAAGGATTATGGCTGACTACCTTAAGGACAGAATCCTACTATACGATACGGAGAACGGCACTGAAACCTATAAGGTCACAGGAGGCGTTCCCCAGGGGTCCGTGCTGGGCCTACCATTGTGGAATATCATGTACGATGGAGTTCTAAGACTAGAACTACCCCAAGGGGCAACGGTCATAGGATTTGCGGATGACATCGCAGTCGTAGTAGTGGCGAAGGACAAAGACGAGGTGGCAGAAACTGCTAACGAGGCTGTACGTATGATACACGAATGGCTCACGGAGATGGGCCTAGAATTAGCCAGCCACAAAACGGAAGCTATTCTGATTACCAGTAGGAAGAAAATAGAAGAAATGACACTGATAGTAGATGGACATGAGATCGTTTCTCAACCGACCATCAAGTACCTGGGTCTCACCATCGATGCAAGACTTAATTTTAAACAACATCTAGAAGTAGTAAGCGATTAAGCAGCAAGAGTTGGCGCAGCTCTATCACGATTGATGCCACATCGATTATTCTGTACGGGGCAGATGCCATGTTGGTGAAAAGTTACGCACGAAAGATGTCGACAGTGTACAGGAGAAGTGCACTTAGGGTCGCATCAGCTTACCGAACGGTATCGGACGAAGCGGCCTGCATCATAGCAAGCATGCCGCCTATCGACCTTTTGGTAATAGAGAGGAAGGACGTATACGAGGCAAAGAGACGGATTAACGACAACACCCATAACGAAATCTGGGATTCCGCAAGGAAGCAGACAATGACTGAGTGGCAAAAAAGATGGGACTCCGTCGATAAGGGGCGATGGACACATCGCCTCATACCAAGAATAGAGGACTGGACGCAAAGAGGACATGGGGAAGTTAACTACTACCTCACACAGTTTCTGACGGGGCACGGATGCTTTCGGGCGTACATACACAGATTTAAAATAGAGGACCGTCCAAACTGCCCAGTTTGTTTGGACGCTAACGAGGATGCGGAGCATGTCTTCTGTGACTGTTCGCGATACCAAATGGAGCGAGAAGAACTCGAGTGTTACCTCCAGACAAGTGTGACACCTGAATCTATGATGACAGCCATGTTGTCGACGGAGGATGGTTGGCACGCAGTAGACAACTACGTAAGGACCATCCTCAAGAAGGTTAGAAATGACGAAGAGAATAGAAGGAAAAGATAAGGCAAAACAGCCAAGTTAAATGCTGCTAGACGAAGGCCACTGAATCACAAGTGCGAAATGCTCCTCTGACTGATGCAGAGGAACGTAGATCATCGGTTTAAGTGCTCCTTAGACCGATGCTGAGGAACGTAGGTAACTGAGTGGGAGCCCAGACTCCCTCACCCGATGCAGAGGAACGTAGGTGTCGGGGTTGAGTCTGTTCAGAGGATGACTGGACGATGCTGCACGAAGTAGACCACCGGACGATGCAGAAGGAAGTAGACGCCCGGAAGATGCAGAAAGAAGAAGATGAGTTGATGACTTCATCAAATAGAAGAGGGCAACAAGCCTTTCGTCCCCCCGCGAAGGATTGCTTAACGGTGATACCGTGGGGGTAAAGGACGTAGAGGACGACGCTAGGTGCGCCTTGCTGAGTTTCGGCAGAGCCACGGAGAGGATTCGCGCTACGGCTGGGTGCATCAATCTGGCCGTAATGCGAACGGTTTTTAGTTGGTGAGAATCCAACACACGGTGACACTGGGGGTGGGTGGCCTCGGCTGCCTCACCGTCAGTGTCATGTCATGGNAAAAAAAAAAAAAAAAAAAAAAAACACACACACGCATCCATACCGACATTTTCTGAAAACACTATTTTTCGACTAAAAATGCATCAAAACACACTTCCTACATGTTTTTACACAAACTCAAAAAATTACTATTACAAGGCTTCCTTAGGAAGGAAGCAATTATCAAAACAGAATAGTTTGTATATGCATAGTAACATTTAAACACTTGTTCTATTTTTGTTTAGTAGACTATTCAATACACACATTATTTTCATGATAAATAAGAATTCTCATTTCTTGTGTTGAATATCCATTACCTATCATCCCGGACCTACCACTATTATTATAAACATTCTTTCTATTATTATTTAAGTTACAATTATTATTATTATTTATAATTTATATAAAATCATTTTTCTGCTAAATTCTTAAAAACATAATTGAATAAAATCTTTTTATTATTCTTTTATCTGAATTCACACTTGTGATCCAGTTTGGCTAATGTTCATTACTTGATAATTTAAAATAATTTGTCTGTTTATTGGCTGGCGAGTAAAAGTATACGAAGTATACGACACGATGACTAATATACTTTGATATAGGGTTCTCTAACCTCAACATATTTTTCCAAACGCATTTATAGCATTACTATTGCACCTATGTCCGTTGTATCGCTATCGACTTGACATCTATTTACCTAATCTTTCTCGAGGAAAAAGTTTTATTCGAAAAGATTACTTTATTTGCGAAATATTGCATGCTGAAATTTAGCTCAGTAATTTTCTATTCGTTGGGGCGGTCTTCCTCTCCTGAGATTTTTCAGCCTTCCAGTCACGTGGCTTCCGGTCATTCATGGCGCGCAAATTTGAATAGTCGAGAAAATAAAGCAATGAACCATCGATGTTTTAAGCAGCACCTAATGTTAATTCGGTTATTTGCGTTCAATTCGTCAGAGCATTTACAAAAATTGTAAACTGAATTCATCAATTATTTTAAAAATTGCATTTTTGTATATAAAATATGCATTTTGGAAGTGCATTTCGAAAAGACAATAAATAAATAAAAATTCACAATTCGGTAAGTATTGATGGAAATGTGTCCAGTATTGTTACTCGGAGGTTTTTGGGGTCGCTGAAGACAAATATCGGGACGGCAACGGTCTTCGAGGTACCTGGTACCCAGGGTGGACAGTACCAACGTCGTCTCCACGAGTTTTAGGGAAATTTGTAACAAAATTAGTTCAAACTTGTTACTCAAGGGTTTTCGGGGTCGCGAAACACGAATATCGTGACGGCAACGGCCTTTAAGGTACCTGGTGCTCAGGGTGGACAGTACCAACGTCGTCTTCTAGAGTTTTATGGAAATTTTTAACATAATTAGTCGAAAGTCGTTACTCGGGGTTTTACGTGTCGCCAAACACGAATATTGCAATGGCAACGGTCTCCGTGGTACCTGGTGCCCAGGGTGGACGGTATCAACGTCATCTCCGAGAATTATCTTGAGTATTACATATTTTTACTGTTGATACCGTATAATGTAATACATGTATAGTCTCTATAAAAGTGATGAAATCTTCTATGAAAAAACCTTTTTAAAAGGTAAAATATTGGCGAGTAAAAGTTTCTTTATAAAAGTCGTGAAATCCCAAAAAAAAACATAACTGTCAAGCAATTGTTTTTCATATTTTTCAGGTATATATGCAGGTACATTATTTTATAAAATAAAATATTTTTTACTTAAATTCTTACTTGATACATTAGTTTGGATTCATAAGTAAAATTTCAAATTACTCTTCTTCCTTGGCATTTCTAAAAGTATATTTAATCATATACTTTTAATCCATAGTTCAGAAGTTATTAGAAAAATGTAAAAAATATTAAAATCTTGAGTCGTATTTCCAATATTATATTGGTTTTAATTATTTAAATAGCTCCTGAACTATGGATTAAATTATGCGTATACCTGAGAAATATGAAAAACAATTACTTGATATCAGTTATGTTTGTTTTCGGGATAATGCGGATAATTCGGGGTAAAACTTTTACTCGCCAATATTTTACCTTTTAAAAAGGTTTTTTTATAAAAGATTATTATTACACCACATCAGGACCAGAATCAAAGGATGAACGTTATACGTCTTCACTGGAAGATCTATAATTTATTTAAATTTATTAAGAGATGCATTTTTTTGATCTCGAAATATTCCATTAAGATGTTTTTTAAGTAATTTTAAGGTTTAGTTTTTAACGTGGGTAACACGACATCACCTATCGGTAGACTCGCAAACTACACGACAATGGGCGCGTACACGTACGTTGTTGTAAAATTCGAAACGGCGCAACTTTGCAACGACCGATTTATTGCGACAAATCAATAGTAAATAATTAAGACGTGTTTGAGCTCTTGTTGGTAAAATTTTTTCTCCACATTCACAGAAGGAAAGAAATGTATTTTTTTACACGCGCCCTATCGTTTTAACTCCTTGGAAAGGAAAATCCAAAACACATGCGCCAAAACAAGGATATATCAAATAAATCTCGACATTATACAAGCGTTTGTATTACACTCAATTCAACAGTAGCTCATAAGTAATATAAAATAATAATGTTTCTTTTCGTGTATCGGCTAGTTCAACAAATGCGATATACAATCACGTATACGGTTATCGCGTTAGCTCAGCGACCGCAAATAGCTGGCGCCTATGATTTTGAAAAGCGTTTAATGTTAAAAAGCGGTCAACCTCTTTGAAAAGAAAAATCCAAAATAGATACGCACGCGTGGTTAATTTTTAGTAGTAGCTTCGAGGATAATTAAGGCGGAAATAAGCGAGGAGAGAGAGTATAAAAAGTGATTTACACGATTCGCACTTCGAAAATTTCACTTGCATTATTATAACAAACTTTGGTTTCATTTTCTAAAGTATTGTTATAAGCGCGTGCACAGCCCATTGTAGCCCACGTATATACGATTTTATGTGTATTACGAGCTAAGTAAAATTAAAGTTTTTACGACGACGAACGTGGGGTTGGCGAGCAAAGCGAGCAGGGGGGTATCCCCTTAGTTTCTATACAAAAATATTTGTCAGAAACTTTGTAAAACGTATTAGAACGTATAAAGTATGCGCTGTGCCTCCCAACACAGGTGCGCAACACCTAGCGCCTCGCATGCACTAGGATTTCTTTATTTTCGAGGGATTTTACACGCGATTGCCGACGTATGGGAGTACGCTGGGGAGAGGTGGGAAAGGAAAGAAGTCGAACACAACAACACCTTATTCACTTTTCTCTACATGTATTTCGCCCAGCCCTTCTCTATAACGTGGTAGCCCAAGCCGTCCACACAAAGTAGCCACGCAGGGCTTGCAGATATTCGCACTCTCCACACACACACACACACACACACACTCTTCGCCACGCTAGTCCTGAGGCTCTCACCTCTGAACCCAGCTGACGCTCTCTCTTTCTGCTCTCCGTAAGTACTAAACGCCTTCACTCGACACTCCTCTTTCGAACTGCTATTCTGCTGTTTTCTGCCTTCGGGCGTGTTTTTTTTACAGTTCGTTGCACGCTCCTTATTGCAACCTTCAGCCTGTCATAATTTTCGCTGGAGGCTGCACTCACCACACGCTGTTAACTCAACTGCAACTTTCGCACTCAACTCTAACCTCAAATTGTTTCGCTTGGCTTGGCTTCGCTTTTCTCTTGCTCTTCCTGCATCTCTACTCTCCAATCAGCACACGAGGCGACATCTCACGAGACGACGGGGAAGATCTACGTCGGTCAACATCTACACGGGTCGGTGCGTTTCTCTGTCTCTTCTTTCTCCTCATATTCTCCTCCAACTGCCATTTGGTGAGGAGCTCAGCATTCATTTCTCTGTCGGTAACTTCCAACTACGATCATCTACTCCAACGCTCTACATTATCGACTGCCAGTAAGTTGCCGGCAAGAATGAGTGTAACAGGAGAGAAGGTTACGGAGGCGTACCAAACCATCTGCGAACACTGCAACAGGCCTATACAAACCAAGGACCCGAAGCAGTGCGAGGTTTGTCGCAACTCCTTCCACACACGTTGCGTAACCTTTCGATCTGTGGTGTTGAAAGGCGTCCCGACGCTCGCGTGTGCAACGTGTGCTGACTTAAACACCAGAGCCAAGCTAGACGCTTCACTCAACGCCAGCACGTTGCAGAGGACTGGCAAGAGGGCCAAAGCAACATCAGCGCCCTCTTCGACTAGCACTTCGCGCAACCAATCGCCGGTGCGTCCATCAGCAACTTCCTCTGCAAGGAAGGACGTCACTCTGCAGGAGATCCTTGCAGCAATAAAGGACGTCCGCGCGAGGCAAGATGAAGCGGCGATGTCTTTGAGAGATAATTCCACCAAACTCTCGGGGTTAGAGACGAGGTTGGGCCTACTGGAGCACCGACTCATCGCCCTGGACGACCTGCCCTTGCTCCAAACTCGCATAGCAAATGCAGAGCAGACGATCCTGGAGCTAAGGGCACAAGTTGAAGATCTGTCGTCCAGGCCCCCTCCTGCGCCGACCCCTCATCACATCTCGTCCGACAACGTTTCCCCTTCTAACAATGTCCCCTCGGAAATTGCCAGTCTCCGAAGGGAGCTGCTGAAGATCAAGCAGCAGCAGGGGAACAACAACAACAACGTCGTTGTTCTGACAGGGCTGCGCTACACGAGGGAAACATCCATTGACCTGCTGGCCTTCGCTGTGGTGTCTGCCCTTGACCCCACGGTCCTCAAAAGGGACATAGCCGGGGCAAGGATCATGGGAAGAGTGAATGAGGCCGCTGACACCCAGGCTACTGACAGCAGACTTCCACCGATTGCTGTCACCCTCTCTTCTCATGCTCTCGCTCGCTCAACCATCAGAGCGAAGATAAAGAAGGGCAAGCTGCACACGGCGGAGCTCGACGTAGGTATCCTGGAGGAGGCAAAGGCCCCAAACCATCAGGGGCTAATCAACGTCAACGAGCTGCTTCCTCCAGAGATACATAAACTGCGCGTCAGGACCAGACAGGAGGTCAAGAGTAGGCCCGGATGGAGGTCCTACGTCAGGGACGGTACAATCTTCGTCCGGTCCCCCAACAACTCGGACAGGGCCACCATCGTCAGCAGTGAGGAAGACCTGGACGCTTTTTTAGCCAGGATCCCTCCAGCCAGCACCAACAGCAGCAGCAACAACAACAACAACAGCACCATCATCCACTGAAGACGACGCTCTCACACACTCACATCATTCGTCCTTCGCCACCATCATCGTCATCTAAATCAACATCAACATCATCCAAGGTAACTCTGTCCGAGGGACTAAGGGCCTGCCATTTCAATGCTAACTCTCTCACGGGTCACATTGAGATGGTAAGGCTCTTTTTGTCTACTCGTCCCTTCTTTCACGTAATTGCTGTAACTGAGACCTGGTTAGACGACAAAATCAAAACCATCCCTTTACTGGACAACTACATTCTACTCAGACGAGACAGAAACCGGAATGGTGGAGGTGTGGCCCTCTACATACACAACTCTCTCACAGCTAAAATCATCACTTCATCCGACGGCACTTGGTTGGGCAGGCCAGGGAAGCCTGAGTATCTCTTCTGTGAGGTCTCAGCGAGGGGAGTTAACCCTATCTTTGTCGGCGTTGTTTATCGACCACCCCATGCCCCTTTCATCCAGGGCAGTGACTTTATGGAAAAACTAACCACGCACATGCACTGTTACTCTACTAAACTTGTCATGGGTGATTTCAACGCTGATCAGCTCTCCTCTTCTGAGGATGCCAATTTCATCAGGTCATTCATAGATGAGAACTCACTTCTGTCGGTTCCCTATGGTGCAACGCACCACAAACAGGACTCCGACACCTGGCTTGACCTCTGCTTAATTGACGAGCAGGATCGCCTTCTCGCACACTGGAAGACCGACACTCCATTTATTAACGGACATGATCTTATAACGGCCACACTCGACGTACAGATGCCACTTCACGTACCTCAAACTTACTCTTACAGAAACTACAAAGGCATCTGCGCCGAGAAGCTAAGGGACTTCTTGGGTGCGTGCGACTGGTCATTGCTCGCTACATCATCACTTGACGACTACATCACACTGTTGAACGCTAACTTGACTAACGCCATAAATCATCTCGCCCCATTACGAACAGTGACCCCACGAAAGAAACGTCACCCGTGGTTCACCACGGCTCTTCGTGACCTAGTGAAAGAGCGGGACAGACTCTATCGACGTTTTTACAGATCGCGTCTCCCCTCAGACCTACTAATCTATAGATTAGTTAGGGATGACGCTCATCGGCAGGTCGAGGATGCCAGGCTGAATTATTACTATTCACGCTTGGCGTCTCTGACTGACGCCGGTGAGATCTGGAGAGAGCTACAGAGACTTGGAATCACCACCTCCAGGGAATCACCTCCCTCTCGTTTCTCTACTGAAGACCTCAACAGGCACTTTAGCGGAATTTCCACCGATCCGCTGGCCCCTGACGTTGCGGACTACCTGCAAGGGCTCGAGAGTCTGAACACCCCCGAACACTTTAACTTCAGGGAGATAACGGAATCGGACGTTTTAGCTGCGATAATGCACTTTGACTCCCAGGCAAGAGGCAGCGATGGCATTCCACAGGGCATAATTCAGAAGGCATTGCCAGTACTCGCTCCCTTTCTCTGTAGAATTTTCAACCTGTCCCTGAGCGAGTCATGCTTCCCCTCTGTCTGGAAAAAGTCTCTAGTGCATGCGCTAAACAAAGTCAGTTCCCCAACATCTCTTACTGACTATCGTCCGATCTCCCTTTTATGTTTTCTGTCAAAGGCACTGGAATGGCTGGTACACAAACAAATATCTGAATATCTGGAATCGAGGCTCTGCCTTGATGATCTTCAAACCGGCTTTCGCTCCGGACATAGTACTCAGTCAGGCCTGATAAAGTTGACCGACGATATCAGGCTAGGGATAAACAAAAAGATGGTTACACTTCTCCTCCTCTTCGATTTCAGTAAGGCGTTTGATACTGTGTGTCACGTCAAACTTCTCTCTAAACTAACCTCCTTCGGTTTCTCGAAACAGGTCATCCGCTGGCTTGCTTCATACCTTACGGGCAGAGAGCAGGCTGTCATTGGTGATAAGGGCGAGCTCTCCACCTTTCGCCCTCTCAACACGGGAGTCCCACAGGGGTCCGTCCTGGGCCCCCTGCTATTCTCGTTATACATCAATGACATCGGCTTCTGCCTTGACTCAGACACCTATCACCTCATTTATGCGGATGACCTCCAGATCTACTGTCAATGCCCCCTCGAGGAGCTGGACTCCTGTTCCGTTAGGATGACAGCTAATGCCGAGAGGATTTCAGGCTGGGCAGCACAAAATTTCCTGAAGTTAAACGCCAGCAAAACTCAGGCGATCGTCCTGGGCTCCCCATACTACATAAACGCTTTACCAACTGTAGCTAACACCTACATAAACATAGGAGGAGTCCGGGTCGAGTATCAATCATCCGTGCGCAGTCTCGGGTTATTGCTAGATTCGAAGCTAACCTGGAAAGAGCATGTCAAGCAAATATGTAAACGTGCTCACTCTTTAATGTATCGTCTAAACTTCTTTCGAAAAAGCACTAACCTTAGACTGCGCAAACATCTTGTGCAGGCTCTCCTGTTTCCCATCATTGACTATTGCTCACTGGTATACTGCGACTTGACTAAAGAACTAGACCTCAAACTACAGAGACTGGTAAATACAGGAATTCGTTACATCTATGGTGTAAGAAGGGATGAGCACATCACTCCTTACAGGCGTGAGCTCGGCTGGCTCACCACCGCCGGACGTAGGAAGTACTTCATGGCTTGTTTTCTAAGAAAACTATTTAATACTGCTGTACCATCCTACATCTTAGCCTATTTTAACTTCCACGTCGCCCTCCGCCCAGTGAGGGGTGAAGTGAGTCCTCTAGACATCCCCCCCTTCGCCACAGAGACGCTGAGGAAATCATTCCACATCAGCGCCTCATATCTCTGGAATTCCCTACCATCTCACTTACGTAACAATAGCTCAATTTCTTGTTTCAAGGCGCAGGCTAGACAATACTTTTTCGCTCAAGAAGAACCGAATGGAAACAACTGAGCTCGCAACATTCTCTCACACACTTTCACAAACAATAGTAACTATCACACAAACACCTCATGCATAACTTTTCGCTATCTCATCTCACCACCATTATTTAACATACTTCATATCATCTATCGCTCAAACCTATAATTAATCTGTAAATATTTTCTATAATATTATTTGTACAACATAATGTACAGCAATAAACACATAAAATCTAAAATCTAAATCTAAATCCCCCCCCTCTCTCTCTCTCTCTCTCTCTCTCTCTCTCTCTCTCTCTCTCTCTCACTCTGTAAGTAGAAGGTTCATTCGATTTGTGTTCTGACTATTTGGATCGTTTCCTGCCGCATTTTGCCTTCGGGCTGCTTTTGTTACAAATTCTTGCAAGCGCAATAATGCAAGTCGCACCGGTCAGTGTTATCTCGGCTGTGGCTGGTCGATTTGCATAAGTTTTTCTGCATTTTCCGTGTCCTCTGGAGAGTGAGGTTAGCTTGGGTTTCTCGGCCATCTTCGAAACCAAATACACAGGCGCCGCTACATCGTAGTTTGAGCTGGAGCCTTATGATTCGTCGACACGGATTCCAACGGTACCATCGAGTCAGCCAGCGGGGACCTCGGAGCCGGCAATGACGTTTATACAGACAGCAACGTAAACACTCAGCTCCTCTCTGCAAGTAAACCGCTTAAGCGACGACGCTTGGGCGACGACGATTTGGAAGATATTGGTAAATTCGATTTCTCCGCGATATCCGCTACACCGACTCTGGAAGATATCAAGACCCTTTCGGACGTGATCAACGATCATCGAGATACTCTTTTGTCTTGGCTCACGGGTAAGGAAGCCACCGAGAGAAAAACAAGGTTGCGCAATGTTTCAACGAGGTAACAGTGCTGTGAACGAGTGTAAGAGTGTGATTGAAGCTGTGCGTAAAGACGTCGAAAAAGTCGTCGATTCATCGTCAAACTGTAGTGAGGCTAACGCGAGCCTGGGCGGACCTTTTTACGCTAGTGTGGTTGGGGGGTAAATGTGCGATACAAAATGCAACAGTCGACAGCGTTAATATTTGTCGCGGAAAATCGTTCCCCATAGGCGAGTCGCAGTGAGTAGTCATAGGGCCTCGCGAACAATCGAGTAATAAATTCAAAAACTGCATGAACACTAAAGCCGCCTTACAAAAGTGCATAGTTCCCATGGATTTTAATATGCAAGTCAAAAACGTACGTTTCGGCACGAATCGCTGCGTCATGCTTGAGGGCAATGCACTCAATGTCGCGGAGCTAGAAAAGAAGAATTCAGTGATGTCAGAGGCCGGCTTAGAAATTAAAACCAAGACCTTTTGGAAACCGCGTATTATAGTTCACGATATCCCTGTCAACCTCGAGCAGGATGATATTCTTAGGCATATCAGACAAAACTTGCCAGGCGCAGATTCGAACCATATTGTTTTTAAATATTTATACCCTGCGGGTCAAAAAAAGTTCCGGTCGTGTGTAATCGAGCTTTCTTCCGAAAACGGACGTAAATTGAAAGCAGTCGGTAGAGTTTATATAGGTTGGCATGCCTGTAGGATCGACGATCATGTGTTGGTCGTACAATGCTTTAAATGCTTGGGCTTTGGACATATAGCTGGTAAGTGCGATAAGGACGCATGCTGCAGTCTCTGTGCCGGGAAACACCTTTCGAGCGAGTGTGATTCGGCGAATAACTTAAAATGCGCTTACTGCCATGCTGCTAAACTTGCGAATACTAATCACTCGGCGATCGATAAATCTAGGTGCACGATATTGCTAAAGAAAATTCAGCAAAAAATTCCATTTGTTAATTATGGCTAGTAACACCGCCCAAGTACGTCTTTGCCTTAGTTCTAACGACGCTCTTATCATCGAGCACCTTAACGCTCAATTTCTTTCACCTCGTACTCATGATGTACGCTGTATTATCGAGAAACACGGCGCTCATATTCTCGGCATTAGCTAAACATGGCTAAAACCGGATTCGGACGTTCTGCCACTGGCTATACCAGGCTACAGCTTGGTCCGAGCGGACAGATTGAATATGAATTGCGGTGGCGTCGCTCTCTATATCTGAGAATCAATAAATTATAAAGTAGTTAGCCAGTTTGTCAATCACGCCGTTTATAAGCTTAGACCAGAGTTCCTCCTCGTTGAGCTACTGTTTTTTAGATTTAAAGTCCTGGTTGCGCTAGTTTACAATCCACCGAAATCAGGGTACTGGTCGGAAGTCGAAGAAGCTTTTCACGATCTGCGTAATGGTTATGACTATGTTGCTCTCCTTGGCGATCTTAACATAAATTGGGCCAAGCCATCTACGCCTAGAACTATTCTTGCGGAATCATTCGAAATGCTCGGACTGACTCGCTTGCCTTCGCAACATTCCTTCCATCGAAGCAATTCGCATACCTCAATCGATTACATCTGTGTCAGTGATATCTCCAAGGTCACCTCTTATGAGCAGTTCAGCGATCCGAACATATCTGAGCACAACGTTATTTTTACTTATCTTTCACTGCCTGTGACTAAACAACCTGACAGAGTCATTACTATTCGCGATTACAGACAGTATAATGCCAGCCTCGTATTGGAGGATTTAAGGCAGACTGATTGGTCGCCCTTTAGCAACACCCCCGACGTTAACGAGAGGTAAACTCACGCGCCGTGGCGCTCAAAGGTTGCGAGAAAGAGACAGGACCCGTGGTTCACGCAGGATATTAAGCAATTGATCGCCGAACGGAACAACCTACGGCACAAACCCGATAGTAGGGAGTATAAGAAATTGCGTAACCGTGTAAAGCTGTTGATTAGGAACGCACGCCATAATCACTATCGGGAGAAGCTTGAGACGGGGTATCCGTCTATTAAGTAGTAGTCTCTCTCTCCTCCCGCGCTTGATCAGTATTACAACACGTTAGTAATCCGTTGGGGCTTTTTAGGGACCACTGACGCCGACGAGAGAGAGAGAGAGAGAGAGAGAGAGAGAGAGAGAGAGAGAAGGGTATATTGCCTGCTGCTCGCACCACTCGCTACGTTCCCCGTGTCAACACGTACACACACACACGCCGAGAACAAGAGGCTGCAGCAACCGCTACTGGAAAGGCGATAGCAAGTGAGCATCTGGGAGGGGGAAAACGATGAGCGGCGCAGCGGGCGCAAACTGTACTGTACGTATATCGCGCGTGTATGTGTAATAATGTAAGAATGTATGCGAGCTGAGAATTTTCCGCCAAATGTAACGAGAATTGCAAGAATAAGTATGTTAGTGTGTAGGAGTGATAATCAGAGAGTGAATACAGAAAGCGTCTGTTGAATAAAATGTAGTTCGACCTCAAAGTCTGTAAACTGATTCTGCGCATGCGTTGAATACCGACGTGAGTCCTCGCGGCGCTGCGCGTCTTGGGACTTGTTCACTTGTATCTGAGCCCTTTTCGATTCGCTTTTCAGAGAACGAGACAACATCCGAACGAGAGGAAGAAAGAAAGTTCGAGAAAGAGAGTAGAGGTAGTGTAAACCAACTGGTATTGCGTCGTTTTTCCGTCTTTCCGCCGTGCAAAATTGGTAGTGTTAATAAACAGCTAGAAAGAGTGATCCAAGTGTTTTATCCTATTTCTTTGCTCGCGCACGTGTTTGCTCCATAACTGAATCTCCTCGGGGAGAGAGAGTCTTAGTCAAGTCGGGAAAGTAGCAAGGCCTGGCGCCTGAAGAAAATACGGTCTTGCTCTAATTAATTCATAGTACGGATAGCGATAAAATAACGACAACGTTACAAGCTTTTGAAGACGGATAACAGTGGAGAGATGTGGGAGATTGTGAACGAGTTGGGGCTCACAAAGCGCAAGCGCGATATCCAACCCCTGTCAGTCGACCCAGATACTTTGAATGCGCATTTCGTGAGGGTTCCTGCTTCGCGGTTGTCTGCACTGAAACGACCTACGGTCGACTCGGCCATGGATGAGCAGTTTTTCTTCAGGCTTGTTGAGATCGACGATATCGTCAAGAGTTTGAACATAGATCATTCTAACGCAGTCGGTACCGACCAATTGCCATTACGGTTTATTCGGGACTGTATGCCCGAAATTCTTATGTTGCTTCTTCAAATTTTTCGCACAATCAGGGGTTTTTCCGCACAGCTGGAAAAGTGCAATAGTAAAACCGCTGGCAAAGAACGCACCTCCTCTTGTATCTAAAGACTATCGACCTATTAGTATCTTGCCTGCCTTAGCCAAGCTCTTCGAACTCGTTGCATACTTGCAAATCGAGGATTACGTCTCGAGTAGGTCTTTGATAGATGTGCGACAATCGAGATTTAGAAAGGCTCATAGTACACAGACGGCACTGGTTAGAACTACTGACGATATTCGGAAGTCTATTAATGAAAAAAAGATTACGCTCCTCGTCTCTGTCGATTTTACACAAGCGTTCTGGATTTTACACAAGCGACTTGGTGAATATCGAAATTTTTATCGATAAGCTTCACCAGCTGGGCTTCTCCGAAAGCGCATGTGCCTGGATAAGGTCCTATCTGTCTGGTAGATGCCAAGTTGTCTCTTCTCTGACAGGTGAAAGATTGCTGCCCCTTCCGCGCTCTGCAGGTGTGCCTCAGGGTAGCCACCTTGACCCCCCTTTCTTTTCACTATTCATAAATGATCTGCCACGTGTTTTGACTGGTTGCAAGTATCATATGTACGCTGACGATTTCGTTTTCTATAGAAGGCCATTTTTGCGACCGTTCCAATATTGTGAAATGCTCAGTTTTCGCATTTACATAAAACTAAGCAGGAAGACATTTAAACGGGTCGAATTCAAAATATAGGTCAATGCCCTTCCCTATAGGATGACACGAAAGAGAGAGCAAGCGCCGGGTCTAAGAGCAGGTAGTCGAGACCACACAATAGGTCATAGGGAAAACTCTGAAGCGCAGCCGCTTGAATAAATTAAGGAAATGAGAGGAAACAGAGTCGACGACACGAGCGACAATAACAAACAATATGTGAATAGAATAGAAAAATCGGGTTATATAGCACATTAATAATGATTAATACGCGAGAGATCGAATAATGAGAAAATCGCGAAAGTCAGATAATAACTAGATTATATTTCATCTTTAAATATGTATCATAAATTAAAATCACGCGAGACTGATCCGCATAAATTCGGGCAAACGAGCTACACTGGGAACAATGAATACACATACATTGGCAATAAGCACACTAGTAGAAGAATTGCGTCTGAAACTGCGAGAGTACCAAAAAGAAGGAGATGCGCATCCAAACAGCGAGTACACGTGTATATATAACATCAGAAGGAGAGCCTTGTGCAAATCTGCCGAAGAAGGAACCACGCTTCCGAACTGCGAGCGCCTGCACACTTGCAACACCAGCAGGAGGGCTTCGTCTTAAAATCTACGAGAATATTATGAAGGAGAAGGCACGCGTTCGAACAGCAAGTGCACGTGTGCTCCCAAAACCAATGAGAAGACTACACCGAGGTCATGAGTGCAGAAGAAGACGAGAGCGTACGTGAATTTCGTCGTCGTTACAAGAAGACGGCATATTAATGAGCATAAATAGAAGGAGTCCTAGACCACTTGCACTCGTGTATAGATATACGAAGTCAACGGCAGCGACTCTACCCACAAAAGAGGAAATACACTCTACATAGGGGAGCGAGAAAAAAACCCATCGTTGCTACAAGTACAAAGGAATGCCTTTTAAAATAATGCCTACAACAACAAGCCTAGAGAAACCATATAAGGAAATATGCAGCATTTAAGCTCTCTGATTGGATGTGCTATTCACAAATGTTCACTACTACCTATGTGCGTAAAGGGTATCGGTGAGGGCGATTTCGAGTATATAAGGCCCTGGTCCGCCGGGCCCCACACAGTATTCTCATCGAAATTTCACCGCGCGGAAGCTCTGCCCGAGCGGAGCCCGGTCCGGTATCGTCTCGGGACTTAAACTTTTTACGTGTAACTCCTTTCAAAGACTTAGAATATTTTCGACGGTTCAAAAACTTAGAATATTTTCGATCGTTCAAAGACTTAGAATATTTTCGATCTTTCAAAACCTTAGAATATTATTGTCGTTTGTGTCGTTTGTCGTTCTGGGGAAAATAATAATTGTCTAAGATGCATCCGTTAGTTACAAGCGAGCGTTAATAAAATTCTGTCTTTAATAAATAAACTTGCTTATAATAAATAATCGAATCGTGAGTGCACATTTTAACCTTTAACTCCTAATTCCTGACGCGACTGTTTGCATTCGTTCGTATAATCATTCCGCTTTGAAAATCGAGCCAACACCCACTGAGAGGACGCGCTGGTAGCAGAACAGGTCAGAAACGAATAAATACGGGGTAAGTGATATACATATCAACAGACGGCATGTCTCCATACATATTCTCTTTCTTTCTTTCATAACCCATTGCACAAATAGTCGATCTCATCTTACAAAAGTCTAAAATGATATTAGTCCGTGGTTCTGTCTTAACGATCGGAGTGACGTCCTATTTTACTGAAAGTTAAAGGAAAGTTAGTTCGTCTCAGAATTTAGGGTGTATATTTAGACTAAAATGTATAACGATTTATTGCGGGTCCAGAATATTTTCTCGGCGTCTACTGGAGGCCGTTTCCAGAAAGGAATCGCGAAAGTAGGCAGGTACCGACGGCGCTAAGCTTTGTGTATCGAGCTTTGTCTCCGCCCGTACTTATAAAGATTTACAACCCGTAGAGTTACTGTCCGGTGACAACTATCATAAGTTTAGGACATAACAATATTATCGAAGTTGCGAATTAAAATTTAGCTAATGTGTCAAGATGGGCTAGGGATAATGGCCTGATTATCAATTCTATAAAAACGCAAGCAACGTGGTTTGGATCTCGTTCATTCGTCAGCAGGCTTCGAGGTTCAGTTCTCCCCGACCTACTCTTGGATGGCAATCCCATTGCTGTTGACACCAACATAAAAATCCTTGGCGTTACGCTAGACAACACTCTTTCTTGGAGACAATAGTCAACTGTCACGGCTAAGAAGAGCTACGCTGCGCTCGCAAAATTGAAAAAGTGTTACGGTTATCTGCCACAAGATGTTCGGTTTAAGCTGATAAAGTCGCTGGTTTTTCCTTATTTCGACTATTGTGCTGGGCTGTTCATGGATTTATCGCGTGAACTCACCACTAAGTTAAGCCGTTGTAAGAATTCTGTCCTTCAATTTGCTTCCGGCACAAATCGCTTCGAGCATATAACACCTACTTACACAGCCAACGAAATCTATTCAATGCGTCTACTGTTTATTTCTCTTTGTCTGCTTGCCGATATTCTCAGGACGAAGTCGTCACCCTACCTGTTTAGCGAATTTAAAGTCAGAGACCCTAATGCATCAGGTTCTAGAAGAGCCTCTGAGTTCGATCTTATTGTACCCAACTTCAAAACTTGCTACTACGAATACTCTTTTCGTGTAGGGACAATAAATCGTTGGAATGAATTACCTCCTGATCTTCGCGCGTCGTATAAATCTGTTCGCTTTAAGGCATTAATCTGGGAGTTTTTATTGTCCAAGCGCGTTGCAAGTTCGACGGAATGCGTTAGACGCTTAATATTGTAAATATTTATAAATGCGTTAATTGTCACTGTATTATTATGCGTAAATGAGCGTTTTATTGTATTTGCATACTTTTAATAATTGCGTGAGCATTTTCGTATTTTAGTCTTAGTTTTAGTTTTAGTTTTAGTTTTAAATTTTAGATTTAAGCTTATTGTTTCTTTTATGTTTGGCATTAAATCTGTATGCTTGCGTGGCATGTACTTATCCCGCTTAAGCACCTTTTGTAAATATTTTTGTAAATAGCTGTAACCATGTGGACCGAGAGTCCTTTGTCATCAATAAACTCACTCACTCACTCACTCACTCGCTCGCTCACTCGCACACACACATGCGCCCGCCGCACGGCCGGCGCTCCCTAATCTCGTTCCCGGTTTCTCTGGTTCTCGTTACTTTGCGCGCAGGCTATGCACGATGTTGGCGGCAAGCCCGCCCTTCTGCTATGCACACAGCTTTTCCGCGTGGGTTATCTTACTTCTTCGCGCTCTCTCTCTCTTTCTCTCTCTCTCTCTCTCTCTCTCTCGCTCTCTCTCTCTCTCTCTCAGACACAAACACTTGCGAGCGCTGGCTCGACGCCTTGCGCAGATAACGCACTATGTTTTATTTTGACTTTGGCATGGACAAAATTAAGTAGGGCCTCTTAGAATAAAGATGAAAAAAAAAGGAATTGCAAAGCTTAAGGATAATAGATTGAGGGAAAATTAATCAAGTTTCACCTACACCCCATTTACACCCTCGAAATTCACCCCTAATATAAGAAATTTGTATAAAAATGTACATTTTCTGCTCTCTTGTTTGAAAAAAATTTGTTTTTATAGACCCCGTGGGTAAATTTATATGTTTTTTGGGTCACTAAATCCGAATCCGGGGTCCGCTTGTCTCTATCACGTCAGGGTCAAGGTCATTTAAAGGTCAAATTGACAAAAGTCCGTAAAAAAATCTGAAAAAACGCATGCGTATGTTTTCTTGGGTCGCTGAATCCGAATCCGGGGTCCGCTTGTCTCTATCACATCAGGATCAAGGTCATTTGGAGGTCAAATTGACAAAAGTCCGTAAACAAATCTGAAAAACGCATGTGTACGTTTTTTTGGGTCGCTGAATCCGAATCCAGGGTCTGTTTGTCCCTATCACGTCAGGGAAATCAATAAATCGAGTTTTGTGGAATCAACATCCGGTGACTATTTCGACCCATTAGCTTTGAAATGATCACTTCAAGGTTAGTTGAAGGTCAAAATTAAAATTTTTCGCAAACAACTATTTTTTTACACAAACTATAGCTTATTAGCAACTATTTTTCCTAGTTTAGTTTCTTTTTTTTCAAGTTTTGATATATTGAATAATTTATATGTTTACGCAGATATATAATGTACGTCTGTAATAATTAATTTTGTCAAGTTCTGATATCTATAATTTGGATAATTTCTATATGTATATATATGTGTGTGTGTGTGCGTGTGTGTGTGTGTGTGTGCGTGCGTGCGTGTGTGTGTGTGTGTGTGTGTGTGTGTGTATAATTTACCTCTGCAATATTTCACTTTGTCGAGTTTTGATATATTAAGTAATTTATATTTCGAGTCTTTTATATAGGGGATAGCAATTTATATATCGATCTATATAACCGCCATATATAACGGAGTTCTTGGACCGAAATATTTGAGAACGACGGGGTCCGCACCCGTGTATAAGCGATTAGTGGCGCATCCACTGATCGGTGATAAAGCGAGAGGAAAAGAGATGTAGCAGCTCGTTGCAGGCTTCTTGAAGGCTATGCGAAGCCTGGCCCGTAGCGCAGTATGCTGTACGTGCACGTCCTCGTGCACGTGAGCCCGCGGAGGCGTCGCGAGTGAATTGGCTACGTAACTAGTTCGCAAGTTAAGTTAAGAGAGAATCGCATGGGAATGGATAGAGTCAGAAGCAAAGTGACAAAAGCCGAGTATTAACAAAGTTTCTCTTTATGTAAGACTCGAAATAAGTACAAAGGCAGCGCGGAGTAAGAGAAACGGAGCAGAGCGAATGATGCCGAGAGAGAGAGAGAGAGAGAGAGAGAGAGAGTATTGCGATCGGGCAGGTACTTACAGAAGTGCTTCGCAGAACTCGATGAATGCCTCGTGGCTTCGACCGGAGCGGCGCAGGACGGATGTCCAGGTCCAGACGCTGGACAGCAGGACGGACGCCTCAAGGCCTCGTGTATGGCCGGGTGCAGCGAGAAGTCGAGCAGCAAGTAAATGCACGGCTCGAGACTGACACGTGGTGCTGGACAGCACCTAGACGATTCCACCTGGCGACAGACAAAGACCAGGTCACGGTTGCAGCAACGGTCCTCCGGGACAGGAACGCACGCACGAATCTAAGCTTTGGTACACGTAGTCACGGTAACAAAGGTTGCGGATTATCGGCACGACTTTACAGCTCGGCTCTATACTTCTAAGTGTCGCGGCGCGAAGCGCGACCGCGTGGTCAGCGCAATCTCTCTCCCACTCTCTCTCTCTCATTCTCACTGACGGCGCAACACGCTCATACACAGTACGCGCGGCTCTCTCTCTCTGTGTGTTACGGCTGTCTGCTCCTCTCACTTACCTGCTGCTGAAAGCAAAGTTCTACAAGTATATTTACAGAGGTGATATATTTATTGCAATATTATGATATAGTATAGGAGAGAGAGGGACGTAACGAGTGCACACAAGGCAACTCGTTATATTCCCCACCTCCAGACGCTGCTAGCACGGAGTACCAGCTCGATCAACTGTGTCTCTCGACTATAAGAAAATGAAAGATGAAAATTAGAATGTAGAAAAATGTTTGGATTCATTTCGTAGAAAAATACTTAGATTTACTCAATAGAAAAGGTAATAAATGATTAGTAACTATTAGGCTCTTCGTCTCTCTCTCTCTCTCTCTCTCTCTCTCTCTCTCTCTCTCTCTCTCTCTCTCTCTCTCTCTTACAATTACATACGAGGTAGTAACGCGAAGAAAAAAAACGAAAGTCAAATGCTCATGCATCTTGACCTCTAAAATTATCGGAACAGGGTAATAGCGCTGTTTGATGGGGCGAGCACCGCCGACGTCGATGTCCTGATAAAACCACCTAACGCAGCCTAGCTGTTCACCTGAGGGCTCTGGTAGCAGTTCTTCCATCTGATCGTCGATTTCCGTGCGCTGTTTCTCGGTAATTGCTTAAATTCCGAGGGAGGCGAGCGATAAAAGCTCTTCAGCACGCATAGACGAGATCTGCTAAGGTGTGCGCAAGTCGGTGGTGAGACTGTTGTAGTCGTTACTACTACAGTAGCAACGAGCGGTGCCGCGAGAAGAGAGGATGAAAAAAGAGGATGAACAAATACTATGGGAATTCAGTATTACACTATTTAAAGAAAAGTGAAATTTTTTACCAAAAATTTTTGAACATACATCATTTGTTTTCCATTTATTCGGAATTTTAAATGTTGTAATTTTTCCTTCGCCAAATTTTATTAACAATTCTGAAAATTTTTTATGACATGAACGCATGTTTATATTAACTTAAGAATATGGAAATTTGACCAAAGATACGATGATTTAACAGTTTCCGCTATAATAATGCTTCTACTACTATTTTTCAAAACAGGGAGCATTTGTCGAAAATCCCCCCCTAATATTATCAGTTTATTTCCGAAAGGGATTTCGACATCACATAAATCACGTAATGTTTTATCAATTATTTCTAAAGCTTTTTTGGGAATCATAGAAGCTTCAACCCAAATAATTAAATCCGCTTTTCGTAATTTTTCTTTATCAGATTCAAATTGCAATGATTCGTCCTCTGTTTCAAATATTTTATTAAGATGCAAAAGTGCAAGATTTTCTTTGTTTTCCGTAAAATCTTCTGTAAAACTATTTTTGTATTTATTCCATAAATTATCACCTTGAATATTTTCTGAAAGTAAAAACCATGCAAAAAACTGTCTTAATTGAAATGGTAACATAACAGTGCTTGCTTCTTCGAAAATATCCATAATTTGAGAATCATGTTCTAATAAACCCATTGCAATAGCAGTGTCTTTATATGTATCGTAATTTATGTTTTCATATGTTTTTAAATCTTCAAATGAAGTTACGCCTTTTATTTTATTTGATATTAATTTCAAACAAAATCTTTCGTGATCTTTAGGTGAAACTACATTCAACGTACCAATTGTAATATTTTTCATTTTATTTTTCCTCTTTTGCCAAATTTTTTTGTCTTATTTAATATATAATGTTCCGAAATATTTACGTACTTTAAAGATTTTGCAAAATCATCAATTTTATTTAATTCTAACCAAGCTGTTAATAGTGTTTGCCAATTGTTTATTGCACATTCAATTTTACTCTGTTCAAATATCTTATAATTTTTGTGTTTTTCATGTATAGGCATATTTTCCACTTTATGACTTCTGATACAAATCGGATATTTTTGAAATCGCCAAGCTGCTTCCATTGGACTAAGATATCTACCATCAACTGTAACGGGGCTGCTCTGTTCGGTGTCGATAGCCGCGCAGACGTTAGCTGCGTGCAATACAGCTACCAGAGCGGAGAGACAACCGCGCTATAATCGAGACAGGGTCTCGTTTCCTCGGATGTTTTCGAGACCGTAGGTGGACCGGCCAAGGTCGTATTTTGGCTAGCTGCAGTTTATTTGCACGTGTATCGAGAAGCGATACGCGTGCCCGCGGAGGCGGCGGGGATCTTAGGTTCAGAACCGGTATCCAAACAAAACACACTGGATAGTGTCGAAAGAGTAACGTATATTATAGAATCAAAGTGTCAGTACACGAGCACACACGCGGGTGTGCAAGACGCAGACGAACGGTGTAGTTAGAGACCGGGAGGGCACTGGTGAGAGAGAGAGAGAGAGAGAGAGAGATGTAGAGCTGACACTTACGGTTGACGAAAGTCGGCTCAAGCCCCAGGACGTCTCCTTCGAAGGCGAGTGATCGGAGTCGCTAGGAAGCCCTGGACGGAGCGAAGTCGCACAGTAGCTTCGGACGAAGCGCAGTCGCTGACGGACCTTTTCGGTGGTCGTCCTCAATCTCGAGCACTCGCACGTCGCTCTCACACAAAATACTCTCTCGACTTCTCGGAATAGTCGCGCCCACGATGCTCACTCTAGGCGAGTCGAAACCAATCTCCCTGATACGCGGCACGCGCGCGGAGCTCTCTCTCTCTCCCCCACTTACCGTGCTTTCTCCCGCTCCACTCTCTCTCGTTCGCCTCTAACAGAGCTGTCATACATTATTATACATCTTATCATATTTATGCTGGGGAGGTTATGACGAGTTAACATTGTTCCTCGTCATACAACATAATTTGTAATTTCGTCAAGATTCTCTGGATTACAATCATCATTTTGAAATCTTTGAATTTTAACAAAAGCTCTGTCACTACCTTTGTGAATATATTGTCACATCCGGCAAGTTTTAGGAAAATAAAAATTTTAAATATTTAGATTTCAAATCTCTTGAGCTGCGCGCATCGACGAGAAGCATCAGCGGATGCATCATAATACCGATAATAAAGTTTTTCTGCGCGTTAGTCATTAAGAGAGAAATTTCGGCGCGTCGGACCGAGCGTCATGTTTATGATGAGCAGCTGCGTTTGCTCAAGATATCGGCTGCGTCTCGGGCGAGCGGTCATTAAGACAGCCTAGGACAAAGGCTCGGACCTTTTTTTATTACAGGGAAAGTTTCGGGAATATGCACGCTTGCAGCTGTGTACCGATCCTGGAATTTTTCGCTGTTTTCAATATAACATTATTATCAATTATTTAGCTAGAAATAGGAATTATTTGCATTAGATTTTTTCACTACAAGCTGTTGTATAAACTATGCATTTTTCGATTTGCATAAGTTCGCTTTTAGCAACAGTTTTGGTGAGAAGGTTTTATGTAGATATGTTTATACTTATATATAT
>CM053172.1:29181881-29222162 GCA_012977825.3 Pteromalus puparum
TTTTTCCACTCTGAGAGACTTCTCCGGTGAGGACCATATTTTCAGACACACACCTTGCTGGTTAAGCCAGCACTCTCTGCCCCCGAGAGGGCATCGGGTCCGTCTCTCAGTGTAGCTTTCCCCCGAGAAGGTCCCCGTATTAGACCAGCTCCACGCCGGTAAGGCCGGCGCTCCCTGCCTAATGCATCGGGTTGGCTACCTAATTCCTGCCTTTACCTATTGTCCCTACCACTGTTTCGCATTCGCCCAGGCTTACGCCTGTGAGGCAGGGAAAACCCGGAATTACTCTGAAGGAAAATTCCGGGGAAAAACCTACCTCGAAACAGCCGGAGTCTTGGGTACTTTTCCCGCTGAAAACAACTCAGAAAAAATCCGAGCTGACCTCACCGGGAATCGAACCCACGGCCCCTTGAGCGAGCGTGTCTCGGCCGGCCAAGGCGTGCGCCTTAGCCAACCGAGCCACGGACGCTCCCGGATGTAATGTTATTAAAATATGTGCATGCGGTAAACCTCTTTTTTGAAATTCAATTGTATAAATATAAGCTAATACTTTACCAAAAATTTTTTTTTCAGTTATATCATTCATAATTGATTGTAATTTTGTGTGAAATAGTCTGACAGTAATATTCGGTATATCATTTGGATTTGTTTTTTTTGGAAATTTTTTCAAAATTAATTTCAATTCTTTCCATTTTGGATTGCACGTTACGGTTATGAATAAATCTGGTCTACCACATTTTCTCATTATAGCCATTGCATTCTGATAATGTTGTTGCATATATCTAGAACCTCCGATATATGTTGATGGTAGTATATAAAGATTTCCAATTTTTTCTTTTTTTTCAAAATTACTAGAAATGTTTGAAGCACTATTGGCGACTGCATCTAATAAACCTTGATAACATTCTATTCTTAATTTTTTTTATGGTTATTTCTTAGAAAGTTTAAATGGTTACTTTCCATCATTGCATAACAGTGTATGAAAAATTGTTGTGTTAGTCTCCCTGCATACAACAATGGACTAAAATTATTTTCATTTGATCTATAGGCAAGTCTGTACGAGTAATATTGTAAAAGAGTAAGATTTTCCTTTTTATTTGAATGATAATTTTTAAAATAATTCTTACTACTCGACCCTAAATCACCTAATGGAAACATTAATGGAAAAACCATTGGATCCACATAATCTGATTTAATTTGTTGCCGTTTGCGCATTATTATTAATTACCGAATTAAAACCAAAGCTGGGGGGTTGGCGAGCGAAGCGAGCAGGGGGGCGAAGCCCCACTAGTATATATATATATCTTCTATTTTTTAGTGATACAGCAAATCAGGAAAGCTTGACAGATGATCAATCTTTAGAAGATAGTGACGAAGAGAATGTAGACCGTAATAGATTATAAATATTTTTTTTTGATAATGTTATTTGTGTTTGAAAGGATATATTTTATTTATCGTATAATGTATTACAATATAGTAAAATATATCGTAATATAATGTAATATTAAATATTGTAATATAATGTAATATTAAATATTGTAATATAATGTAATAATAAATATTGTAATATGATGTAATATTAAATTTTGTAATATAATGTAATACTAAATATTGTAATATAATTTATAGCACATTCATGAGTAAGTTGTAAAATTTTATTTATAATTGCTGTATAACTTCGTTTCTGCAATTTTTAGCAATTTCTTGACACAATTAATTTTTTATTAAATAATTTAGTTTCAATCGCAAACAATCCAAAAAGTATTGGTTTATAAAAAAATTGTACATAACGATTTTTGCTTGAAAATAACTGCTCTATCGATTTGCGGGATTATTTTGAAAAAATTACAGAGGGATACAAAATAATAAACTGAATTCACATAGACCCTGTGGTAGATCGATATGCTTTTTAAGTCGCTAAATCCAAATGTGGGGTCCGTTAGTCTCTGCATTTTTTTTTAAATTTTACGGGCTTTCGTCAATTTGACCTCTAAATGACCTTGACCCTGACGTGGTAGGGACAAACGGACCCCGGATTCGGATTCAGCGACCCAAAAAAACGTACACATGCGTTTTTCAGATTTGTTTACGGACTTTTGTCAATTTGACCTCCAAATGACCTTGACCCTGACATGATAGAGACAAGCGGTACCCGGATTCGGATTCAGCGATCCAACAAAAACATACGCATGCGTTTTTTCAGATTTTTTTACGTATAAAAAACATATAAATTCACCCACGGGGTCTATAAAAACAAAATTTTTTCATACAAGAGAGCAGAAGATGTACATTTTTATACAAATTTATTATATTAGGGGTGAATTTCGAGAGTGTAAATGAGGTGCAGGTGAAACTTGACTAATTTTCCCTTAATCTATTATCCTTAAGCTTTCCAATTCTTTTTTTTCATCTTTATTCTAAGTGGCGCTACTTAATTTTGTCCATACCAAAATCAAAATAAAACATAGTGTGACGTTTTGGTGTGCGCCCGCAACAGACACACACACTCTTCCTNAACACACACACACACTCTCTCTCTCTCTCTCTCTCTCTCTCTCTCTCTCTCTCTCTCTCTCTCTCTCTCTCTCACTCACTCGCTGGCCACGCGGCCGTTGGTTTCCCGCTTCCTCTCGTCCTCTGTCTGTCCTCTCTCCGCTGGGTGTCGCAGGAGATTGATTTGTTGCCGCTATGTGGTGGCTATAGAGACCGGCGATGGCTCCATGGTAAACCACCTGTCTCCCGGTCAAGGGGTCGTGGGTTCGAGCCCTTATCAGCGCGATCAGTTTTTTCAGATCCGATGGAAATCTTACTCACGACACCGGGTTTGAGAAAGGCGTAGGTGTGATGAGCCTACCCTGGAAACTTTCGAACGCTCAAATTCATCTAGAAACACAACACGATACGTTGTGAGGCTATGAACTTTCGAGTTCGAAAAAGCCACCCATTTATTTATTTATTTTTTTATGTGGTGGCTATAGTGCTGGACTACCTTTGGAGCTAAGTTTTAGTGAGGTAATATCCTAAATATGGTGCTATTTTCGTGTGAAATCTCTCAACACCTGTGACGTAACCGCGGAGCGAGGCCTGCCGTTAGCCACATAGGTCTCTGCCGACGTCGGCGTGTGTGTGTGTGTGTGTTTGTGTGTGTCTCTACAAGTGTCTGCTAAGGCCGGCAACTGGAATGCAAAAAATATTCCAGCGTCAAGGAAAACGCAAAGACACCAGCGATTTGCTCTGTCTGCAAGGACACCTCCACACCATCGACAAGCACGTGCCCAATCTGCCAATCCCCACCTTCCCTGTCGTACTCGCTGTTCTAACAAAAAGAAGAACGTGATATGTGACAAGTGCCGTGCTCTCTCTACTAATAAGTCATCGACTCCGCGTGCGGCCACCGCCATTGCCACGACGACCTCTGCCACCAAGTCAACCCGGCAGAGCGATAGATTGACCCCGTCAGTGGAAACGAAAAAGACCTCTACACCTGCTGCAGCTACACCTGCCACCAAGCCAGCCCAGCAGAGCAACAAATCCGCGCCGAAGAGGCCCTCTCCACCAGCTGGAATTCTTCAGGTGAGCTCACGTGCCGGGCTCAAGCCTGCGCTCCTGAACGCATTAACCACGCGCCGCGCGTTCCCCTACCAGCAGCAACCGTGACGCACAGCGCTGACACCGCGTGCAAAATCAGGCGACCACGACGACGGCGACTCTGTGCTCGACTCCTCTCTCCCCTCCATCGCAGTCACGGAGCAGCAAAAGAAATATCAGCATAGCCACAGGGTATCTGTTAAGCGGGTCACCGACTTCCAGGCGCCAGCATTATTGGAATCGCCTGTCGAGCGGGTCACCAACACCCAGGGGTCAGCCTCATTGAAATCGCCGGCGTGGACCGTTGTCTCTCCATCTGCCTCATCTCCATGAGCGAGTTTATCCAGCCTGGACCCTATGGACCTGCCGAAGACGTTTCCTGCGACGGATGCACCATTGGGTGAGATCAGTCTCCTGGTATATCAGTCCCTCTAATATATCAATTCCGGTCACCACGATGGAGTTCTTTTTTCGGCGTTTCGACATTCTCCAAGATCAGCTTGATGAGCCGAAGACTCTCGTGAGCAGGGATTCGGCATCACGTGGTGTCTCCCCTGCCCCAGGGGAGGGGGCCTCCACACTAGGTGCAGAGGATTTGAATACCCGTGTCTCTGCTCTCGAGACTCAGTTAATCGATAATACCAATGCGTCCAATAAATTGTTTGACGTGAACAAGCTGCTCTTGGACGAAAATAGTACCCTAAAGGACGAGTTGCGGGAAACGCAACACTTGGTGACCTCCGTCGTGGTTGCCGGAATCCCAACTCGGAATCGGGCTCAGGATCGGACTCGCGATCAATATCGGACGGCGGCTTGCCTGCCCCGTGTTCTCGTGTTCTGGAGACTGAGGCGGCCATTGAGGTAGCGGGAGTACAAGCGTGCTCTTCTCCACAGGTGGCGCCCATTAGCGGGGTTTTTGTATTGGGTGAGGGCGGTTCTGAGGGGTGCGAGGTTATTATTCACGGCTTGCTCAATGATAGTAGTAAAATCTCCAAGGAAATTTCGGATGGAGCTACCTTCGCGCTGCTCAGCACCGTCCTTCCCTCTCTGAGTGCGGGAGACATTGTCGAGTCCCGCGTGCTGCGCCCTCGTGGGCTGGGCAGAGGTAAGGGAGGTGACGTGATCGCAACAAATTCCAGAGCGAATCGGGGCACACTGCCAATACTTGTGGCCCGGGTCGCTAGACCAGGTTTAGTCAGGGACTTGATGCAAGCGAAGGGCACACTAGCCAACAACTACCTGACTACTAGCGATATCAAGCCCGGCGTGCTCGACAGGGAAGCTGCTACCTGCCTGTCTGGACAAAAAGTCTATATCAACGAGATGTTGTCCTAGGATAAGTTTAAATTGTTTAAGAATTTGAAGCCCATTGCACAGGGACTGGGCTTCAAATATGTCTTGCTACTTCGTCATAAGGCAAGTCCGCAATGTAAACGGGAGTGGCCTTGCCCTCTTTGTACGCAACGGTTTAAAGATTACAAAGNCTAAGCTTTATGTCGCGAGGCTCGTTCAATTGAGATTTGGAGCCAGCCCGAGATACACCCTCCAGTTGAACCGCAATTTAGAGAATCGGTATTTTCATTCGCGACGATCCTCGCAAGCGAGGGGTGTCGACGGTATTCGCTGTGGAGTGGTCCTTAAGGCTCTCCCAATCATTGGCGAATATATTGTAAATTTATTTAACTGCTCCTTCGCTCAAGGGATCTTTCCGAGTATCTGGAAGCAAGCACACTTGATCGTCCTAAGAAAGTGCTCCATCTGACGTCACAGACTTTCGGCCGATTGCACTGCTTTGCTTCCTCTCAAAGGTACTCGAGAAGATCGCTCACACCCAGATCACGGAGTACCTTAACAAAAATAAGTTACTAGATCCTCTCCACTTCCGAAAACACCACAGTACACAAACCGCATTACTCAAATTGACTGACGACATACGCATGGCCATTGACAAAAAGAAGGTGACTCTCATGCTGCTGTTCGATTTCAGCAAAGCTTTCGACACCATCTCACCTTCTAAACTTCTATCTAAACTGCAACAGCTGGGGTTCTCACGGGCGGCTCTCCTGTGGATTCAATCATATTTACAAGGGCGATCCCAGATGGTAATCTCCAATAAAAATGGAAACTCGGAATGCCTTGAAACCAACCTGGGAGTCCCACAGGGTTCTGTTCTGGGACCTCTGCTGTTCAGTCTTTATGTCAATGACCTGCATAACTTACTCGGCGGTACTATTAAACACCTCTTCTATGCGGATGACCTTCAGATTTATCTACACACCAGTAAGGATAATTTTCATAAGGGCGTGGCTCGGCTGGCAGAAGCGGCACGGCTGGTTGCTGACTGGGCGGGGAGCTCCGGCCTGCGACTCAACCCTGGCTAAGTCCATCTTTTTTGGTTCCATGAGGAATGTTAATGACATTAAGTCATGGAACCTGCCGGGAGTTCCGTTGCCGGGCGGGGTGATCGTCCCTTTCAGTGAGTCGGTCGTAAGTCTCGGTGTTGTACTCGACAGTAAACTCACTTGGAAACCGCAAGTGGATTCAATCACGAAAAAAGTCAACAAAGCCCTGTACAGCTTGCGGTTTATCAGGGGCTGCACCTGATGCGTGACGTGTCGCGTCGACGAGATCCAGACGAGTCCTGCTGAGTCACGCTGCGTACGCGCGCTCGGCGACACTCTCCCGGCTGTTGGGGCCCGGCCAATAACGTAGTCCGATTGGCCAAGTGAGGCGCAAGACGCGCTGATTGGCTGCTTGTCTTGCGTCAGCTCGGACCGGCGGACTTCTTCCCGGAGCTCACGTTGGCTGGCAATTTCCGCGAATTCCCGGGACGTAGCTCACGTCCAAGAAACGCGGGCTTCGCACACGCCGACTGTCTCTTTCTTGGCCTTGCGCGTTAAGGAGAGTTTGCCGCGCAAAACAGGAACACATGTTTTGCGCGGCTACGACGTTTGCAACGTCGCAAGTACGCGCAGCGCATGCGCGCCATTGTATGCTAAGCTTTATGTCGCGAGGCTCGTTCAATTGAGATTTGGAGCCAGCCCGAGATACACCCTCCAGTTGAACCGCAATTTAGAGAATCGGTATTTTCATTCGCGACGATTTTTCTAGAGCACGAAACATCATCGAAACGGGAGAACAAGGAACTTTTAGTTAAATAATTCAGAGGTGGCAAGTTAAATTCGTTAGTAGACAGGTGTTGTGTCATTCCACTGACTAAAAATTCGACCGAATCGTGAGATAATTGTGTATGATCGACTCGAGTAATAATGTGGCGAGCGAGTGCCTTTACCGCCCGTTAACAGTCAGAAAATTCCTTTGTGTTCATGAATAAATGGTGATTTGAATGTTATATCCAAGGTTATACAAGTGTTTGAGATTATTCTTTCCCGACTTTTCCTACAACCGCAGATCTTCCGAGAAAGAGAGTTTCAATAAAACGGACACGCCAGAGTATTACTGTATCGACGGTTGAGAACTAGAAGCAGCTACTCAAGAAAATTGATTGGGAAAGCAGCTACCCCAAGAAATTCTTTGGGAAAGCAGCTAGTCCAGAAACGTAAGTAGTGGTAAGTAGCTAGTCCACGCACCGTAAGGGATGGGGGCTATTTTTACCCTGTTTACGCTGTTTCTTAACCTGCAATTCAGTACGCTGTATCTTAACCTTCATTATTTTTTCGCGCAAAAAAGAATCTTGCAACGCGATTTTGCAGGGGGCTGCAGATATGAGCCATTTCTCATCATCTCCTATATTAGGGGTGTAAATTAAGGAACAAGGTTTTAAACAAAATTAAAAGAAAAAAGGCTGAAAAAATATTGTTATGATGTTTTCAAGTCCTTTCGAACTCGATAACCGTGCGGCGATCATACCCNGGATGGGGGGGGGGGGGTGAAATCGTTAAAGGATGTTTGGAAATCAACATATAATAGAATTTAACACGGTTATTGAGTTCGAATGGACCACTAACTACCAATGGACCACCAACACGGTTATCGAGTTCGAATGGACTCAAGGGGACCTAACCACCTTAAATTGTAAAAAAATGAAAAATCAGAGATTTAATTTTTATATTAAGATTAAATTGTTTAAAAAATGTATTCTACAAACATATAAACTTAAAAATACTATTGAGAACAAGAAACAATTTTTATATGTACTAAATGTCAGGTGCAACATGTCTCCGAAGGCCAAAATTCACAATTTCCATTTTTTCACTCACCGCAGACTTACTTCATTTCTAGGCATCGAAGAGCACTAAAACTTTACAAACATATTTGAAATACACATAGTTCTGACATGAGTGTAGGGATTTGTAAGTAAAATAAATCTTAAAAAGTTATCTTCAATTTAAACAAAATATTTGTCATTTTTAACATTTTTTAACAAATATTCTGGTTTTTCAAATGATTTACTGGAGTAGCTGCTTTCCCAAGCAATTTTCTGCAGTGGCTGCTTTTTCAAGCAATTTTCGGGAGTGGCTGCTATCCCAAGGAATTTTCTGGACTAGCTGCTTTCCCAAGCAGTTTTCTGGAGTGGCTGCCTTCCCAGTCAATTTTCTTGAGTAGCTGCTTGTAGTTCTCAACCGTCGGTATAATAAATAGTCCGACCTGGCACCATCAAACGAATTTAATCGGGTCTTAATAATGGTCTAAATTTGGTCGGGTCTAAAACCATAACTGGTTAGTTACTTGATCGCGACCCTTAATCGCGCCAAAAATCTACTTCGTTACATGTGTCAGAGGACATAGGTGAATCTACGCTCGCGTTAGCAAGTCATTCCACATCTGTCTTCGCCCCTTCTACATCGCAAATAGACGCTCCGCGTGTGATAATTATTGTGAGACAATTGCGAGGTTCTCTGAACTAGAAGGATTCGTCCGAAACCATCTTCGCGTGGGTCAGAGCGGCAGTATCGGCCTCTGTTATCAGTAATTACTGTTCTTATCGATTTCTTGTTTACTCAGGCGACTTTGGACCTCCTTTTTCTCTCTCACCTCGATCGTGTGCTGGTAGCTGGCATCCGCCCTTCGGTCCCCCATGGTCTTATCCTAACCAAAGAGATTATTATTGACTAATCCTGGACCTAGCCGCCTACCTGGCCTCGTGTGAGTATCACGCGAGCATATATCTGAGTCGGCCGAGCCATGCTTTCTGCTCACCTGACGTTTAACAACAATAAACAGAGCCCTTCTGGTCCTGGTTATAACGCGAGCAAAGGAGATCAGCTTGCCGTTATAGTACTTAAGGGGATGTGGGAGCGATAGCTTCGAAAATCCGCCGCTAAGTATTTAGCATTTCCAAATTTAAAAAAAAACTAAGTCTGATCGAAATTTCCTTTGGTAGAAAGATTCATTTAACTGAAAACTACGGCGCTACAGACTCGGTATTTTATTACAAGCTTTATTTAAAGGGTTCTATATAAAATAGGATTTAAAGGTTGGCGCTGCTATCGCGTGAGTGCGCGTAAACATCTGTTCGTATTTCCAAGATTTTAGAAAAACTAAAAGTCCGATCGATATTTCCCTCTGTAGAATAATTTATTAAACCAAACTCTACGGCGCTACGGATTCGGTTTTTCATTAAATGATTTATTTAAAAAGTTATATGTGATAGAACTGTTAGAATAATCGAAGAAACCGATACGCGTGTGGGGTGAAAGGTAAACACGGAATAGAATACACTCGGATTATCGTAGAACTGAACGTGTCTTTATTAATCGTAAGAGGAACAGAGGTAACGTGACGTGAGCTTAGGCGATGTTCATTGCTCGGAGAGCTGGCGAACAGTGAGGCGGCGAGCGGAGAGCGCCGCCGAGCGCAGCGGCGGATCACGTAACTGAGACGACTTGACGTCGCGAGGGCGCTGCGGTGTTAGCTTGATGTTGAGGGTTATCGCTGTATTTCTAACAAGAACAACAGTGTTTTTAGGTACCACATCCCCTTAAGTATAAAGCTCTTTCGAAAAGCAATCATGACCAAAATAAATATAATTTATATCATTTAATACAAAAAACAACAATTAAAATATATAAAAAATATAATTTTCCAAACATAGACTAACCTGTACTTAAGTTTGTCATGCACGCGATGAGCTGTTGTAATTCTGGACGTAGCGAAATTTCTTCCTCTTCACTAAGACCATAATCTAACGCATTAAATAATATCAAACCTAATGAAAATATAGCATCGTTTTCGGTAACTTTTCCTACATTTTCTGTATCTGTAGAAATAAAAGCATACAAGTTTTATGATTGCAGACTATTTGTTGATTAAATATTTTAGTAGGCATAATAAATGCAAAAGATTCTGCGTAGGGCTTCTGCAAGACTCGAGACAAATATCGATCTTGTCTTGTATTGTCTCAAAAATCAAGACAATACCAAAGACAAGATCAATGTTTGATTTTGCGAGACAAGAACAAGGCTAGCTCTTCAAGAACAAGACCGAGACAAGAGTAACTCATCAAGACATTGCAAGATTCTTGGTCTTGAAATATTTTTTCGATGCAGACATTTTTTAAAATATCGATTTATGATAAGCTATTTTAAGAACACCCAGGACTCTTTCTGACACAACCGTACTTTATAATCAGTGCAGGCAACGATTTTTTCATCATTCGACAACTTTACATCGTTTTTCTTCTTTTTGAATTAAGTTGTTATTACTTAAGAGGATATACCCCTAAGATTTTATAAGTTAAATATATCTACAATTGTTTTAAAAATTAGAATTACAGTATTACATACACTCCGCCACACTGTAAAAACCGCTGCCAATTCTTTGGCACGTAGCTTCCTTCAACCTTATGTATATAGCTTTAATATCTAAATTGTTTTTGTTTCATATATAATTCTTAAAGTTTTTATGCTTTTTCGTTTGATGGATAAAATTATTTCGAAATAATTATATTACATAATCAATGTGTAACTGAAAATATTGTTTGTACAATTTGATTGCGTTAAAATGTATAATGATCAGGGCGGCAATTATTGGCATAAAATAGTATATTGTATATTGCAACTAGGGGTGAAAATTGGCTTTTTCTAGCCAAGGTGATATTTTGAGCACGAGTCGGACACGAGTGCTCAAAATATCACCCGAGTCTGAAAAAGCCACTCACCCCTTGTTGAACACCGTACTTTTTATGATACGTTCATGAATAGACCCTTCTTTAAGCATGCAAAAGGAGTAGGAAATTAAGAACTCTTTGACGCATAGCATATTTTCAAAAATTTTGAAAATTTTGAAAATTTTTAATTGCCATAGACTGCTTAAAATTAAAGTAGTCTATAGAATAACATTCGATAATCATGATGTTTTAACGAATAAGTTCAAAATTTAGTTTCCGAGATTAATGATAAGAGATCTAGTGCGGAACGTATCTAAAATACACAGTGATCGAAAAATCGCCATGAATATACGCACGATGCGTAACTGAAAATCTTATTTTTAACGAATTAATAAAACAAAAACAGCAAAAACGAGTCTAAGTATAGATTAAAATCCATTAATGGAAACTGGATCGAAGCGATACAGTTTTCAGTTATATAGAGTATACAGGGTAAAAACAAAATTTGAAGCTTAATATCTTTAAAACTAACTGGTATCATAAACAACCCCAAAGAAAGAGATAAAGGTGCTATATAATACTAACTAAATCCAAAATTTTAAATTGATTATTGCCTTTTTACTCCAGTTATGCCATCACGTAGAAAAACGACTCATAGTATATTACAGGGTGAAAAAACAACAAGTTTGAAGCTCAATATCTTTGAAACTAACTGGTTTTATAAAATCCAAGTTCTAATTACCTTCAATAATCATATATTTTTTTAGAATGATCGCTATTTAGTTTTGAGTTTATAACAATTTTAAAAATTGACTGTAATGGTGTATATAAAGAACGACGAACGATAATATAAATTTTTCACGATAAAAACATAGGCAATTTTATTTATCATTTCAGGTACATATTAAGCAATTTACTTTTATTAACTTTTCCGATAACTTTGTTGGCAAAAACTGAAATCTCAAACAAAAAAAAATCACTATAAAAAAAAACGCGTATATAAATTGTAAAAACGGACTTTCGCCCCACTATATTCTAGCAAAAACAAAGAATATGAGACTTGGTGGGTTAAAATCCANACACACACACACACACACACACACACACACACACATACATCCGTACGGACATTTTCTAAAAACACCATTTTTCGACTAAAAATTCATCAAAACACACTTCCCACATGTTTTTACACAAACTCCAAAAATTACTATTACAAGGCTTCCTTAGGAAGGAAGCAAAACATTTAACATTTTAGCGTGTCTTGTATACCAGGTACAACATACCTTCAAAGGCCAAACATCATAATTTTTATTTTTTATCAATCGCAGGCTTTATTTTTGCTTTTCAACCTTTCCAATCTTTTATATCGTTATTGATGATAATAGTTTATATAAAAAAATAAAACAATGTGTAAATTATTTTTCGATGATCAGCATGATGGGAACTTATAGATTCTTGTATGCTAGTTCCAAATTCTAAGAAATTTGCGAGTATAAGTAGCTCCCATAACGATTAGTGACAAGACAATACCAAGCCAATATCAAGACAAGACAATATTTTTGATGACAAGAATCCAACAAGACCAAGACAAGATGAACAATGGTCAAGACTTTTCGAGAACAATACAATATTTTATAAAATATCGTCTTGTCTTGTATTGCGGAAGCCCTAATTCTACTAGGTTACTGAAGTAACAAGATATCTATTTAAGTGTATAAAAAGATCAGGACCGTTACGAAAATAGTGTGTGAGATCTATACACAGATCTGCACAAAATTTAGACCGTCTCCTTGAAATTTGCAGAATATCCTTAAAAGCAAAAAAATATTATGATGAGTGTCTTAATGGGTCTTATGATTCGGATGATAACAAAACTAGCGCGTCACAACCGGAACGGCACCGATGATGCGATGTGTGAGCAGTGTGAGTGTCAGTTTATGAAGGAGTGCTGCAGTAAAGGAAGACATGTAGCTCCAACAAGAAACTTGAGTTTTTGCTTGGAGGTTATCCTTTGTTTTTGAGATTGGAGTACTCCTGCGAATGCTGCTCCTGCTCATTCTGTTGATGTGCTGATACATTCTTCTTGCAAGATGCTGCTTGGATGAAGATTCTCTATCGCATAAGATCTACGACTGGTTTTCCTTTGTTCTAGTTCCTGTGTTCATTATGTTTATAACAGATATCTATTGTGTTATGTGCAGTATAATCAGTGTAATTTTGTGATCTGTTTTTTAGAGTTGTACTCTCTCTCTCTCTCTCTCTCTCTCTCTCTCTCTCTCTCTCTCTCTCTCTCTCTTTCTCTCTCTCTGGTGGTGCTGGTTGGCGTTTCTAGCTACTTCAACAGCCTAAATACGACTCTGGAGCTGGTATCTGATCGTGTTGCTTGGCATCACCAGGAGACAACCTTAGAATTACATTTGAACTTTCTGCAAGTGCTGGTTGGCGTTTCTAGCTGGCTGAAACACCTGCGAATGATCCTGGAGCTCTATTTCTACTATCCGGCAGTCCTGTTTGGCATTGCCAGCTGATTGGATCACCTTAAGACGATCTTGCAACTGAATTGATGCTGTCTTGGAGTATTGGTTGGCGTTCTTGGATACTTCAACTATTTTAATACGAATCTGGATATGGATTTATACTATCTGACAAGGTAATTTTGGAAATATTAGAATAAACTTGAACTGTATGTTGAATTTATATTGTATCTTCAATAAGTTTTAACTTGAAACGCTTTGTCCCCTATGATAAGTTCAGTAAACAGATGTCTAATGGCTCGCGGATACCTTTTCAGTGTTCATGATGATAATCTTCTGTTTGTAAATATGAACTATGAGATTGAAACATATGGTTTGACGGTATTCATACTTAAAAGCTGCCTTGTTTCAAATTTTAATGCAGAGATCAGTAGTCTGAATCTCTCAATAATTATTTATGAGTTTGATTTTGTAATATTTTTCTGTATGTCTAAGTGTATAAAAACTTTTGCATTTGTTGGATTATGGTCTACTGCGTCTACCGGAGTCAACCTAAGGATACTGATGGTGTTGATAACTGAGCTATCAAAATCTTGGAGTTGGAACGTAACTTCATTCAAGACTGTGGCACTACTATACTTCTACTATACGTATCTATAATAATTATGTATTTTAGAGGCTGGTTTTTCTTTAACAGTTAATTAAATTATACCTTCATTGTTTTCTAGTTTTATTAATTAAATACTATTTTTCTTGTAGGTGAAAAAAACAATTTAACATGGGAGGACTCAAGAGGATTTTCAAGAGGATTTTAAAGATAGTTAACAGAAGATTCAAGATTTATCAAGATTTGTATTTGAGTATAGGTTTCATTTAGAAAATGTATTTAATAGCATAGTTTAGGGACGTGTTCAGGCCTTCAGAGCAGAGCCTGATGCTATCGAATCTCACATATTTTTTCGCACTGGGTCAGATGGGGCATGTTGCAGCGAAAGTTATTATTAATTTATGTATCAAAAATCGCTTCTAAGATGTTGCTATGTTCATGTGACGAGACGTAAGTCTCGCACATGATGTAAACAAACGCGGCTCCGAGTCAGTCAGCTGACGCCAGCAAGCGCGCGCGCAGCCAATAAAGGGCGAGTCCGCACGAAGCGAAAGTAGGCCGCGCGCGCACAACCGAAAGGCCAGTCCGCATGACCGCGGAGCGCGCAACTCAGCGGCGACGCGCCAGTGGGCGCGAGCAGCGCACCGCGGCGACACCTATATAAAGCGGGTCGCGCAGCGCAGCGGCAGTTCTACTCGAGTTGAACTCCTGACGGCATCGTGCGCTCACGTTACCGAGAGGAACAACTAGAGAGGAACAACGCCAACAGCGTCGGCTCGTGAGCACACGTGAAGACGCTGTCGACGAACCCGAAATTCCGAGTTGCCGTCGTGCGTACACGAGACAACTAGGAGCAGCCGAACAGCGCCGAGGCTCCTCTACGTGAGCACACGTAGTGGATACTCGACGTTGCCACCTGCCCCCGAACATCCGTCCCAAGGGACTGGTTGTTTTCCCGGCCACCGTGCGCACACGGGGTTGAGAGCATAACTAAAGCCCTGCCGACGATTCCCCAGGTCGTGAGCACACGTCCTGGTGAAGCACCGGCCAACTCCTGTCCGTTCAATACCGCCGACCTCTTGAGATTCACCTGGTCACTGTGAGCACACAGGATCAGGAGAAGAACGAGACGAGCGACCTCGATCCGTGTAGCCGTGCGCACACGACTTCATGGACTCGAGGGAGACCTAAACCTCCGAAAATCCGTTGTTTAACCCGAACCCGTTTCACCGTCCTCCGATACCGTATCCGTAAAACCGGTAGTCGCACCGAAACTACGTAACTCCGGTAACGACGCGTTAATGTACCGTAAACCGCTATAGATTAAGTTAAATTGTTTGTGAAGGCGAAATATTCTAAATCACCGCGATATCGATTTCTGTTACAGATGGAGACTCATAATTGATTTATCAACTTGTTAACTTAAACATTAGAATATATCTTTATTGTTATTATTTGCATAAACAAGTCTCTTCAATTAACCTTTCCCCTAACCAAATCCTGGCGTCCGGCCGACTACTCAACACACGGGGAAAGTCGAACCGTTACATGGCGCTCGGACAGGGACCGTTTTAGAATATTTCGCTTAAAAGAGACTCAGAGAAGTAAGAAAACCGGGAAATTTTTTTTTTCTTTTTTTTTTTTTTTTTTTCGAGCACGATGAAGGTAAGCTGGGTTTACCGCCTGAACAAGGCTCAACTGATCGCCGAATTACAAGGAAAGGATCTTGATACCGAAGGAACGGTAGTGGAGCTCCGCCAGCGGCTAGTCCGATATGTCCGAAAATCCCCACAAGAATTCGCTACGAAACAGGAGGACCCCACAGATTACGACGAAGAGGTGGATTTAAAACAGGATCTTGAGACAGAACGCTCAGAGATTATCCAGCGGACACTCGAGGAAACTCGCCGAGTAGGCACGTCCACCCCAACCGATGACACGCAGGAGCACTCACCTAGCGAAAACAAGGTCCTTGATCAAATACGCAAATGGAATTGCCACTTCGAGGGGAAAGACGTATATACATTCCTCGAAAGAGTCCAAGAACTACAGGAGTCCTACGGTTTTACTAGCGCACAACTGCTCCAGGGGGCACCGGAACTTCTCCGGGGGGAAGCGCTCCAGTGGCGGCGAAACTACGCGAGCGACTGTGAGACCTGGGAAGAGCTGGTGGAGAGGCTTAGAAATTTTTACCTGTCAAGTGGAGAACGTCGAAACTTAACCAGACAAATCGCCGAAAGAGTACAAAAACCGAACGAAACTATACGCGCATATTGTAACGCGTTGACGACGTTGATGAGAAGAAGAGGAGGATACACACCGGAAGAACACCTCGACAACCTTTACTACAATATGAAACCGGAGCTACAACTAAGGGTACGTAGGGAAGAAGTCAAAGATGTACCGAACTTAATTCAACGAGTCGAGGAGTACGAGGAGATCGCGAATAAGATACGCGAACTAGAGCGTAAAACGGCTATCAACAGTACATCCACCAGTAAGAACACCGGAACCGACGACTACTACGACCGAGCGGAATGCTGTTGGCACTGTAAGCAACGCGGCCACACCCGCGTCACGTGCAAAAACCAGCCACGAAAATTCTGCTCAGTATGCGGAAAAGACGGCGTTCTAACCCGTGACTGCCATGGGTTCCCGGACCGTTCGGGAAACGCGCGAAGGGACGGCTCCAAGGGGGCGGGAGACCGTCCCACGACGGCCGATACCTCATAGAGGTACAAATAGATCGAAACACGGTGCTAGCCTTGGTCGACCCGGGGGCTGTGAGTTCTTTTGTGACCCCAGAGACAGCAATGGTCGGACAAAACAGTGGTTGGCGGCACGGAAACCAGGACACTATCGCCACACTAGCAGACGGATCAACCACCGAGTTAACGGACTACGTGGAGGGTGAAGTGTCCATCCTCGGCAACAGTTTCAGGAACAGGTTTATCGTCATGAAGGGACTACGCCACGAAATGCTACTAGGAATGGACTCGTTAAGGAAATTGAACATCCGGCTATTTATAGCTGGAAGGGAACTCCAGCCGAGCCGAACTCAGACATCAATATTGTCGATAAGCGAAACCGGTATCCTCGAAATCACCGAAGAACAACAAACACGAGTGGATGAGCTCATCCGGTACGAGAAGGAGTTATTCAAGGACATACAGGGCCCCACACCACTGATTAAGTACCAGATAAAACTGGTGGATTCAAATCCAATTAAACAGCGCTACTGGCCACGAAACCCCGCTATGCAGCAAATCATCGACGACGCGGTCGAGGAAATGTTACAAGAAGACGTGATTGAGCCATCGGATAGCGCCTGGAGCTCCAATATAGTTCTTGCCAAGAAGAAAGATGGGAAACGACGCTTCTGCATAAATTTTCAAGGCATCAATAAAATCAGTATTAAAGACGCACACCCGCTACCACAGGTCCACGCAACATTGAACAAACTTCGAGGAGCGAAATATCTGACCACCATCGATTTGAAAAATGGGTACTGGCAAATACCTCTAGCGGAAGAGAGCAAACAGTATACCGCCTTTACGGTTCCCGGACGGGGTTTGATGCAGTTCAAAGTACTACCGTTCGGGCTACATTCGGCACCAGCAGCCTTCATGCGCTTGATGAACGCGGTTATAACCCCGGATCTAGAGCCGAATGTATTCTGCTACCTCGACGACATAGTGATAGTGACCGAGGATTTCGAGCACCACCTGCAACTGATTAGCGAAACATTGCGCCGCTTACGAGAAGCCAAACTGAAACCGAACTGGGAGAAGAGCCATTTCTGCCGTAAACAACTGAAGTACCTGGGACACGTGGTAAACGAAGAAGGGTTGCACACGGATCCGGAAAAAGTGAAAGCTATCACGGAACTACAAGCACCAACGAACCTCAAGGAACTGCGTCGATTCTCCGGGTTAATCTCCTGGTACAGAAGATTCATACCACAAGTAGCGAAGAAAACAGCCCCTCTCAATAGGCTCCTGAAGAAGAAAGTAAAATGGGAATGGGGCTCCGACCAACAAGAAGCATTCGAGGCACTCAAGAAAGACCTAGTACGCGCTCCAGTCCTGGCATGCCCGGACTTCACTAAAACATTTATACTGCAGACAGATGCCAGCAACGAAGGGCTAGGGGCCGTACTGACGCAGGAAGAAGAGGGAAAAGAACGAGTAATTGCCTACGCCAGCCGATCGTTGAACCAGGCCGAGCGAAACTACTCAGCTACCGAAAAAGAGTGTCTCGCCATAAAATGGGGAATCTGGAAATTCCGTGAATACCTCGAGGGCTATCATTTCATCGTTCTGACAGACCACCAGTCCCTCAAATGGCTGGAGAAAATCGATAATCCGTCCGGCAGACTAGCGCGATGGGCCATGGAACTGGCACAATGGGACTACGAAGTCAGGTACCGCAGAGGGAAAGACAACACCGTCGCAGATGCCCTCTCCAGACAACCCGTAACCGTGTGCAAGATCGACATCAAAACGAAGTGCACATGGTACACCAAAAAACTGAACGCCGTACAACAAGATCCGAAGAGTTACCCGGAATATTGCATAAAGGACGGAGTCCTACACCGCCATATCCTTCACACGCTGGATTTCAACGACACCGATGCAACCGAGGATTGGAAAATCTGTATACCCACCGACAAACGAACCGTTATTCTAAGAGAATGTCATGATAATATGACCGCAGGACATTTGGGAGTAGCCAAAACGCTTCAGCGTTTAGCACGAAGCTATTACTGGCCAGGTATGTTGCAAGAGGGCGCGCGATATGTACGTAGCTGCCCGAACTGCCAATCATACAAGGCGCAGCAACAAACAAAAGCGGGGACTATGCACGCAACCAACGTCGAACAACCATGGGAAATGGTCTCGATCGATCTCGTCGGACCACAGCCACGATCCAGCAAAGGAAACATATGGCTACTGGTAATGCAGGACAGATTCACCAAGTGGGTGGAGTTAGCAGCGCTCAAGAAAGCCGATAGCCGGGCCATAATCCGACACGTAAAGGAGAAAATCTTCTTCCGCCATGGCTGCCCGAACGCACTGGTAAGCGATAATGGTCGACAATTTGTCAGCAAGGAGTTCACAAGGTTCCTGAAAGAAAACGGAGTGCATCACCGAAAAACCCCGCCGTACAGTCCCCAGTGCAACCCAGTAGAACGAACCAACAGGGTGGTAAAGACGATGATCGCCCAGTACGTCGGAAAACACCACAAAAAGTGGGACGAGAATTTATGCGAGCTGGAATTCGCTTACAATACCGCCTGTAGCACGGCAACCGGCTACACTCCGGCATATCTAAACACTGGTAGAGAGTTTAGAACGCCAGGAAGCCTTCTCCAGAAAGTAGGCTCCCAACACACCACATCTCTGTCTAGTAGAATCCAGCATATACGAGATGCAATCGAATTAGCAAAGACGCAAATGGCTCGACAGTTCGATAAGCAACAGAAGCATTACAACCTTCGGCGAAGAGAATGGAAGCCGGATGTTGGTGACAAGGTAGTCAGGAAATTAGTAACTTTGTCCAGTAAAGCCGACGCACGTAATGCCAAGTTAGCCCCGAAATACTCGAAACCGCTATCTGTCAAGAAACAGGTGTCACCGGTGATCTTCGACCTTCAGGACGACAAAGGGCGCAACATCAAGCATATACACGTCAAGGACCTTAAACCTTTCACTGACGAAGGAGTAAGAAGCAGCATCGAAGAAGACGAAGAAGGTAGCGACGTGACTTAGCGTTTAAGAAATCCGTAGTAGTCATAATTTGAGTTTAAGGAATCCATAGTAGTTATAATTTAGGCTTAAGAAATCTGAAGTAGTTATATAAGTTAAGTGTAGAATGAAGTATTAATTGTTTTGTTTTTTTTTCTTTGCTTTGTTAGCATAAAATTTAGCCAGCGCGAAATTTCACGCTCCGAAGAGAGGGGGAGATGTGACGAGACGTAAGTCTCGCACATGATGTAAACAACGCGGCTCCAGTCAGTCAGCTGACGCCAGCAAGCGCGGGCGTCGCCAAGGCGAAAAAGGCGAGTCCGCACGAAGCGAATGAGCGCGGCGCGCGCACCACGAAAGGGCCAGTCCGCATGCGCGGACTGCGCGCAACTCTGAGCGGCCACGCCATTTTCGCGCCACCCGGTGTGACGCCAGCAGCGCACCGCGCGGGACACCTATATAGCGGGTCGCCGCAGGCGCAGCGGCGAGTTCTACTCGAGTTGAACTCCCCTGAGCGGGGCATCGTCGCGCTCACTTTACCCGGAGAGGAACCAACTAGAGAGGACAACGCCAACAGCGTCGGCATCGTGAGGCACACGGTGAAGCGCTGTCGAGCGAACCCGAAATTCGAGTGCCGTCGTGCGTACACGAGACAACAAAGGAGCAGACCGGAACAGACCGCAGAGGCTCACTCTCGGAGCACACGTACTGAGGAACTCGACGTTCGCCACCTGCCCCCGAACATCCCTTCCCAAGGACTGTTATATTCCCGGCCACCGTGCCGCACAACGGGGTGAGGAGCGTTAACTAAGCCCTGCCGACGATTCCCAGTCGTGAGCACACGTCCTGTGAAGCCCGGCAACTCCTGTCCGTTCAATCCGCCGACTCTTGATAGTTTCACCTGGTCCACGTGCTGAGCCACACAGGACAGGAGAGAACGAGACGAGCGACCTCGATCCGTTAGAGCCGTGCGCACACGACTCACTGGACTCGAGGTAGAACTAACCTTCCAAGAAACCCGTCGTTAACCCTGAACCCGTGTGTCACCGTCCGAAACACGATACCGCATCCGTAAAACCGCGTAACCTGTCACCGAACTCGTAATCTCGGTAACAGACATCTTAATTTTGTGACCGTACAACCGCTATAGATATAAGCCTTATTTTCGTTTTGTTGCGTAATCTGCGAAATATTCTAATTCACCGCGGAATTTCGATTGTCTTGTTACACGACCTTTGAGAGACTCATAATTGAATTATCAACTTGTTAACTTAAATATTAGTTAATATATCTTATTTATTTATTTATTTGTCATAAATCAATTATTTTTATCTTCTTTTTCAATTCCACGTCTCCCTTACCCATCCTTGTGCGTCCGTGTCCGATCTATTCTCAAACTCACGTCGGGAAATTGTCGAACCGTTACAGTCAAAAAGTGGTGCTATATCCAATACTTTGTCCACGGTAAAAAATTGTATTTTTCAATAATGTTTACAACTTTTACATTTAACATTTTTTATGAAATACAACGTGAAATCCGAATTATTTTTATGCCGCCAAAATTATAATTTTTGTGTTTTTTAGCTGTAAAAAATCGATTTTGGGCTGTTAACTCGAGTTTTAAGCATTTTCATGATTTTATGTAAATGGAAATAAGCGCTATTTTTCAAAGATCTACAACTTTTCTATTTAACTTTTTTTTGCAGAATGCTTAGAATTCGAGTTAGAGCCAAAAAACCGTTTTTAGCGTGGCCGCATTCTGCTTACATGTGCGGGATTAAGCTGAAAATAGAACCATCAGGTTCTGGTGGTGAGGGGAGTTTGCACACAAAGTTTTAGCCTGATCGACTAAAGTCTCTCAGCGATAATCGTATAACACCAAAATTTGTATGTAAAAATACGCGTAAAAATCGAACATATTGTGCTCGCATTTCTAAATTACGTAGAGCATCGGGATAAAAAAAAATAGTTTTCTAGGTTTTGCGAGAGGAGACTCCTCCTAAAATTTCAGCCCGATCGGTCGACAACTGCGTGAGATATCGCATCTCACACATTTTTCGCATACAAAACTATAAGGCACTTCCGTGTCGCGGTCGTGCCTAAAAACACAGTCGCAACACTGGAATTATCCTGTCAGTGTATAAAGCATCTATGCGTAAGAAGATAAAGAACGAGCGCAGGACATTATACGTAGACAACGATACCGGTTTTAAATGCAGAGAACATTACAAGGCTAATCATATATACGTAAGTTGACATTAGCTCGATGAAACATGCAATTAGTGCTTATCTCTTACATTACATTAATTAATAAATAGCAAAAATGACTCGAGAAATGGCAGAAGTACAAGGCCTTTATGACTTGGCATTGGACGCCAAAGGAGACATAGCAATCCTTAACTTTTTACACAAGGATATGGGACAATTGGCGACCGCAGACGATCGTATACAATACCGTATACAGTACTATCAACTACTGCAAAAATTCCTACGCCAACAGAAGAACGAATTAAAACGTTTGAATCCTCAGCCATCAGGATCAAGTGGTGACGAGCAACAAAGTAAAAGAATAGTTGCAAAAATGATTGCTGATTCATGTCAACGATTGATGACAATAAATGGAAAAAAATTTTAAACTATGAGTATTTTAATTTTTATTTTGCTATGATAGTCCTATAATAAAAGTTAGTTCATTGTATGAAAATCTACAAACTGTTATTATATAAATAATATAATAACAGTTTGTAGATTTTCATACAATGACTTGCAAAAGTTATGTCGACTCTGTATAGCGTACAATTTTATTAGTATACAATCATGCCTCATACGGCAATCAAAAAGTTAATGTATACACTTTATTATAATTATCATTATCATAATTGTAAGGTAATAAGATATGTATTTAGATTTGCGTCTTAAATTTCGTTCATACCACAAACAATTATTTATAGTGAAGGGTTTTTGTTCAAGAAATCGATAGAAGTTTGAATAACCTTTGGCAGATAATCTTCTTAATTCAGAATTCGAAACATTTTTGTTAAATTACAAGCTAAATAAGCTAATTGATAAAAGAGATATGATTAAACTGGAGTCTATTTCAGTGTATTTGTAATAATATTTTTCATACAGGACACTATATTACAACACGCCTCCTTGGACTGTACGGAAAATTCGTTTTACAATACATCTAGTTTATTTCTAAACTTTTCAAACTTTTGTTTACATAATCCTTTAGTAAAAATATCCGCAACATTTTCATTTGTGTCTATCTTGCAGACCTCAATCAATTTAGCATTCACGCTTTCATGTACAGTATGATAATAAATTTCAATATGTTTAGAATTTTTTGTAAAGTTACCATTTTTTGCAATGTTTATCGCTTTCGAATCATCCTCATAAATTTTTATCGGTTCTTTAACAACTATACCGAATATTTTTACCAATTCTCTGATATATTCTAGTTCGCTTACAACTTCAGATAATGCTACATACTCTGCGTATGTCGACGCTTTAGTAATACATTTTTGTTTTCTAGACTTCCAGTCTATTACGTTTCTGAATATTCTTATGACATAACCTGTTGTAGATTTTCTATCAATAATATCACCAGCCCAGTCTGCATCCACGTAGCAGTAGCTATAATATTATTACAATTTTTTTTCTTGTATAGTTCAAACATAAGTCTTTAGTTGATGACCAGGAACAATGTTAACTCGTCATAACCTCCCCAGCATAAATATCATGATGTATAATAATGTATTACAGCTCTGTTACAGGCGAACGGCAGAGAGTGGAACGGGAGAAAGCACGGTAAGTGGAGAGAGAGAGAGAGAGAGAGCCTCGCGCGCGTGCCGCGTCTCGCGGAGAGAGAGACAGATTCGTTTAGACTCGCAGAGAGTAAGCATCGTGCGCGCGACTCCTCGATACGAAAAAGACCGATAGCTTTGTGAGAACGACGTGCGAAGGCTCCTGGTTTACGACTGCAACCCAGAGGGTCCGACAACGACTGCGCCTTGTCCGAGGTCTCTGTGCGACTCCGCTGCGTCCAAGGCTTCCGAGCGATTCCAACTACTCGCCTGCGAAGGAGACGTCCTGGGGCTGAGCCGACTCTCGTCAACCGTAAGTGTCAGCTCTGCATCTCTCTCTCTCACCAGTGCCCTCCCGGTCTCTAACTGCTCCGTTCGTTTGCGTCTCGCACACCCGCGTGTGTGCTCGTGTACCTACTTTTTCATTGAACAATATACTCTACATTTTCTACGCTACCCAGCGTGTTTTGATTGAACACCGGTCCGTACTCCTATTAAGTTCCCCGCCGCCTCCGCGGGCACGTGCATCGCTTCACGGTGCACGTGCGAATAAACTGCAGCTAGCCAAAATACGACCTTGGCCGGTCCACCTACGAACTCGATAATACCCGAGGAAACGAGACTTGGTCTCGATTATTACGCGGTTGTCTCTCCGCTCCGGTAGCTGCACTGCACGCAGCTAACGTCTGCGCGGCTATCGACACCGAGCAGAGCAGCCCCGTTATAAGTTAAATACAAATATTTCAGTACCCTTATAGCATATTTCCAATGAGTGTGGTTATAACAATTTTGATATCTACTTAAATAGTTTACACTATAACTTATATCTGGTCTTGTGCTTGAACTTATATATAGCAAAGCACCTATCAAGTTTCTATACTTTATTTCAAACTCACAACTTTCAGCCTTATCAAGTTTTAAATTTGTTTCCATTGAATCACTATACAATTTACTATTTTGCAATTGATACTTAAATGCTAGTGACTCTATATATTTAGTTTGGCTTAGTTTCATTTCACAATTGTTATAATCATATTCAATATTTATCCCTAAATATTCTTTTACCTCTCCTAAATCTTTCATTTTAAATTTGTTCATGAGAACTTTCTTTAGATTTTGAATTCTATTCTTGTTTTTGCAACCAATCAACAATTATCAGCATTGCTTCTTTTAAATTTTAGTTTCGCTAAATATTCATCAAAACATTCATACCATTTATTGGACTTTCTCGTAGTCCATACAACGCTTCAAACAATTTACAAACTTTGTTTGTTCCGTCATTGTAACCTTTTGGTTGATTGACATATACCTCTGAGCTTACTTTACCATTTAGAAATGCTGTAACAACATACATCTGTTCTATAATTAATCCGTACTGACAGCAAAATGAAAACAAAATTTTTAACGTATGTGTTTTTGCTATTGGAGCGTATATGTCATCAATTATATTGGTTTTTTGAAAACCTCTAACTACTAATCTGGCTTTAAATACATCATCAGATTTTTTTGTATAAACCCATTTTACATCTAGGATTTCTTTTTCTTTTTGTTTATCAACTAATTTCCATGTTTCATTTTCATACAAACTACTCATTTCTTTATCCATTGCATTTTTCCAACTATCACATTCATCGCTATTCATCGCCTCCTCAAATGTACAAAGTGTATCAACTTTACAATAATATACGGATACTCTGTTTGCATTATTTTTCGGATATCTTATTGGACTCTTTCTCGCACGTGTCGATCTGTTGAAACAGTTTTGAATCCAGTTTGAAACCAAATACTCCACGTCGATCGACGTGGAGTATTTGGTTTCAAACTATTTTTATCAATATTCTTTACATTTGTTTGTTCTTTTTCGGTCACAATTTCATTTTCATCTGCGCTATCAAATACATTATCATCGATATCATTTTCGGAATCAAGTTTGCTTCTCTTACTCGACTCGAGAGTCGGAGTACGGGAAGAAATATTTTCGTTGTCATAATCAAGACCAATACATATTTCATATGATTCAGCAACATCAACATGTCTAGAAACTGTTACTCTACCATTCAACAAGACTCTATAACCTACTTCACTGTAGCCTAATAATATTCCCATTTCTGCTTTTTTGTCCCATTTTGAATTTCTCTTTTATTCAATATTTCTTACAAAAACTTTACTACCGTATATTTAAGTTCTCAACATTTGGCTTTTTTTTTAGATATCTCATATGGATGTTTTTTTTCAATCGTGCTAGCTAAAGTACGATTTTTCAAGTATGTTGCAGCACTAACAATTTCTGGCCAATATTTTTTGTCTACTTGTGCCTCATCTAATAAACAACGTGCCATATCCATAATTGTTCGATTAAACCTTTCAGCAGTACCATTCAACGCATGTACGTACGCTGGACAGTTGTTTATATAAATACCCTTTTCTTTCGCAAATTTATAAAATCGATTATTTAAATATTCTGTACGGTTATCGCATCGTATAGTTTTTACTCTTTTTCCCGTTAAATTCTGTACTTCATTTACATACATTACCATAATCATACACTTCGTTGATGGAAAGTTCGAGGCTGTCGAGTCCGATAATTCTCATGACTCATACACCTCCGATATCATAATAGAAAAAAAACCGCTGCCAAGTCATTGGCACTTAGCTTCCTCCTATTCTGCTAGTGGAAGATAATTACATGGGACAATCAACTCATTCTTTGATTTAAATATTCGCTACTATTCGATACTAAAAGGATAGGTTTACTCGAATTCAAAATCAGAAAACATATATGCACGTCCAATCTTATTACGATCGATCACGTAGTTCCACAATTATAACAGTATACGTACGCACGCATGCACGCACGCACGCACGCACACACACACACACACACAAAACCATCTGCACGGACATTTTATAAAGCCACGAAAACTCTCAAAATATACTAAGCTTTAATTATCAAATTATATGGTTTAACAAAAATAATAATGTTCAGTCACACAGAGTATACAGGGTGAGAGTTGAAGAATTTGAATCTTAATATCTTTTAAACTAAAAGGTTTCATAAGCTACAAAAAGAACCTAGCCGAAGTGATCAAAAGATCAATCTTTTCCTAAAATTTCAACTCAATTTAAACCTTTTTACTCCCGTAATCGTACGACATAAAAAAAACATTTTTTTTAGTTTTTTATTTTTATCTCAAAAACTAGTCGCCAAAATTGTAAAAAATTTGTACAACTAGTAGATATCGTTGTTTTTTATTGTCATGAATTTTTTCAAAACATTTAACTATTTATTTTTTGAGTTATATATGTTTATCGAAAAATTACCTTTTATATCATAAAAAATGAACAGATCAGTCAATCTAGAAAATCTTGCGGGAAAAAGTAGACAAATTTATGTTCTTTTAGATACACTATTGTTGAATATATTGTATAAATCATATCATTATAAAAAAGCAAAAATATTTTTTCAAAAATAGAAAGGAGGAGGAAGCAATATATTCAACGCACGCTCGCTTACTCGCTCTCCGATTGCGCTACTTGTAAACACATTTCGAATAATGTAAAATCGCATCGGACCAACACGCCGCTCTCTGATGATCTCCGAAAATCACAGAGAAGCGAGCTTCTCGATCCTTCCTTACTGTCAGCTGTAGGCACATATGATCAGCGACGCTCACGTCACTAGTGAATAATGTCAACAAACCGATCGCAACTCTCGCCGTCCCGCGCAGAGTATAAAAGCAGCGTGGATATCCAACTCTTGTGAATTAGCCTCGAGTAGCTAAGAGAGACACAACAACCACACGCTCTCTCCCCGCCGCCGCCGGCGCCTGGCGGGGAAAACGCAGCCTCGAACTTTCCATCAACGAGCCTGTCGAGTCCGATAATTCTTGTAAGCACCTCATATGTCACACAGTCTGAATAATTTTTGTACTTTGAAATTTTGCTAACAATAAACCGAATTTCTTCTCAATTCTCCTAATGAGGGCGACATTGTTCGCCGAAACGTTGAAAGAAAAAATGAATTAACTTGTTTTGCTTCCTCCTCAAGAGGAAGCTTTGTAATAGTAAAATTTTCAGTTTTGCTAATACTTTGTGGAAACGCATTTGGAGGTGTTTGGAATACGAATCATACGTTTTTAAAAAATGTCGGTGCTGATGGCTGTGTGTGTGAGTGTGTGTGTGTGTGTGTGTATGTACGTATACCGCCATAATTTTGGAACCATGCGACGGATCGTAATAAAATTTGACATGCATATATGTTTTCTAATTCTGAATTTAGGTCATTTTTTGTTTTATGATTCTGACCATTTTATGGCCATATTATAGCCATTTTTCTATTTTTGAAAAAATATTTTTGCTTTTTTATAATGATATGATTTATACAATATATTCAACAATAGTTTATCTAAAAGAACATAAATTTGTCTACTTTTTCAAGCAAGATTTTCTAGATTGACTGATCTGTTTATTTTTTATGATATAAAAGGTAATTTTTCGATAAACATATATAACTCAAAAAATAAATAGTTAAATGTTTTGAAAAAATTCATGACAATAAAAAACAACGATATCTACTAGTTGTAAAAATTTTAAGCAATTTTGGCGACTAGTTTTTGAGATAAAAATCAAAAACTAAAAAAAATGGTTTTTTTATGTCGTACGATTACGGGAGTAAAAAGGTTTAAATTGAGTTGAAATTTTAGGAAAAGATTGATCTTTTGATCACTTCGGCTAGGTTCTTTTTGTAGCTTATGAAACCTTTTAGTTTAAAAGATATTAAGATTCAAATTCTTCAACTCTCACCCTGTATACTCTGTGTGACTGAACATTATTATTTTTGTTAAACCATATAATTTGATAATTAAAGCTTAGTATATTTTGAGAGTTTTCGTGGCTTTATAAAATGTCCGTGCAGATGGTTTTGTCTGTGTGTGTGTGTGTGCGTGCGTAAGTATACTGTTATAATTCTGGAACTACGTGATCGATCGTAATAAGATTGGACGTGCATTTATGTTTTCTGGTTCTGAATTCGAGTAAATTTTCTTTTAAGATTTAGACTATTTTATGACCATTTCATGCCCATTTTTCGATTTTTGAAAAAATATTTTTGCTTTTTATTATGATATGATTTATACAATATATTCAACAATAGTGTACCTAAAAGACTGCTACCCACAAGGTTGGAATATTTTCCCCCTTCTCCGACGCCCGCGCTCTCTCGTCTTAAGAGAGCTCGGGGCTTCAGTCCCGAGCGGATCTCCGGTGAGACCACTCTCCCAGGAGCTATGGAATATAGAAAACTATTACGAGGGTCTAAAAGGCGACTGTGGGAGTACTGAAATGAGCTTTTAAATTTTAATAGGCGATTATGGGAATATAGAAAACAACGTCAAGGGTCTGAAAGGCGGCTGTGGGTATGTAGAAATCGTGAAAAATAATTTTTTTGTGAAAAAGTTATTTTTCACAAAAAAATGAAGCCACCCGCAATTTTGTAACTTGCAGTTGTTAACGTTATTAACGATTCCGCAATTACTGGTATTTTTTTTATTACGATATATGTAAGTTATTTTAGGAGTTCACGGAGCTCTATCCTTTTGATATCCACCTTAATCCCCACTCCCCTGATCCCCCTCGCCTACAAGTGTCTTCCTAACCTATCCTTTTAGTATCGAATAGTAGCGAATATTTAAATCAAAGAATTAGTTGATTGTCCCATGTAATTATCTTCCACTAGCAGAATAGGAGGAAGCTAAGTGCCAATGACTTGGCAGCGGTTTTTTTATTGTCATATTTTTAATATCATAATGAAATGTACTATTGTATATTTGAAACAGCGACAGTGGAATAACATTTTCAAAAAGGTGTTGCTTGAACTTATCATAAAATCTTCAGACTGACAATTCAAATGGATTATGCCTGTGAAGCATCAGAATGATTTTTAAATACACATCAAATTCCAAAAGATAGAAAATTTGGTGACAAACTATATAATATACAAAGATATGTATGCCTTTTTGCAGTCAGCTAGATCTAATGAAAAACTTCCAATATTATTTACCCCTAATGAAGTTGAAAGTATTAAATATCCAGTAATGAGTGTGCTAAAAACATTAGGTAATTTCGATAGTAAATCATTATTACACTAAATGTTATATGAAAGAAAAATAACTTTATATAGAAAATGAACTCTAACTTCAAATACAGTAAATGGTGCATTTAAATTACAACCACTCGTACACATAAATAAACATTTTCTACCATCTGTTAATGAAATTTTGATTACGATCATGTCAGATAGATCCTCTATAGGTTTCTGCATGTAACCTCTATTTGGTATGGCCAAAAGAGAAAGTCTGTTCCGTGAAATAGTTTTTTATTCTTATAATTGTCATCTCTTCTTGTACTCCACAGCTTATGGCAATATTGCCACGTTGGTTCCTGAGGGGATGACATTCTGTTGGAAATACATAAGTTAGTTTAAAGAAAAAAATATAACATTGGAAATTGATATTGATTAATAATCAGATAAAGATCAGCTATTAAAATAAAAAATGAAATTCACATACTTTTCTGGCTGCCTGTTTTTCAGCTTAACTCTTAAATTCTTGATTCAAAACCAACATTAGTCTAATAAATCCAGAGATGCTGCAGCCTGTATGTTCTTTTCAGTTTTAATGTGTGAAACTGTAAACTGCATAATGTATATATGAGCTTACAAGAAATGAAATTGAAATGATATCACTGTAAACAATGAGTAACTATAATCTGGTATGAAAAAACATTAAATTTTACTTGAAAAAGTGGTTATTTTAGCAACAGTCCTCCTAAAATGCATCCGTAACTCCGCACATCTATAGTGTGAGCATAAAGCTTCTTTCCTAACAGCAATTTCAACAAAGAGCTGAATGCTAATCTTCATAACATTCACCATAAATGTTTGGTTCGTATACTTTCTTCTACTTTTTCTTTTGAATAAGGTAACATGTCTATGCGTCGCAATGCATTTGCAATTGCTTCTGATGCACAAACATGAAAGGCAAATCTCTGACAAATCTCAAGTTTTTACAATCTCATCTTCGTTCTTTGTTAAAATAAAATGCTTATAATAAATATCTCAAAATTAAATGAATATACTTTGTAATAGCTAGTACTGTACTTTTGTCACAGTTTTTATCAAACAATTAAAATTTGTTCATGAAGCTCTTCTCGGTAATGTTTTCATAATATCAAATTGTAAATTCATACGCCATCATGGCGGAGACGAGCGCAGGAGAAAGCGACAATTTTTCATAAATGTCACCCGAAATAAGAAGTTAAAACAGTTGTGTGTCTAATTTGTGAGAGTGTTTATCATTCAGTGATTTTACAAGATTAGATGGTGCTATCAAACGTACAAGGAGAGCTACCAGGCTCCAGGAAAGGGATTCCGCTAAGACTTTCACAAATGTTTTCTGGTAATTAAAAATGAGAGAAACCAGTTGTAGTTTGATCTCATAGGCCTTTATTCTGGAATTATAGCCAATTTTAGTCAAATTCAACCAAAAAACCTAGTTCATTCAAACGAGTATAACTTCTAAGGCCTAAATCCTAGAGCATCGTGTATAAAATTTACTTCAAGACCCCACCGGCACCATCGCTAGACATCGTACTTCGGTGGGGCCGTTTACCAGCCGATTGGATTCTTCTTTGGGGTTTGACATTCCCACACTTCCCCCGTCCACCGTAGTGATTAGGGGTTCAGGATCAAACTCGTCTGCTTCTTACTGCATCGTCCGGCCGTCTACTTCCTACAGCATCGTCCGGTCATCCTCTGGCAGTCTCAACCCTCGCCCTACGTTCCTCTGCATCAGGCAGGGAAGCTGGGCTCAGCTCGACCTACGTTCCTCTGCATCGGTTTGAGGAGCACTTACATTAGACGGGCATTGCCACATCTTATTGTAGCCTCAACCTCGACACCTACGTTCCTCTGCATCGGGTGGGGGAGTCTTGGCTCAACTTAGTTACCTACAATTCTCAGCATCGATCTAAGGAGCAGATATACGGACAGTAGTCTCATCGTCTCGGGATTCCGTAAGCTGGCGTCTTGCCGTGTCCTCACTTCTAAGTTTTTTCATTACGGTGGCCGCGAACGACGCCACAGCCTTCCAGTTATTTGCTGACTTGAGCATCAGCCTGACTAAGTTCTCGGGCGTGACGGCTTCACCTAGAGTTTCTAAGAGAGTTTCTCTTTCTGCGGCAAACCGTGGACAAATTGTGATGATGTGTTCGGCATCTTTGAGGGAATTCGGGCAAGTTGGGCAAGTAGCTTCATTGTCCAACTTGAAACGGTGCAGGTAATACCTGAAGCAGCCATGCCCCGTCAGTAGTTGAGTGAGATAAAAATCCAGATCGCCATGTCGTCTGTTTATCCATACTCTTATATTAGGCATCAGACGGTGTGTCCATCTTCCCTTTGTGGAAGCGCTCCATCTACGCTGCCATGCTTCCAGGGTGCGTTGGCGTTCCTCCTTTTTAATTTGTGCCCTTGTCCGCTCATCTTCTTGATGCCTTTCAAAGAGTCTTGCCCTTTCTTCTGCTGCAAGATCCAGAGGGATAATTCCCGCCAGGACCTCGATAGCATCGCTAGAGGTCGTCCTGTATCCGCTAGTGACGCGTAGACAGGCCCGACGGCGTGCTGATGTTACCTCCTTGGTGTACGACTTCACCGTTGCTGCTTCATGCCAGACCGGGGCGGCGTACAGTGTAATTTAGTCAATTACGTGTGCCAGCAGCTGTCTTTGTCCGCCTATGTTGGGCATCAGTCCCGCCAACGCATTCGCCACCTGCGAGGCTTTCTTACCGACTCTTTTAAGGTGTTCATCGAACCTTAGTTGGGCGTCGATTTGTACTCCTAGGTATCATATGGAGGGCGTCGAGATAATAATAATATTCCAACCCTTAAGGTTATTGTCTCCTTTTTCTTCCGGCTTGTCACCAGGACCGCCTCCGTCTTGTGGTCAGCCAGTTGGAGACCAGCTGCCGTGATCCAGCTTCTGATGCTGCGGATTGTGTCGTTTGCGTCTTCGGTAATCTCCTCCAATGTTTTACCGGTCACTACTATCGCAATATCATCCGCAAATCCAATAATCTTAATATTGGGAGGTACCGGAATCCTCAATACCCCGTCATACATGATGTTCCACAGTGTTGGGCCCATGACTGACCCCTGTGGAACGCCTGCAGTAACATCGTGTTTCACAATACCGTCGTCCGTGCGATATTGTAGTGTCCTATTGCTTAAGTAGCTTGCCACTATTTCCCGAATATAACTTGGCACCCTTAGCCCTTCTAAGGCACTGATGATTTGGGGCCAGCGTGCAGAGCTAAAAGCATTTTTAACGTCCAGGGTGACAATAGCGCAGTACTTCTTAGCTCCTCGCTTCCATCTCTTCCCGCTAATTGCCACGCGTGCTGTGTTAACCACTAGCATGATCGCGTCTGTGGTGGATTTGGCTTTGCGAAAGCCGAATTGACGTTCTGATAACCCTAAGGGCCCCTCGGTGAAATCTTGAAGTCGTCCGACTATGATTTTTTCAAGAATCTTCCCTGGGGTGCCTAACAAGCAAATAGGCCTGTAGGACGACGGATCTTCCGGTGGTTTGTCACCTTTTGGCAGCAGGACTAGCTGTTGCAGTTTCCAGCGTTGAGGAAAGATGCCCTCCTGAAGGCACGCTTCAAAAACCCTTAGAAATACCCTTGGGTTACTTTTTATTGCCAGCTTGATAGCCTGATTTGGGACGCCATCTGGGCTGGGTGCAGCTGCGTCCCTGGTCTTTGCACAGGCTCTTCTGAGTTCCTCTTTGTTACGTCCGAATGAGCGCAACCCACCAAACTTACTCTATACGAGTTCCTATCTTAATTAGTATTATTTTATTTGAATTGGAAATGAAGGAAATCCCTTTTGGCTACCGAAGACGCGGTCACTGCCTTCCGGGAAAGGGAGCCGGATAACGAAATCACTTATTCACACGGGGTTAGAATTTCTACAACACTTCTATATTTATGGAATCGAAATGGAGAAAAGTACCTTATTATGGTGTAAGTGTATGAGTGTGTGTGTGTCGGAAGATGCGCGCCAGCAGGAGGTTGCAGCTGTGGATCCTTGGCGCCTGGTCCTTGCGTCGGTGATTCAGTACGGTCAGGCAGTTGGTGGGCCGTCGGCTCTCAGCTTCTCTCCGTAATGGCAAACAGGTGTGGACAGATGGGCGCATCGGTGCGTCTGCTTTCTTTTTAGAGACGAGCGGATGATGCGCCTTGACGAACGCGAACACGTGTACTTGCTGTTCGCTATAGACTGTCGACTCGGGCTAAGTCCCTCGATATCCTTACGAGTGTGTGAACTTTTACTTGTGCACTGCTAACTAGTACTTATAGTTGTGGTTGGTCTGGCGACTGGCAGTGATTCGGTCTCGATTGACGTTCGGATACCGACTGGATCTCTACACCCCTTTCTCCAGGGATGTGACATTTTTCTCGCGCCTCTTGCTCTAATGGAATTATGACAGGTCAATTCATAAATACTGAGTTTTATTGCTTCTAGTTTGGGGAATCGAGCTCATAGTTTAGCTCTCCCGCTGCTTCCTGTCGTCTGCGCTCTCTTTCAAGAGCGCACATGTGTGACTTTCCAGAATTATGGGAAAGAGGACTTCAATTATGCTGCTCAAGAATTCCGCTTCGCCTGGCGGCGCTGCTACTTTGCCATTTAGTCGCGCCATGATCACTTGGCAAGGACGGCCCCATAAGTCCCTGTTTACTTCCTCTCAAAGTTCTAGATTACAGCGTTTTTTGCTCGATTTTATTGCTTTACGTAGCCTTTTTCATGCCAGCCGGTATTGCTCCCCCAAGTTTTCTCGATTGTTCTGGGCTCATTGAGCGAGTCTGCGTGCTCGATGGCATTTCTTGCGCAGTTCAGCAATTTCACTTGTCCACCAGTATGTTTCCTTATGCCCTTTTTTCGTTTGTTGGGATCGTGTCATGGATGCATTACACGCCTCTGTAACGAGGTCCATAAGAGAGTCGGCCATGGAGTTGGGTATACCCGCATTGATCGAGCCCTTTCCCTTCCATCATGACCTCAAAAGCTTCCCGATCTAGTGATTTGGCGTTCCATTTACGCATATTGTACGTCTTCGGCCCTCTCGCAGTCGCTATTTCGTACAATATAGCCCGGTAGTCACTATGCGTATATTGATCGCTTACTTTCCACTTCTGCAGGTATGTGCTAAGATCGTCGCTTGCAAAGGTCAAATCAATTATTGAGGTTTGTTCGCCTCTAACGAACGTTGGTTCAGAGCCCTTGTTCATTAGACAGACCTTAAGTCTTGTCAGACTTTCAAGAATTATTTTTCCTCTGTTGTTAGTTGAGGTACTCCCCCAGATGATGGACCACGCATTGAAGTCTCCGGCAATAATTAGGGGCCTTTTATTGGCTGCTTCATCCACTACTCTGGAAAGTAGCATTGCGAACTGGGCTTCTGTAAGACTTGGAGGAGCATACACGCTAAAGATGTATATTCCCCTCACTTTTACCCAGGTATATAGCTCTCTTAGGTCGTGTGGTCGTTCCTGTACATGGGTATTCGCACTAACCCAGATTGCTGCCCTGCTGCTGCAATCGGTAAACCATTGTTGTGTGGCGTCCCTGTTTTTGTACTGCTCCGAGATGATAGCAACATCTATGGAAGATTCGCGGACGGTCTGTTCCAGGAGATCATGTGCAACTTCGCAATGGTTTCGGTTGAGCTGCAGAAGTCTCATCCTCTAAACTTTTTAATGTACTCCTGGGTAAACGGGCATGCATAGCTGTATGATGCATGCTTCGTCTGGGATTTTCCGGCCTCTTGGCACAGCAGGCAGCATGGATCCTTGTTGCACAACATGGCTTCGTGCTCTGAGCCACCACAGCGTCTGCAGGCTTTTGACCTGTCTGTCCCTCCGCACTTGGCTGCAGTGTGACCTATTTGCCAACATCTATAACAGCGCCTTATTTCTATTTTTCTCCGGACTCGGCAGTTCACCCATCCAATACGGACTCTGCCTTCCCTTATCAAATTTGCCGCCGAATTAAGTGGAGCACTTACGACTGCTATCTGCGTTCCTTCATAGGCTGGTCGTAAGGATCTTACTAATATCGATCCAGATGACCCATCCTTGATGTGTTCGGATAGGATCTCTCGAACTTCTTCCTCTGTAGTGACTTCATCGATGTCTCTGATCTCCAGAGTGATTTGCTGGGACCTTGTCATAGCCGATACCTTCTCTTTTACTTTTCCCTCCACTTTGAAGGCCAGTTCTTGCGCTTTCGTGCTTTTGCTATACAGCTCCAGCNCAGCTCCAGGATCAGCGCACCCCCCGCATTTCTTCTTATTTTTGTGACCTCTTTTTTGAGGTCAACTAGCTCCGGGTCACTTTTGATATCCTTTAAGATATCCGCGTAGGACAGACCGTCTTTGGCCCTTATCACAATGGAGTTTGGTCTGGCCCTACTTGGGGGCTTCCTCTCCCAGGGGATCATTTCTCTCCCTTTCTTCTTCATTGCGACCTTGCGCCACTCTCCTTCTTTCGGCCCCCTCTTGTCGGTATTTTCCTCCTGTTCTGTTGTGTGTGTGTGTGTGTGTGTGTGTATGTGTGTGTGTGTGTGTGTGTGTGTGTGCATATATATATATATATATATATATTGTTATGACCGAGCTCGAACTCGAACGCGCATAGCGACTCCTAGCAACGAGATCAACGACGTCGCGGATGTTATTGTTTATGTTTAGTCTGATTGTGACAGCTGATGAGAACAGTTGTGCTTATGTTTGAATAAAGAGTTTGAGTTTATGTGTGCTTTTCTATAAATATGAATTAACATCGGGTTCGGGTAAAACCCGATCATAACATTTTGGGGGTTATATATATGGGTGGTTCTCTGACAAATCATGCGCAACAAAAACAAATGTTTGCCCAAACTTGAGGAATATGTTCTAGAGGTCACTACGATGTCGCCTGTAAATTTTCAGATCGATTCTATCAATTCTCTCCGAGTTATAAGGGTTCAAAGTTGGTTATTTAAGCATTTTTTTTGCATTTTTTGCCTATTTTTAATGATTGATAGCTCTTAAACAACGCATCTTTCACTAAAAACACACTATATATATGCTATATCTGTCTTGTCTGCAATTTAAAACTTAAAATGTGAAAATCTAAGATTCAATCCGGACTCCGATTACTTTTAAACGGTGAAAAGATACCTTTTTATAGTGCAAAAGTACCTGCACAACTGCCAAAATGGTAGAGGCCTTTGTTTGTTTTCATGGGACACACAGTAGTGAAAAACCCTCTGAAATGATTTAAATGACTAATAATAGCTGTGACAAAGAACGTAAGATTCTTTTTCACCAACATAACCTACCAATGTGATATTTTTATTAATGATCCGGATGAATACCAGAGATACCGAGTACCAGTCGCCCGAGTTGAATTGCCAATTAGCACAGAGGAGCCGTCGCCATCGTGAACAGTAGACTTTGCTAGCGGTTTATTGAGTTTGGTAGAGGTAGAGTACTGCTAGACTCCGACCAATTTATCGCTTTTTCTGCTGTTAAACTGACAAAAAATTGCAGCATTGTTGTTGAGCAGTGTCTTGTATTGTTGTGTTATGAGTTGGTGCATAATTTCCGAAGCCAATTCTTACGATTGTGCTGGTGGCCACGTAGGCTGCCATTGGCAGTTGGATCTTGGAATCAACTCTCGGCGGGCTTTCTAGAGTCTCATGTGCAGCATAGACTTGGACCTCGTATCTGCTTATTCATCTTTCTCGAGTACTGTGTGTGAAGCATTGGATGGGATTTTTCATTCGGCCGTGCGTTACGTTCTCGGCATATATACGCCAACTCATCGTCTACCCATGGTGCATTTTTGTTAGTGAATTTTCAAGTTTTTAACGAGGCTAAATTGTCAATTGCATCCACGATGTTGACGGTGAGGCAGGAGAATCTCTCGTCTTTGTTCGTCTGAATAGTCTATGTTGACTTGTTTATCGGCAATGAAAGGCGACCAGTCGCAAGAGGACAGCAAATTTTAGAGTTTGGGCGGATTAATAACTCTATAATTTCTATAGGTATAAGATTCTGTCCGAGCGATTGGCGCCGTGACAGAAACTCTTATAGGGACGTCAATGATATTATATTTGCCGCAAAAGGTTGGCATTTCATTGCCAAAGTTAGGTATCTTGTCGTTCTCACATCGATCCATGTATGCGAGGTCTTAGTCTGGTGAGTCGTGCCATACACGACGAGTCGAAGAGCTAGTTTACCAGCCTAGCGACGCATATACTTAGCATTGTCGGATGATGACAAGAAATCCGAGTTAAAGTCTCCAATTATTATTTTGTGACTGAAATCACAAGACAGCTCGGTAAGCCTGTTGACGAAGTCCACATTCCTCTCAGAGGCCACGCAAGGTGGTCTATACACAACCGCAACCAAGACTGGAGGCTACTGACCCTGCTGAACTTTGCATATTGAATATTCAACGATCTACGGTCTTTCAGGGCCGGTACTAATAGACTGAGCAAATGCAGTCGCCAGTGCTGACGTGTAAAAGATCGGCTCCGCATATTTTACCTTATATGATCTTTTATCAAGTGTATTTTTCTTTAAGTGTGGCCTTGTTCTGTTCCTTGCATTTTGTTGCATCAGTGCCTGTGTGTGGGTGTGCTCTGGTGACGGTGCTGAGCCTAAAATCGACATCTTTCTGTGTTCTGCACCTGCTTATGAGGACTGTGGCCCTGTCATCGCCTGCTTTTGACTGCATTAAATCCCACTTGCATCCAGCTCCGCTGCACTTCACCAATGTTCGTCATTTTTCAGTGAAATTTGTACAACGCAACATCTCTATCGCGCATTTTCATCATCCAAAAGATTTACCTATACGACATGAGCGTTTACACACTCACATCGCCTACCCCAAGTTACCTGCCGGCAAGCAAATCAAAACATCAATACGCGCTGGCTATTCTTGTGTATTCTGAACTAATCCTTGTTCTTAATATTTAGTCGCGGTTTTCGCTCGCCTCGAATTATGGCTCCGCCGAGATCGCTGAAATCCTGCAACGTCTACAGACGCGCTATAAGACTGGGCATCCGAACCTTGAAAAACTGCATCCAGTGCAATAAGTCATTTCACGAGGCCTGCTGGCCTATGCCAGCGCTGGAATCATCGCCGGGTTATCTTCGCAAAAACTAAATTTGCTCTGTCTGTAAAAATCCTAAGCCTGGACAAGGGTCTGAGGAGAAAACTGAGCCTGTTGTTAGCGGGAAGGACGTGCACGTACCACGGACCTCCAAGACTCCCAACACAGCCGCTAAAAATAGGTCGGCTTCCTCTGCAGTCAAGGACACCTCGTGCCGAAAAAACGACTACAAACTCAAGGCACCTTTCCCGAGAAATGGCAGTGTCATCTCCAATCTGTGTTCGTCGCGCGAGGATGACGATCACATGATGAGACTCAGCGATCTCTCGGCAAATAGCAGCAATCAGTGCGAATGTAACAACAGCGCTGTGAGAGAGGACAAGTTGGACTCAGCTGATGAACAAATCGAGGAGCGGCAAGAGGAAACACCGGGCCGGCCGGGCCGTCGCTGGTCCCGCGCTCAAGGCGCGCCCTGTTTTCTAATACTCCAGTGCGCCAGTCTGTATTACCCGAGGAAGAAGATTTGTCCAGCCTTACATCCGAAGCTTCGTCATCGATCTTGTCGGCCTCGTCGAGACGAGTCACCAACCGATTCGAGGATTCCGTGGTTAGGAACGGTGGCGTCATTTTCAGCCTCGTAACATACGCAAATTCCATCCGCGACACCGTGCAGGAGGCTATTGTCTTTCAGCAGCAGTCCATGGCGCCGAGACTTAGGGAGATCACCGCTGCCTTGAATGTCCTGCCTAAACTCTCTCAGGACTGGATTCTTTCGAGACTAAGCTGACAGAACGAGATGCTAGACTGGACTCCTTGGAGGCTCTGCTGACGAAGCGAAACTCTCAACTGGATTCCTTGGAGACTGTGCTGATCAAACAACTCACAACTGCTGGAGAAGACTGAAGAATGTAAGTTGCTTCGCGAGCGTTGTAGTCAACTCTTCGTTGTAATTGACGAGAAATCTGTTAATTTCGAGAAAAAAATCACGTCGTTGTGACGTTGCAAACGTCGCAGCCACGCAAACGCTCTCTTTCTCCAAATCAAGGTAGCCTCGCTGGACTCGTGGCGGCTGCTGGTTTCCCGCTCCTCTCGTCCTCTGCTCTTCTTACTTCTCTCTTCTCTTCTCTCCCTCCTCTCCTCCTCCTCCTCCATTTCTCTTCTTCTCTCTTCTCGTCTCCTCTCTTTCTCTCTCATCTCCTCCTGTCTCTCTCTCTTACTCTCTCACCGTCTCCCTCTCTCTGCTCTCTATCTCTTCTCCTCGACGTAGACCTGACGACGGCGGCCTTCCTTCATCGGTTTCCGTCGTCCTATCCTCTGTCGCACTGCTCCGACGTGCGGATGGCGACGTGACAGGCAAAGCCTGCCGACGTCCTTCTCCGTTCGAATTCCTTCCTCTCGTGCTGCTCCGACGGAAGATGGACAGCCGGGCTGGTGAAGACTCCTGGATTTGCAGGCTGGCGGGCGGCTGATGCGCATCTCCGTTGGGAATGGATTCCCTTATTCCTCGGATGGCGGCCAGCGGTGTGATGCTGCGCTGCCTGCTCTCGGTCAGCCATCAGACAGCATCTCTCTCTTCACACACACGCACAACTTCACACTCGCAGTGCGATTTCATTCCGTGACAGTGTCCGTGGTCGACGATCCAGACGAGAAATAGCCGAGCTCACGCTGCGTCGCGGCCTTTGCGACCTCCCCCGGCGTTAGGGGCCGATAACGTAGTTCGAATTGGCCAGCAGGCGCGAGACGGGCTGAACTTGGTTGCTTGTCTTG
>CM053172.1:29222187-29224687 GCA_012977825.3 Pteromalus puparum
CGTTTAGCCCGGCGATAACGTAGTTCGATTGGCCAAGCAGAGCGCGAGACGGGCTGATTGTTGCTTGTCTTGCGCCAGCTCGGACGGGAACTTCTTCCAGAGCTGCACGACGGCTGGCATTTTCCGCGAATTCCCGGACGTAGCTCACGTCGAGAAACGCAGGCTTCGGCACCACGCGACTGTCTCTTTCTCGCCTTATGCGCTTTAAAGAGAATTTGCGGCGCAAAAACCTGCAACACACTTCTTGACGTGGCCCGGGGAGAGAGAGAGAGAGAGAAAGAGAGAGACGGGAGTGTCGGTGTGTGGTGCGGGCGCATACCACGACGTCATCTGCGCGAGGCGTCGAGCCAGCGCTCGCGAGTGTGTGTGTGTGGCAGAGAGAGCGAAGACGCGAAGAAAGCGCGGGAAAGCTGTGCGGGTGTAGCAGCTGGACGGGCTTGCCGCCAACGTCGGGCATAGCCTGCGCGCGGAGTAGCGAGAACCAGAGAGAGAGAGAGAGAGAGCGAGAGCGAGAGAGAGAGAGAGGGAGAGAGAGAGAGAGAGAGAAAGAGAGAGAGAGAGAGAGAGAGAGAGACGAGAGTGTCGGTGTGTGGTGCGGGCGCACCCCACGACGTCCTCCGCGCGAGGCGGCGAGCCAGTACTCGCGAGTGTGTGTGTGTGAGANGTCAGCTGTGTTCAGAGGTGAGAGCCTCAGGACTATAGCGTGGCAGAGTGTGTGTGTGCGGAGTTTGCGAGTATCTGCGGGCCCTGCGTGGCTACCTTGCGTGGGCGGCTAAGGCCACCACGTTGTAGGGAAGGTTTGGGTGAAATGCATGAGCCCGAAAAGTGAATACAGTGTTGTTTGTGTTTGACTTCTTTCCTGTTTCCCACCTCTCCCCAGCGTACTCCCATACGTCGCCGATCGCGTGTCAAATCCCGCGAAATAAAGAAATCCTAGTGCACACGGAGGCGCTAGGTGTTGCGCACCTGTGTTGGGAGGCACAGCGTCGCATCGTCCGCGTGCGAGGTGAAGCGCTCTGTTTTCTGTGCGTTTCGGTGTGGGGGATGACGATGGCGCTGAGGGGGCTGAGTTAGTGTCATGGGTAATGTTGACTGTTCTCGGGCAGGAGTCGATCCTGTTGATGTCGCACATATCATTTTGGGCTCCGCCTTGCCATCTCTCACGAAAACCGATATAATTGGCGCTAGGCAGGCCGGTGCATCGTTGTCGAGGGCACGTAAAGATTGACCTCCTTCCTTGGTTGTTCGTTTGGTCGATCAGATTAAGACTGCTGAGATTTTGAGAGCTAAGACCAAAATCACACGATTTAACACCAGGGATTCAGACGCTTTGCGACTTGAAGAGAGACATGCCAAAAACCTGTTCCATACTAACATCTTCATAAACGAGTCATTATGTCATAGTAAATACACTATTTTTAAGGATTTGAAACTGGTTGCAAAGAAACTAGGTTTTAAGTTTGTGTGGCACTTTGTAGCAGTTGTGTGGTTCACGTTTGGATACTAAGCAGCCTGGGAAACCGGGCTGTTCCGAGTACCTGATTTGCAGTGTACAGCAGGGTCACTCAACGCCTGTACTTGTGGCGGTCATTTACCTACCGCCTCACGTTCCTTTTTTGAAGGGGACTGGTTGACGAGCATTGGCGATTTCAGCCATAAAATCATTATGGTGATCTCAATGCCAACTTACTCTCAACGTCTGCCGACACGAAGTTTGTACGGGATCTTGCGAGTGACATGACTCTTAAAATTGTACAACATGGAGCGACGCATTATAACGATAAATCCCATACGTGGATTGATGTAATTTTAGTTAACAAAAACGATGGAATCGTAAGCTCTGAGAATCGCATGGCGACCTTTCGTAGTCACCATACTATCATTGACGTCAGTATTAAAATTCACTCAGTAAAAACCACTTTGCCGAACTCTTTCACCTACCGTGATTACAAATCAATAGAACCCTCCAATCTTATTTCCATTCTCCAAAACTGCAATTGGTCGCTGCTCGATTGCTCGGAAATGGATATCGATGATGGACTTAAGTGCTTAAGCTCGCATATTTGACGAGGCCATTCTCTGTCTATAGGAAGCGTGATGCTGTGCGGAGGCGCCATGAAAGAACGCGCGATGGTGACCTTTGGAATGAGTATCTCCACCTTGTAGGTAAGGCCGAGAAAAGGACTGAGAAGGCCCGCAGCCCCGTCCTCTAAAATAGGATTTTTGATGCACTCAATGATAATAAAAATATTTGGCAGGAGCTGCGTGCTCTAGGACTTTTACCCGTCTCAAAGGAGCAATTGCATGGCTTTACTCTGGATAAAATTAACGCGCATTTTGCGAGTGTGTCGGTTTCTGACTCGGAGAGCAAGAGGGAGATGGAGGATGTTGTGGCCTCGGCCTCTGAGGGAGGCTTTGTTTTCAGGGAGGTCTCCATTGTAGACGTGATTCTTGCCATCTTCCATTTCTCGTCGCGTGCCATTGGCGAGGACGGTATTCC
>CM053172.1:29227187-29237446 GCA_012977825.3 Pteromalus puparum
GAAAAAATCCGAGCTGACCTCACCGGGAATCGAACCCACGGCCCCTTGAGCGAGCGTGTCTCGGCCGGCCAAGGCGTGCGCCTTAGCCAACCGAGCCACGGACCGGTTTTTTCTTATAAAGTTATTGGAAAAGTTGATGAAAGTAAATTGATTAATATGTACATGAAAGAAAATAAAATCACCTATCTTTTTACCGCGGAAAATTTATATTACCGTTCGTCGTTTTTTTTTTATTTCACACAATTAAGTTCAATTTTTTGAAATCGTTATAACTCGAAAAATAAATGTGAAACCTTTCTAAAAAAAAAAAACATGATTATTGAAGGTTATTAGAACCATACACCACCTCAACTTTAAGTCATTTTATGGGGCAGATCCTGAAAAAAACTAAAAAAACTGAAAAAAGTCGTTTTTCTGCGTGACGCGATAACTGGAGTAAAAAGATAATAATCAATTTAAATTGCTCCCTCCTAGAGGAAGCTTTGTAATAGTCAAATTTTCAGTTTTGCTAAAACTTCATAGAAATATGTTTTTGAGATGTTTGAAGTTCGAATTACGTGTTTATAGAAAATGTCTGTATGGATGTGTGTGTGCTGTGCGTCCAGAGCGGACGGGTGGGTGCCTATCACCACTACACAGCGCGTTCTCAGGTTGCGGATAGAGGAACGGCCCCTGAGAAAGAGGTAAGCTGCGAATAAATCGAATAAGCAGCCGCGGACAGCCGATAGGTCGGGGCGTGGGTGTAATGAGCCCACACTGGCGAACGCATTCATCTAGAAACACTACGCAAGCACAACCACAACAACGAACACTCAACAATATTTTCTATTTTCACTTTCTCTTTCTACCCCACTATGTCTATAATCTATCGCTTTTAGCACACATTACAAAAATCCTGCTGTCGTGGAGGATATGGTCGACATTGAAAAGCTGCGAAACGGGATAGAGCGAATTCAGTATCAAGTAGAAATAAGTAACTGATTTCAGGTCCTCGAGGACACAGACGCACCGACGGAGGTAGATGACTACCCGAACAGTCTATGGAGGGCTATCGAAAAAACGGTAAAAGAGGCCGCGAACAAAGTGCTAGGTAAAAAGAAAAAGCCAAAGAGCAAACCATGGTTTGACGAAGTGGGAACTCGGGTTTGAAAGGCGCAAAAAGGCTAAAGTGGACAGCGTTCACAATGGAAACGATAGGGCTGTAGAAGAGTACTACGAAATAAGAAAACAAGTGGGTGTGATTTACAGAAACAAAAAGCGCGAGTACCAAAAGAACCAGATTAGAAAAATAGAAACTAACAGTAAGGAAAATAACCCGCGCGAGATGTACAAAGGAATTAACGCTATAAGGAAGGGTTTCCAGAGTAGATCGCAATTAATGAAAGATGAGGGCGGGAATCTCGTTACAAACGAGAATGAACTGCTAAATCTGTGGAGAGGATATTTTGATAAGTTACTAAACGTACATGAAAACTGCGAGGAAACGGGAGACGAAATCCACACTGCGGAACTCCATATGGAAGAACCGACCTACAAAGAAGTAGCAGCCGCGATCAAAAAACTAAAAAACAATAAGGCCGCGGGAAACGATTCTATACCAGCTGAACTACTTAAATACGGGGGCACCGCGCTTACATTCAAAATTTTTGAACTAGTATGTGCTATTTGGAAAAATGAAACGATACCGGAAAACTGGAAAGAATCTATCATTATACCGATTTTCAAAAAGGGAGATAAGACAGATTGCAATAACTACCGGGGAATCTCACTTTTAGCTACCTGCTACAAAGTTCTATCAAACGTAATACAGGCCAGACTCACGCCCTTCGCGGAAGATATAATAGGAGACTATCAGTGTGGATTCCGGCGTAACAGGTCGACGTGCGATCAAATGTTTACTATAAGACAGTTGTTAGAGAAAAAATGGGAACATTGCGAAACAATACACCAACTATTTATAGACTTTAAAAAAGCGTATGACTCTATCAAACGAAGCAAAATGTATCAAATCCTGGTGCTCCTCGGAGTACCAAAAAAACTCGTGAAATTAATTCAAATATGTCTGAACGGAAGCACGGGAAAGGTCCGAGTAGGCGGTAACGTATCCGAATCATTCATGATACGCGACGGTTTGAAACAAGGTGACGGTCTCTCTACAGTACTCTTTAACTTAACGCTAGAATATGTTGTTAGAAAAATGCAGACTAGCGGGCTAGGTGCAACTCTTAACGGAAAAACACAAATTCTAGGATATCCGGATGACTTGGACATAATAGGGGATAACGGTGCAGCGGTAGCGAGAAACGCGGAAATTCTCATAAGTGCGGCTGAGGTCACGGGGTTAGAGGTGAGCTAATCGAAAACGAAATATATGATCATGGATAAATTGGGCATTTGCGAAGGTGAGGGTGATCTTAGAGTCGGAAATTACACTTTTGAAAAGGTTAGTGAATTCAGATATTTAGGCACAACCATAAATGATCAAAACGAAATTAAAGCCGAGATTAACAAGAGAATTCATTCGGGTAATGCTTGCTTCTACGCCGTGAATAGATTACTAAAATGAAAACTGTTGTCTAGAAATGTAAAAGTAAGGATATATAGGACTATAATAATGCCGGTAATCCTGTACGGGTGCGAAACTTGGGCGCTTATTAAAGCGGAAGAAAACCGTTTTAGGGTGTTCGAAAATAAGGTTCTGCGGAAAATATACGGGCCAAAGAAAGATGAAGAAACCGGGGAGTAGAGGAAACTGCACAATGACGAGCTACACAATTTATACGCGTAACCGAATATAAACAGAATAATTAAATCACGTAGACTAAGATGGGCAGGGTACATGGCAAGAATGGGAGAAGATCGCACGGCAGCACGTATAATGAAAGTAATGAAAGGCCAAATACACCGCAATCTCTAGGTAGACCTAGACGTAGGTGGGGGGACAACGTAAAAACGGACTTAAATGAAATAGGGCGGGAGGGTGCGAAATGGATGGAGGTGGCATAGAACAGAGATACGTGGAAGGTTTGCGTGGATGAGGCCATGAACTTTCGAGTTCGAAATGGATGTGTGTGTGTGTGTGTGTGTGTGTGTGTGTGTGTGTGTGTGTGTTGTGTGTGTATATGTGTGTGTGTGTGTTGTGTGTGTATGGGTGTGTGTGTGTGTGTGTGTGTGTGTGTGTGTGTGTGTGTGTGTGTGTGTGTGGATGTGTGTGTGTGTGTGAACCACTTCGTCAATATCAATCAAATTTGACATGCATATCTATTTTTGGATTCTGAATTCGGGAAAAACATTTTTTTTTTATTTTTTCAACTATTTTTCTTTTTATAGCCATTTCTTGATTTTTGAAAAACATTATTTTGCGGTTTTTTTTAAATTCCATTGTTACAAACGATTCAGCTAAAATGTATTTGAAAGGTAATAAAATTATCTACTTTGCCCCATTTGGTCCTCGGATTGACCGCTCCGTTCGGCAGATAAAATGAAAAAGGTGATTTTAAACAAAAATTGATATCTCTGAAACTAAACATCATAACTTCACGAAAAAAAATATGTTGATGGGTAACGTATCAAAATATATTCCAATGAAATTTCAAGTGATTTGATCACTTATTTTTCCAGTAATAAATCGAAAACTGAAAAAAAATGAGTTTTTTTTGTAAAAAGGCCTTATTACCCTTGATATTTTAGGAAAAGGTAGATATTTTATGTGTTTTGGCTAAGTTCGTTGCGCAGCTTTGAAACCCCTATGGTTCTTAAGATATCAAGGTTTTTTTTTTAATTTATTTGATTCCTCATATCTCTAAACTAATGTAGGCAAATGCTTAAAAATTTTATTTAGTGATTTACCATAAAAAAAGCTATCTGCTGTTAAAAATTTAAACGATTTCGTTGAGCAGGTCTCAAGTAAAGAGCTGAAATGTAAAATCGATTTTTCTCAAAAATTTGGATCCCTCGGATCCCTTTGGATTCGCGATCCCTTCACTTGGCTTCAAGTTATAGCTAGTCAAAGTTGGTGTTTTAAGCGATTTTTGCATTTTTTGCCTATTTTCAATGATTTGTAGCTCATAATGGATGCATTTTTAACTAAAACTACCCTGATACTTTGTTTTGTTGTTAAATTTTCTAAATTTTTCGATAAATTTACTTTTAAAGTCATATATACATGTTTAGGCTACCTTATTTGCATTTTCAACCTTAAAATGTGAAAATCTGAGGGTTCGATCCGGACTCTGACTACTTTTGTACAGTGAAAAAATACCTTTTTATAGTGCAAATGTACCTGTACAAGAGCCAGAATGGCAGAAGCCTTTGTTTTTTGTTTTCATGGTACACCAATAGTGAAAAACCCTCAGAATTGATTCAAATAACTCATAATAGCTGTGACAAAGGACGTCAGATTCCTTTTTACTAACATAAACAACCACTGTGATATTTTTATGATGGATACGTCCTTTGTCTACAGCTATTATTAGTTATTTGAATCATTTCTGAGGGTTTTTCACTACTAGTGTCCCATAAAAACAAAAAACAAAGGCCTCTGCCATTCTGGCTCTTGTACAGGTACTTTTGCACTATAAAAAGGTATCTTTTCACCGTACGAAAGTAGTCGGAGTCCGGATCAAACCCTTCGATTATCACATTTTAAGGTTTAAAATGCAAATAAGGTAGCCTAAACATGTATATATGACTTTAAAAGTATTTTTATTGAAAAATTCAGGAAATTTAACAAAAAAAAGTATCAGGGTAGTTTTAGTTAAAAATGCATCCATTATGAGCTACAAATCATTGAAAATAGGCAAAAAATGCAAAAATCGCTTAAAACACCAACTTTGACCAGCTATAACTTGAAGCCAAGTGAAGGGATCGCGCTGAAAATTTTTTTGGGAGCCACGGGCATCCTATAGAACATATATATATAAAGTTTGGATCAAAAAAAATTTGTTTATCTTCGATTTGACAGAGAACCACCCACACATATATATATATATATATACACATACTTATTTATCTATAAAAAATGTATATATATATATATATGTATACACATACATTTTTGTTCAGATATATCCAGATATTTACTGTAGTCTGCAAACAAATTTTTTAGCTAGGATATTTATAATTCTAGTATAGTTCAAGAAGAGCAAAAATGTAAAGTCAAGTGACCAAATCCGATATGTAAATTATCAAAAATTAATTAACTCGCATTTTTACAACCAAGAAGTTTAAAAAACGTTTTATCCTGCTAGCACTTTTCTAGCCTGATTTATGATTTATAATTTATTTATGCTATTTTTTAACGAATTTTTTCAGTAAATTACACAGATTTGGCCCGCATGACCATACAGACCACCTTAAACATGGCCGGATGACCTTTCCGATATTTTTTCTTAAAACAATACATAGCAAGATGCAATTTAAAAAAAAAAATTATCCTGCTAGCACTTTTATAGCCTGTATTATGCTAATTTTTAACGAATTTTTTTAGTAAATTACACAGATTTGGCTCATGTGCTCATATAGACCACCTTGAACCACCTTAAACATGATCCAACGATCTTTTTAATAATTTTCCTGTAATTTGTATGACTCAAACTTGTATTCTGTAAAGTTTCAGTCGGCTAGGACAATTCTAATAAGAGCCGTTGAATTTTGGAACTATTTTTTAAAAATCTCCCACTGTGCGCCACTGTGAGGACTCTAGATATATAAGCAATGCAGTTTTCAATTATGCAAAGTATACAGGGTGAGAAAAAAAAATTTAAAGCTTAATATCTTTGAAACTAACTGGCATCATTAACAACCCAAAGAGAGGGATCAAGATGCTATATAATACTAACTAAATCCAAAAATTACTGCCAATTCGGGATGGTATGCGATGGGTGGCGCCACAAAATATATGTAAAATTAAATGGGGTGGCCAGTATTAGAACTAAAATAAGTATCCTTTAACATGGAGCGTATAGGGCTCGCGTAACACCTCGAATATAGGTACTATGTACTATATACCTACTATATGTATATAGGTACATATACATACAAGCTTTGAAATGTCACTTTTTCCATTAGACCAACCAATAGAAGTTTAGAAAGATACAATTAGAACGCAGAAATATTTTATTTGATAACTTCATGTCACTTATTAGACATGCGAATATAATTATATGAAATCATTCATTATAAAAATTCAATTATTCATCTTTTTCACTAACTTTCCAACAATATTAAAAATTTTATGTAAAAAAGTTTATTTACTTTTACATGCAAGTCGCGTTTTGCGCAATTATATATAAGCTACTCTTCAAATTGAATTATGTAAATTATCAATCAAATCATAAATCATAATGCAGGTCAGGGCGTATAGTAAGTAGATCGGTATAACTACTGCATAAAATTGAAAAAAAGAATAAAATATTATTTCATAATTTTTTTATTTAGTAGTATTCAAAATTTATAAAACCCAACTTTTTACAGGTACATATACATACATACTTATAGTGTATAGATAGAAATTAAGTAATATGATAGTAACATATTTTGAAAAACCATCTAAAATCATTTAATTTCGGAGAAATATATATATATTTTAATGCATAATTTATAAAATGCGTATTATTTGTAAATACATAGAGTATTTATTATTTACCTTTTCAACTTGTTTTGTATGTAGGCAATACAGAACAACACAAAGTAGATCTAACTTATTTCGATGCATCTATATTTTTGACAAAAACTACTCATTTTTGAGAGAAAAAAATAGACACACATGCATATACAATCAAATCAAAGGTACGCTACAAAATATTGAAAAATTATATTTATGTCAAATTTTCGCGCAGTCATTCAATACGTAACCAACGACTTTTCTCACAACCATGTAAGGAACAATATGATATACAGCTTCATTGATTAGGTCTTCCTGTTCTATCATAAAATGATAGCGGTTTTGCGCGCGCTTGAAACCTCAGAGTATGTCTTCAGCATACATAGAAAATTCGTTCAGCTCGTACAGCCCGAAGTTGAGCTCAAAGTTGGGGTCCCGCATGAGCGTGGCAATCTGACAGTGGCTTTTGGTAAAGAATTCCAAAAATGTGCAGGACTTGATGAACCTTGTAAATTTCATCCTGAAGACATTTGCAATGCAGTCTTGATAATAATTCCACAGCATTGGATTCTCCTTCATGATTTGTTCGTCCTTCAATTCGATCGATGTCTACATCAGGCAAACTTTTTTTAAAGCTAGTGCTCTGAGCATCAGTCTGATACTTGGATTTTCAATGTTTTGAGGCTAGCCAAGAGCGAGAAGAGAAAGGCGTCTCAATGCCGTCGCATTGCTCAGGGAGCACATCCGCGCCAGCTGACAAAATTAGGCTCATGTTGTGCTCAAGTGAGAAGTGGCAAGATACGTGCAATGCGGTGTAACCATGTTTGGCTTGCAAATTAATGTTAGCGCCGCGTTTCAGTAAAGTTCCCAACATTGCCAGATTCGCGTGTTTAGCTGCAAGAAATAATGGGAATCGGCCTTGTATCCCTTGCGAATTCACATTTGCTCCGTGGTCCAAATAGAGTTTCACCTGAAAAAAGAAATGGCACATCATAATATGAAATTATAACGAGCGTGTGTCTATAAGCATATTTGAGTTTTCCGTAAAAATCGAATATAAAATAGTAGTTTTCGATACATAGTATATCTATAATATGATTTTATGTATTTCATATACGAATTCAAAGATCCTTATATAAATGAAACCTACTACTCCTGTCCCTCACACTCGGGCCACAATTAACGCTTTCGCATTATCGGAAAAAAAAAATATATATATATATATGTGTGTGTATGTATATATATATTATATACGACTATTACTTACCAATTCATATTTTCCCATAACGGCTGCATCGTGTATTGGCTGGTACTGGTACTCATAGTATCTGTCGTCGAGAGAGGTTCCCTTCTCGATAAAGGCTCTGGCCAGGTCAGACATTTGTTTCACATTAATACATGCAGTAGAATGTGTAAGACATTTGCGCCGTCGATACGTCTAGCGGAAACGTCAGCTCCGTGTTTCATCAACAATGGTACCAGTTCGTCAGCATTGCTTATCTCGACTGCAGCGTGCAGTGGTGTCATGGCCCTATGATAAGCGATATTGACATCGGCTCTTTTTTCGAGTAATATTTCGGCTGATCGGATCCGACCTTGGTAGATCGCATAGTGCAGGGCGGTTTCCGTTCCGCAGGCCTGAGCGTTTAAGTCAGCGCCGTGGTCTTCTACCAGACGGATGAGTCGCTCGTTCTTAGGAGTGTAGGGATCCATCATCATCAGAAAACTAAGGATTGTGACTTTATAAGGACCCAACTCTTCGGGATTACGACATACTAAGATCTCGTTAACGTCGGCACCGGAGCGCACGAGCAGCTCGGCTGAATCGTAATAATCGCAAGCGACCGTGATCCATAGAAGAGTATGATTTTCGAAACGTGTATGCAGCAATTTTTTTCTGAGGATAGGTTCCTGCTCCGAGACCAGCTGAATAATGGAATTATGATCGGTGGCACGAATGCGTTCCTTGATCTGGCTGCGAGTTAGGTCACGGAAGATTTTGCTGAGCGTTTGATGCAGCAATCGGTCATGATAGCGACCGTTTGATTTTTTCGTCCGAATTTGCCATTACAACTCGATGCAGCCTACAAAAATTACAGTTTCTGCTGGCATAGAGTACAGCTTCTTAGATCAATTTCAAGTATCTTCGTAGTTTGGAAGTGTGCAAATGCAATGAAATACTAAGAATGGGAGCCTCCTCGTCGCCTTGTCATTATAGCTCACTGATGTCCTGGGAAATATTCGTTAATTACACAGGACCACAAAATGATAAACTCAAGTACCATAGACCACGTGGGTGGATTTATATGTTTTTTGGGTTGTTGAAGCCGAATCCGGGGTCCGTTTGTCTCCATCACGACAGGATTAAGGTCATTTGAAGGTCAAATTGATAAAAGACCGTAGAAAAATCTGAAAAAATTCTTGTATATGTTTTTTGGGTCGCTGAATCCGAATCCGGGGTCCGCTTGTCTCTACCACGTCAGGGTCAATGTCATTCGAAGGTCAAATTGATAAAAGTCCGTAGAAAAATCTGAAAAAATGCTTGTATTTGTTTTTTGGGTAGCTGAATCCGAATCCGGGGTCCGTTTGTCTCTACCACGTCAGGGTAAAGGTCATTTAGAGGTCAAATTTATAAAATTCGGTAAAAATATCTGAAAAGATGCATGTATATGTTTTTTGGGTCGCTGAAGCCGAATTCGGGGTCCGTTTGTCTCTACCACGTCAGGGTCAAGGTCATTTGGAGGTCAAATTGATAAAAGTCCGTAAAAAAATCCGAAAAAATGCATGTATATGTTTTTTGAGTCGCTGAATTCGAATTCACAGTTAGTTTACCCTACAAGGTCATGCAGAGGTCATTTCAAGGTCATATTAGGGCTATTTCAAGATCATTAAAGGTCTCTTTGAGAAAAGGCAGTCGAAAAATCTAAAAACATTCATATATATGTTTTTGGGGTTGCGGATTCCAAAGTTAAGGTTTGTTTAATCTTAGAAATCCACCTGAAAGTTATTTCAAGGTCATATTGAGGTCATTTCCGAAACAAACCGAGAAAGGTCATTAAAAAAATGAAATATATATATATATGTATATATATATGTGTGTGTGTGTGTGTGTGTGTGTGTGTGTGCGCACGCGTGTGTGTGTGTGTGTGTGTGTGTGTGTGCATATCTTGATTTTGGAGACAGAAGCGTACATTCAGGTGGTCGTTAATTTTTTTTTTAGAGTGGCTTGGGAACGGGTAAAATTCTCTTATAGATACCTCAAAAATCCTGCGCATACAGAATGAGAACCATAGGATCGATTTAACATGTGCGTCAAATCATCTCAGTTTTCCCATTTTGTATGGGAAAAACAGGTTAAAACGTTTATGCTTCTAAAAACTAGTATAAATTCTGGATTTTCGTTTTTAAAACTATACATTCTTGTATATCTTAAGCCGCTGAATCGAATGGCGCTGTCAGTTTTTGTCTATACAGCAATGGCAAAAGTTTATAAGCCAATATCGACGAAAAACTCAAGAATTAAGTGGATAAAAGGCAATTTATTCCACACTCTACCGAAAAAGCTACTTTTTGCCCATGAAAAGCGGGGCGAACGTAAAATATTTTTTCCAAATACTAATTTTGTGGGGCAAAAGTAAATTTAGCGGGAAAAAGT
>CM053172.1:29239039-29251707 GCA_012977825.3 Pteromalus puparum
TTTACCTTGATTTCTCGAAAGCCTTTGACAGTATGAATCACGAATTACTTATATGCAAGGCTAGATGTTTGAGAATTGAGGGAAGCTTATTAAAGTGGATTCAGTCTTATTTGTCTAAAAGAACTCAAATTGTAAAAATTAGAGACTCTTACTCAAAAGAAATCAAGGTTGTGTCTGGGGTTTCGCAGGTTTCTCACCTGGGTCCTCTATTATTCTCTATTTTCGTTATTGACGTCGTATCTGTATTAAAACACTCCAAAGTCGTTATCTATGCTGACGACATTAAGATTTACAATGCAGTAAACTCTCCTAGTAAGTAAGAAAATTAGATATTGATTCATTTAAAGCCAAACGTGAATTAATAATGCTTTCTTACAATCGACAGTATATTTTCTTCTTCTAAAGTCTGAGTTTTTGCGTTGCGTAACCTGCTATATTTCTAGTTTGTAAGAGTAAAAGGCTCAAGCTCGTGTATAATAAATAAATAAATCAATAAATCAATAAATGTTTAAATAAATAAATTAGTATTTTTTTAAACCAAAAAAGGAGAAATTGCTGATCTGAAAAAGAATTAGAATAAATCGTGGTCTCTGCATCATAATGTATCTACAGAAAACGTAATGATTTGCAATAGAATCTATATATATTTTAATTTGAATCTTTGAATATTAATTCTGCTTCAATATTGTACTGTGTAACGGGGCTGCTCTGCTCGGTGTTGATAGCCGCGCAGACGTTAGCTGCGTGCAATGCAGCTACCAGGGCGGAGAGACAACCGCGCTATAATCGAGACAGGGTCTCGTTTCCTCGGATGTTTTCGAGATCGTAGGTGGACCGGCCAAGGTCGTATTTTGGCTAGCTACAGTTTATTTGCACGTGTATCGAGAGGCGATACGCGTGCCCGGGGAGGCGGCGGGGATCTTAGGTTCAGGACCGGTATCCAAACAAAACACACTGGATAGTGTCGAAAGAGTAACGTATATTATAGAATCAAAGTGTCAGTACACGAGCACACACGCGGGTGTGCGAGACGCAGACGAACGGTGTAGTTAGAGACCGGGAGGGCACTGGTGAGAGAGAGAGAGAGATGTAGAGCTGGCACTTACGGTTGACGAGAGTCGGCTCAAGCCCCAGGACGTCTCCTTCGAAGGCGAGTGATCGGAGTCGCTAGGAAGCCCTGGACGGAGCGAAGTCACACAGTAGCCTCGGACAAAGCGCACCCTTAACCCTGACGTGATGGAGACAAACGGACCCCGGATTCGGCTTCAGCGACCCAAAAAACATATACATGCATTTTTTCGGATTTTTTTACGGACTTTTATAAATTTGACCTCTAAATGACCTTTACCCTGCCGTGGTAGAGACAAACGGACCCCGGATTCGGATTCAGCTACCCAAAAAACAAATACAAGCATCTTTTCAGATATTTTTACCGAATTTTATAAATTTGACCTCTAAATGACCTTGACCCTGACGTGGTAGAGACAAGCGGACCCCGGATTCGGATTCAGCGACCCAAAAAACATATACAAGAATTTTTTCAGATTTTTCTACGGTCTTTTATCAATTTGACCTTCAAATGACCTTAACCCTGACGTGATGGAGACAAACGGACCCCGGATTCGGCTTCAGCGACCCAAAAAACATATAAATCCACCCACGTGGTCTATGGTACTTGAGTTTATCATTTTGTGGTCCTGTGTTATAGATCAATTTCGTACTTCGGTATTTGCTAAAACAACCTGAATCATTATATTCATCTAGTGAATTTTTAAGGTAAATAATGAATGCCCTTACGAAAAAGTGTGATTCTTGTAGAGAAATCTGCAGAGAATTTGGACTCTGTGTGCAGAGATTATTTTATGCTAATTTCTGAGCAAAATAAAATATATAAATCGTTAGAGTCTAAATCCCCTGCAGACTTTTCCTAGAGTGATTATTTTTAAAATGTCCTACTGTATTTTTTCTAATGCTTTGGATGACATTGTCTCCGCTTTATTTTCCTATCATCAACTTCCATTTATCGAACATGACGAAAAATTAAAATACTTGATAGAATTCTAAATGAAGCAAAAACGATTCTGATATTAAGCAATACATAATGTTGAAGGAAGCTACATGCCAAAGAATTGGCAGCGGTTTTTTTAATGCCTGAGAGCATATTTATTTATTTGGCATTGATTACCTTGTCACCGTTGAATGTATAATATTGTATAAAGAATATTTAATATATTGTTATTGTGCTTACACGAAAAAAATATATCTATATTTCTATCTATCTATTGCGGTCAACTCAGATGATGAAATAACCATCAATTTTAACCAGATGGTCCTCAATTTTGGGGCCTAAGCGTCTCAGCAATGCTAAAAACACGAAAAATACGACTGGCCTGAACGTGAAACGGTCACAACTTTTTTTAGTCCTGGATGCAGTTAGGTGTATGATAATGAACCGAATTAATTGATATTATTATGGAATAGCAGTTATCGTTCTCGGACTTGCGTCGGAATTTTAACGACAGGTCAAATAGAATGAGTTCAATTAATGATTTTCCGTATTTATAATAATTAGAATAATAATAATACAGGTCCGGGATACCAGGTAGTAGAGATTACCACAACAATAAGATTTTCTTTAATGTTTTTATAACAAAATAAATATATTCAAAATAATTAATAAAAATGAGAATATTATGTGAATCTTTGCATATATTCTAGATAACAAAATAAATATATGAATCCGCTTTGATTTTTACAATAAAGATTTAAGCAGATACGCTTGAATTTGCGGTATCTGTTTGAGTTTGACAGTTTTATTTTTTGAAAAACATTGGAAATTTTATATAAGTATAGGACCGATACGCTTTAAGGTCCGTTATCGTGGCTGACTCGATATTTTATAAGTATATAAAATGCCAGAAGATCTAGAGTATTATCTACTCAAAGCGTAAGTTCCTCTTCAGTTGAGACAAGGCGCTTAAGTTGCGCTGGAGCTAGTGACTGACCATAGGCCGCGCACCAAAAAAACTCTCACATTCATACTTGCACACTTTCATTCGCACCTACCGTACATTTTTCATTCATACACGCGTAGAGTGTATGAATGAAAAATGCACGCTGCACAGTGTGTCAAAAGTGGACAAAAATCGACCGTCAACGCTATTTTGAAGTCAGCCAATCCTTTTTCTTTAAATTGTTCGTTTTGGATCCTACTACAATGCTTCACTGCCAAAAATTCCCAAAAATTGAATATAACCTCGAAATTCATACATTAAAATAAAGATATCGTAAAAGGCTCGCTTCCTTAAAAAAAAATTAAAAAAAAAATCTTCTTATTTACATGTGATATCTTACGATATCGACTTGAATTATTAAAACACTACTTTCCATGAGACTAAAAGCCTATTGGAACATAACCTCGAAAGATAAAAGTCCGAATATATGAAATTAAAGAATATCAAATATAACTGACTTGTAAATCAATTTAAAAGTGATAAGGTAAATTAGATTTTGTGAATCTTTAAGTAATTACATGAATGATTTACCATAACCTCAAATAACGACTCAAAAATGTTAAGTTTGAAACCACAATTACTCAATTTGTGATTAAAATGGTTTGGCCCCAGATTGAAATCTCACTTAATTTTACTTTTGCTCGGCTTTCAGTAAGATTTTGAGAGATAGCGACAAACTTCAGGTTACCCTACGCACATTACACAACAGGCAGGTAAATTAACCCCCGAGCCTCAAACCTTCTGAGTCTGTGCCCTGGAAAAACTATGCTAAAGGCTCAGACTCTCTAACCCAATGCGCGTTACACCACAAACAGGTAAACTAACCTCCAAGTATCAAACATTCTAACCTAATGCGCGTTGCTTAACCGACATGTAAGTGAACCTCTAGCCCTGAAACCCTTGACCCAATCTCTATAACTGACACGCGTTACATACAACAGGCAATCTCACCACAATAAATAGGTAAGCTAACCTCTAAGCCTTAATCTTCCCAATCCAAATTTGTATGCGTTACGCAACAGACAAATAAACTAACCCCTAAGCCTCAAAACCAATGCGCGTTACAGAACAGGTATGTAATATATTATTTTGAGAAATTATTCTACACTCAATTCAAATAAACATTCAGATAAACATTAATAATTCATATTTTTCCGTTCGCTTCAAAATCAAATAAAATGATTCTTGAGGTATAGCGAATCAAAATTAAAAAACCTCTGCCAGTTCTTTGGTCCGTAGCTTCCTTCAACATTATGTATTGCTAAATATCAGAATTGTTTTTACTTCATATACATATAATTCTATCAAGTTTTTCTATTATTCGATGAATAAAATTATTTTCAATCGATTACATATATATAATTAAATTTCTCTCTCTCTCTCTCTCTCTCTCACTCTCTCTCTCTCTCTCTCTCTCTCTCTCTCTCTGGCCGCCGGACAGCAACCACTGAAGATAGTTCACCTCATCCCACCTACACCACCATCAGCTTCATCTGCTGCATCATCGGCCACATCCTCATCTGTCTCCAAGGTAACTCTGTCCAAGGCCTTAAGAGCCTGCCACTTCAATGCTAAGTCCCTTACGGGTCACATCAACGTGGTTAGGCTCTTTCTGTCCACTCGTCCATCCTTCCACGTAATAGCTGTGACTGAAACCTGGCTAGACGAAAAGGTAAAAACAATCCCTTTACTTGATGATGATTATGTCTTTACTTGATGTCTATATACTATATAGATGGGACAGAAATAAAAATGGTGGAGGTGTGGCCCTCTACATTCATATCACTTTGACTGCTACTATCATTGCATCATCTGACGGTACATGGTCTGGCAAGCCAGGGAAACCGGAGTATCTCTTCTGCGAGATTTCTGCTAAGGGAGTATCTCCCATCTTTGTCGGCGTTGTTTATCGTCCACCACATGCCCCTTTCATTCAGGGCAATGATTTCATAGAGAAACTCTCTACACATATGCACTGCTACTCCAACAAGCTGATCATGGGCGATTTCAACGCTGATCAATTCTCCTCTTCCGAAGATGCTAAGTTCATCAAAGCCTTCATAGAGGAGAACTACCTACATTCGGTTCCTTATGGCGCCATGCACCATAAACAGGAATCCGACACCTGGCTGGACCTCTGCTTGATAGACAAGCAGGATCGCCTGCTCGAAGATTGGAAGTCAGACACACCCTTCATAAACGGACATGACCTCGTAACGGCCACTCTCGACGTACAGATGCCACGACACGTACCTAAAACATACACCTACAGAAACTACAAAGGCATCTGCGCCGAGAAGCTGAGGAACCTCCTCGGGGCATGTGACTGGTCATCCCTCGCCACCTCATCACTCGGCGAATGCATTGCTATACGCAATAGAATTACATTTGAACTTTCTGCAAGTTCGATTATAGATCTTGAGTCAGAACCGCAAAATTAATTTGTTTGAACAATTTTTTTAAATAATTTATGGCAATAGCAATGTTGCTAAGATCTTGGTTTTCTTACAAGTTGGTGTTATATATACTTCCGAAAGTACCAAAGCCTTTTTCAAATATTTGCCTATCACAGTTTCAAACAACAATTTTTCATTCTCACTCGCTGTATCAGCTGTATACCAATGTTTATTTGATAACCAAGTAATTCTAGTATAAATTGAATTTTTTATTTAGATGCATTATCATAAAAATGATTACTGCGGCTTGGGACCTACAACTCAGGTAGTCTGAACTGTCGCCGGGTACTGTGCTGCGTTTGCTGGTACAAGGTGGCAAACACATGTCGGTCCTCGAAGCGCTGGTGCCGTTGGCACGCGGCGATCAGGGTATGCTGCTGGTTTTCGATTTTTGGGGGAAAAAAAGCTTGAGAAAATAATCTCTGCTCCGTCTGTTGTCTTCCAAAGAAACTTTTATCTTTACCTCTTTCTCTTCCTTTCTGAAGGTAAAAGCGGAAGTTTTATCCCTGCATATTCCACTAAAACTTAATAATTTTGGAATCGTTATGTACCTTTTTCAAAATCGTTTACAGAAAAACCCTATTTTTCGTTGTTCTTTTGGTCAAACAAGTTTTATAATGTATTTTCAGTACAGTGCGTCACGATTGCAGCGACTTTTGTCGCCTGGCGGATAGTCGCGAAACTAATTTATTATTATTTTTTTTACTTCTTACATATATTTTTATTATGCTGTAAACTTTTCTAGATCAAGATTTATCTCTTAAAATTTTAGGTATTTATATTGTATAGGCTCTTTGTAATTCTGAATATACGACATGTGAGCGATGGCAGAGGTTCCGAATCCCCTTAAGATTTGGGCTTCGAAGGGCACTTTTACTTTGACAGAAATGCCTGAAACAGCTATAGTTTCCAGATGAATGTGAGGATTTGAAAAAGAATACAATTTAAAAAAGTTGTCTATAATTAATGCATAATATTTGTCATTTTTTTAATTTTTAAACAAAATTTTTTATTAACTTATGGTCAACATTTTTAAATGAAAATCACCCCCAGCGCGCGGCGGCCATTTTGGATAGGCGCGCGTTTCAAATTGAATTAAGGGACTTCGTAATTAAAAGATTATCAAGCAGAGGGATGATTATAACATGATTATATGTCTATAAACTACGATTATATACATTGAAATAGACAATTTGCGATAAAAATTCATTTTTGGGGGGAATTGCATTGCGTATTGACTAAACTTGAATTTCTGATCATTATAGGTAAATGAAATTCAATTAGACAATAACAATTGGACTAATAAGGAGAGTGAATAAGCATTATTAATTTGTTCATATTTGATTCTTATTGGGATTCTTGTAATTAGAGAATATTTCACGGAGGGACGTTTATGGATTATTAATAGATATAATTAGAAATTTTGGTATAACAATTGAAAATATCACGCAGTTAGAGGTAATTAGGTGTAAGACATATTTTTCTTTTTCATCGTTTTAACGAAATTTAATGATTATCTATTAGAGTGCATTCACAGTGAGCGAAGAACCGTGGCTCATTCAGCGACGATAATGTTTAACTGAGTATAGCACGTTGTCATTACTTATGTACAGCTTTTAAAATAAAAATTATCCCTTGTCTATGATCAGACTCCACGTGGTCCTACGACGGTTAGAGCCGAAGATATAAAGGGCACTGTGAGTGCGGTGTAGTGATATTCGTCTTCACGAAATAAACCACTGCAGCCAGGTGTTTGATACTACGTTGTCAGTTAAATTCTGGCGGGAACGTGTATCGATCATCGAGAAATGTCCCTAGACAATGCGCGGATAAGTTCAGCCACATTTTTGCCGCGGTAAACAGCGCTGTTACGCCGCTTCAAACAGCGCTGTAACGCCGCTTTAAACAGTTGTTTAAATTAAAGATAACTTTTTAAGATTTAATTTACTTACAAATCCCTACACCCATGTCAGAACTATGTGTATTTTAAACATGTTTTTAAAGTTTTAGTGCTCTTTGATGCCTAGAACTGAAGTAAGTCTGCGGTGAGTGAATAAATGGAAATTGTGAATTTTGACCTTCGGAGACATGTTGCACCTGGTATTTGGTACATATAAAAATTGTTTCTTGTTCTCTATAGTTTTTTTAAGTTTATATGTTTGTTTAATACATTTTTCAAACAATTTAATGTTAATATAAAAATAAAATTCGTATTTTCATTTTTTGACAATTTAAGGTGGTTAGGTCCCCTTAAATTACAACCACTCGTACCCATAAATAAACATTTTCTACTATCTTTTACTGAAATTTTGATTACGATCATCTCAGATATAGGTTTCTGCATGTAATTTCTATCTGGTATGGTTAAAAGATAAAGTCTGCTCCGTAAAAAAGTTTTTTATTCTTGTAATTGACGTCTCTTCTTGTACTCCACAGTTTATGGCAATATTGCCACGTTAGCGATTAAGGGGATTGATTTCTGTTGGAAATACATAAGTTAGTTTAAAAAAATATTCTTGTATTGATAGATTATTTCAGAAAGAAATAGTCTATCAATATTCTTTATTTTTCAACGCACCTCTTCGACTAGCCTTTAATTGGATTTCGTAAAAAGAAACTTGTAAGTTTTTGCCTCACGACTTGACCATTTCCAGTAAAGAGTTGTTGCTCATCTCCTTAAAGAACCACAGGTGCATCATCAATGAATGGATTTGTTACAGCAGTGACAGGCTTCTTAGAAATTTAACAGTAAAAATTATAACATTGTGTAGAATACAAGCAGTCTTCGTTATTAATTCTGCTTTTTTTGGTGGATACTCCATAGGTTGATAGAATATTCTGAACTTCTGGCATAATTTCCCGAATCCGCATTTTACTCAAACTCTTGCTCTCGACAACCTTTGATTGAACAATTTTTCACACTGTGATAAGTTCTTGCCTCGATACGGCTTTAGCAAATTTTTACTCAAAGGATAGGCGCCATCGCTAATGAAAAATAAGGTGCAATCGTACGGCTATCATAGAGCTCATCATACTCAGGCAGTTTGAGTCTGTTTTCTTTAAAAGCTCTGTAAAGCTGACTGTGTCAAAACGTTGTCGCATCATGTTGATGTCCATAGCCACGAACATCAATGACAACAAATCTATGGTGAGCATCTACAACAGCTTGAAGTGTTATTGAAAACAAAATTTTATAGTTGTAATATAGAGATCCTGAACGACTTGGCTTCTTGATTTTTATCTGGCGTACATCTATTGCTCCTACGCAGTGTAGCATATCCCACAACAAGTAAAAATCTTGTGCAATATTCATAAAAGTATCCACCGTAGGCACTGGCATATGCAAAGGACTCAGCTTACTCCATAAAGCTGTACATACGTCTTGAATCAAATAGCTTATAGTAGATTTTCCCATTAGAAAAGAAAAGGCCAAATCACTATAAGATGCACCGGTTGCTAAACATCTAGAACGCAATAAAAATTTTCCAATTTAGAGAAATTATTCCTTAAGTAATGTTTTTTTAATAATAATAATAATAACAATAATAGGAACAGTACCTTATTGTGACAACTGATTTTCTTCTGGTAAGATTGGTTCTTTATGGAGATTGCACCAATTTTTTTACAAAGAATCTTCTACTTTTGATAATACGTACTCAAATGTACTCACTGGCATTCTCATGTAATTTTCAAATTTTTCATTGTACTTTTTCAATTGGGAAATAAGTAGTAATACAACTGACTGTGGGTTTTTCTGCCTTTACTTATGTCGTGAATTTGCTTTCTTCTAAGGAGACTTAATATATTTGGATCGGGATAGTTCTTTATTTGGTGTTCTTCCATGTTTGAAAATGGAAAATGATCCCAGTAGTGAAAGTTAATGGCTAAGTTTATTTTTCAACCTAAAGACAAAAGTATAACATAAAATTACTTAATACATCGGTCTGTTTATCGGAAAATGCAAAGCAGTCGTCGCGGAGAAAGAAAGAGAGAGAGAGAGAGAGAGAGAGAGAGAGAGAGAGAGAGAGAGAGAGAGAGCGAAAGGCAGCGAGCTCCGAGAACAGGAAAAATGTTACCTGGTTATGGCCCTGGCGAGACGAAGTCTTCGTCGTTCGAGGCAGCCGCCCAAGTTGTACAGTGCTTGTTGTAGCTCGAGACTACCCGGCGCCTTGTATGATACCTGCTTGATCGCGCTCTCTCGCTGCTGCTCTTGAAAGTCTCAACAGCCGTTGCCGTTTGCTCCAAACTTCACGGCCTTCACGGGACTCCACAGGTATCAGCCCTATTTGCCAAGTCGGTGACGAGCAGTAGCAGCAGCAGCAGCAGCAGTAGGCCTCGAGAGTTGCTGTTCGCGCGCAGAATTTCTAATTGGAGATTGAGTTATAGCTGCTATCGTAGCACGAGAGAGGCAATCGACTACGATGCACTCGTGTAGAGTAGGCTGCACTGCACACATAACCTATTTATTCATAAATCTGCTAGAGCTGGCGAAGGAGGTGGAGAGAGAAGGCGAGTTCCTCAATCGTTGCTCATCAGGTTATCAATTATTGGAGCTGCTCCACTGTCTCTTTCGGATTACTCGCGATTATTCACACCTTATGAATTAACAGCCAGGTTATTGGGTTATTGGGTTATTGGGTTATACAACACTGTACTTATACTTATATGCTTCACACGTGATTTATATATATGTATCTCCCTATATTATATAGTTGTAAGCGTGATTTAATGGAAATTTTCTCCTCTACCCTCCTCCACCATCCTCCACTGTCTCCTCCACCCTTCTCCACTTAATAACGTAAAATTGTTTCAATATTTACGTTATTTTGGTCTCCTCCACCCTCCTCCACCATTTCCTCCTCCATCTCCTCCGCCGTCTCCTCCGCTTGCTTTCAAATTGTTTTTATTTCGTACATATAATACAGTACACATATATTGTATTTCAATAATTTGTATTATTTAACAAGATATACATATAAATTAAGCCGCATTTTCAGGATAAAGAATAAAAATTTAAAGAAGAACCAAGAATTAGCCAAGACACATAAAAAAATCTTCCTTTTAAAGAGTAGCTAATATAACTATCTCGCTTTTATATAAACTATAAGACTAAAATCATATATGGGCGAAAATTTTGTCCGTTTTTTACGAAAATCTTAACTAGACGAGTTATTGGCGAAAAACGGACTCCTAACCTCAAAATCGAAAATCTGACTTTACCACCCGATTGGAAATTGAATGTTCGAGACCCCATACATGGGGCGAAAATTTCGTCCGTTTTACACGAAAAGCCTTCCTTAACCAGATATCGATGAAAAACCCACTCCTTACGTCAAAATCGAAAATCGGACTTCACTACCCGATGAAATTGGATATTAGAGACCCCATGTACATATACGACATAAAGCGGAAAAAATATTTTCATTATTTGCAAAATTCGTTACATTATGCCATACCGTGCTATACTGTGCCACACCGTGCCAAACTGAGCCAAGCTATGCCAAACTATGCCAAACTGTCCGAATTGGCATAGTGCTAACACAGTATAGCACAGTTTAGCACGACCTGGTATAATTTTCATTTCCGGTAGGATTCTTTCCAAAGGGAACTTTGTTGATTTGAAACTTTTCTTCTGATTTTTTGTCCTCAAGCTAAGAGACATAAAATTTAGTAGTGAAGCAAGAAGAAAAATACAAAAAACAAATCTTACAATGTTTTTGAATGAAAAATAAAATTTTGATAGGTTATTTTTTTATCGTACCTTTGCGTGTTTTCTTCGACTTATCTTGCAAAATTTATGCGTCTAAAATCAAAGTAAACTCGTTTCGGAATAACAGCAGTTGTTACACAGATTAATACAAAATAAATAAAAATGTAATTATTTTATAACTCTTGTGCCGGGGTAAAGAAAACACCGTTTCTCAATCAAATACACAACACCGATATCAGCTCATTACTTTGTCCACTAACTGCATATTACAATAAACGTACTACAGGCTCGACCAAAAATGCGCGCGACTAACGAAAATAATATCTTGCCATGCTTTATGCGGTATATTGAGACGAACAGTTTTTCGTGGATGAACTTACACGCAGTGAAGCTTCAAGCGATTATTGGAGTCAATTTCCTACGTGCGACTATTGGAGTCAATTTCCCGCGTGCGACTATTGGAGTCAATTTCTTGTTATGATAGTGGTATACACATTGGAATAGTAATCAGTATTGTGAACGCTTTTTACTATAATCTATAATTTGTCGGAATGGATCAACATACAATGGATTAAAAAGTTTTTTTGATTTTCCCGTAATCAAATATTTTGTATAAGACTATATATTGCTTCCTCCTCAAGAGGAAGCTTTGTAATAGTAAAATTTTCAGTTTTGCTAATACTTCGTGGAAACGCATTTGGAGGTGTTTGGAGTACGAATCATACGTTTTTAGAAAATGTCCGTGCGGATGGCTGTGTGTGTGTGTGTGTGTGTGTGTGTGTGTGTGTGTGTGTGTGTGTGTGTATGTACGTATACCGCCATAATTTTGGAACCATGCGACGGATCGTAATAAAATTTGACATGCATATATTTTTTCTAATTCTGAATTTAGGTCATTTTTTGTTTTATGATTCTGACCATTTTATGGCCATATTATAGCCATTTTTCTATTTTTGAAAAAATATTTTTGCTTTTTTATAATGATATGATTTATACAATATGTTCAACAATAGTGTATCTAAAAGAACATAATTTGTCTACTTTTTCCCGCAAGATTTTCTAGATTGACTGATCTGTTCATTTTTTATGATATAAAAGGTAATTTTTCGATAAACATATATAACTCAAAAAATAAATAGTTAAATGTTTTGAAAAAATTCATGACAATAAAAAACAACGATATCTACTAGTTGTAAAAATTTTAAGCAATTTTGGCGACTAGTTTTTGAGATAAAAATCAAAAACTAAAAAAAATGGTTTTTTTATGTCGTACGATTACGGGAGTAAAAAGGTTTAAATTAAGTTAAAATTTTAGGAAAAGATTGATCTTTTGATCACTTCGGCTAGGTTCTTTTTGTAGCTTATGAAACCTTTTAGTTTAAAAGATATTAAGATTCAAATTCTTCAACTCTCACCCTGTATACTCTGTGTGACTGAACATTATTATTTTTGTTAAACCATATAATTTGATAATTAAAGCTTAGTATA
>CM053172.1:29251731-29263775 GCA_012977825.3 Pteromalus puparum
TGTGTGTGTGTGTGTGTGTGTGTGTGTGTGTGCGTGTGTGTGTGTGTGTGTGTGTGTGTGAGTGTGTGTGTGCGAGCGTGCGTGCGTGCGTGGGTGCATGCGTGCGTACGTATACTGTTATAATTCTGGAACTACGTGATCAATCGTAATAAGATTGGACGTGCATATATGTTTTCTGATTCTGAATTCGAGTAAATTTTCTTTTAAGATTTAGACTATTTTATGACCATTTCATGGCCATTTTTCGATTTTTGAAAAAATATTTTTGCTTTTTATTATGATATGATTTATACAATATATTCAACAATAGTGTACCTAAAAGACATCTCTCGTCTTAAGAGAGCTCGGGGCTTCAGTCTCGAGCGTATTCCCGGCGAGACCTCTCTCCCAGGAGCTATGGAATACAGAAAACTATTACGAGAGTCTAAAAGGCGACTGCGGGAGTACTGAAATGAGCTTTTAAATTTTAATAGGCGATTATGGGAATATAGAAAACAACTTCAAGGGTCTGAAAGGCGGCTGTGGGTATGTAGAAATCTATTGCAAATGTCAAAAAGGCGACTGTGGGAATACAGAAAACGATTACGATGGTCTAAAATGCGACTGTGGGAGTGCTGAAATGAGCTTTAAAATTTTAAAAGACGATTATGGGAGTATAGAAAACAACGTCAAGGGTCTGAAAGGCGGCTGTGGGTATGTAGAAATCGTGAAAAATAATTAATCAAAAAAATGAAGCCACCCGCAATTTTGTAATTTGCAGTTGTTAATGTTATTAACGATTCCGCAATTACTGGTATTTTTTTTATTACGATATATGTAAGTTATTTTAGGAGTTCACGGAGCTCTATCCTTTTGATATCCACCTTAACCCCCACTCCCCTGATACCCCTCCCCTACAAGTGTCTTCCTAACCTATCCTTTTAGTATCGAATAGTAGCGAATATTTAAATCAAAGAATGAGTTGATTGTCCCATGTAATTATCTTCCACTAGCAGAATAGGAGGAAGCTAAGTGCCAATGACTTGGCAGCGGTTTTTTTTTTTTGTATTGATTCCTTTAGTCGCCCCTATGTAATCGCGATCAGCTGATTTTTCTTGAGAATTGATTCCATTAGTCGTCCCTATATAGTCGCTATCAACTATTGCCACAAGTTTCTTGGGCATTCGGTATAGGGCATCTCAATTGTTATTAAAAAATTGGAAAATGAAAAACTACAATAAATTACAAAAATTATTTTTAAAATTAAATGATCTAATAACAATCGGAGATTAGAACCGATTAAGATGATCCCATAAATCACTTAATAAGTAATAAGTTTTATTAATTATTTCAAATTTTCTTCTCATTTATGTGGGAAGGTTTTTCCGAGCTTCCCGCAAGTTAGAAGTAAGCAACGCTTTCCCGCTGCATACGGCGGCGAGGGAAGCTTACCTTCGGACATGGCCGATGCGCGTCAGGGAGAAAGTCCCACAGCGTCGCTATCCCGACGGAATTAGCCGGAGTTACCCAAAGAGAGCCAGCTGACACTCCGAGCCCTTAGAGGTCGTGAGAGGGGAGAAAACGGCCCACCGCTCGGATCCTATACTGAGGCAGAGGGAGAGCGTCGGAGGGATCAGTCTATGCTAAGACACCAGCCTATACGGAGTTATGAGTCTCAACGGAGCAACGACGAGAGCAACAACTATCATACCCTAGACATCGAGTGTGTTTGTTAAATACATATTATTATTAGTTTAACCTTTGTGATGTCGTTTCTTTCGTAAATCCTGTCCTACGTAACCCATGATTCCCACATTTATGAATATTATATACAACATTCATTTATAAAGAAATTAATATTTTTCAAAGCAGTGTATACAGATATCAGCTGACGACTATTCGAATTAATATTCGCCGTAAGACTTGTAGAGACGGTAGTATGGTTTAACTATATAGTATAGTCGTTAGCTGATGGTGTATACATACACTCCAAATCCAAGTTGTACAAAGCTGATGAGTGCTGTTACACTTCCAAATTTCTTTCTGTGTATATAGAAATACGCTAACAACGAAAAAAAAGAACATTGAATATTTGATATAAGCAATTGACTAAATGAATCAATATTTCTCCAAGTACCCCCCTGCTCGCTCCTCGCCAACCCCATAATTTTATTTTTAAATTATGTTTAATCATATGTACAGACATGTGGTCGATATATTAATATGTATGAATAATACTATTAAACTGTAAGTAGATATTTTTTGAAGACTTGATTTTTTTTATAACCAATACTCTAACTCTAATCACTATTCGGAAATAACGAAGGAAAATCCATAAAAATGTATAATTTTTGTTTTATTTTGAATCAAATTGAATCATTTTCTTTGAATTATTACCTTAATCGAATTTTTTTGCTTCTAATTTGAAAGTTACATTGAATTTTTCGCTTCGCTCGGGCAGTAAACGCACCCTCGGGAAAAATCTGATCCTTTTGCCTTTTGTTGCATATATAATGTACTATAACATTTTACCTAGATATGTGTCTGTATTGAAGATTATTACTTTATTATTGTTTTCATTTCAAATTTTGAAGCAGTCAATAATAATGTTTAGTTATCAGATATCAGTTTTTGTGTTTTCTTCTTTGAATTTTTCTTTTTGAGCCTAAAAATGGAGTTCAATTAATATATTTATCAAATAATACAAATTATAGAATTAATAAATAAGTAAATATACATGAATACTTGGAAATGCGATGTAAAAGGTATTTTTTATTCTTTTTCATTTTTCTTTAAGATTTTCAGTTCCGTCATCATTGAGTGATTTAGACCGTTTTAGTATTTCTAAAAAATATACATTGCTTATGCTTATAATTTAAGTATGTATTTATTATCACTCTATTTATAATATTTACAATTGATGAAATTTCTCGATATGTTTTTTTTTTTAAATATCACTTTTATGAAAATTCTTTCCACATATAAAACATATATGTTTTCTTTCTTCATGAGTTAGTAAATGTCGTCTTAAATTAGTTAATATATTGTAAGATTTATCACATATTTTACACGAATATTTACGAATATTATCATGATACTCAGCAACATGTCTCACTAAATTTCTTTTGTGTTTTAATACTATTCCACAAATATTGCATGCTGACTGTCTATATGGATGATGTTTATTTGTATGTAGCGATAGAAACAATATCTTAGTTCGATGTTTGTCATTTCTCTCATCCTTTTTAAAATGATTCATTTTTAGGCACGACCGCGACACGGAAGTACCTTATAGTTTTGTGTGCGAAAAATGTGTGAGATGCGATATCTCACGCAGTTTTCGATCGATCGGGCTGAAATTTTAGGAGGAGTCTCCTCTCGCAAAACCTAAAAAACTTTTTTTTTTTTTTTTTTTTTTATCCCGATCCTCTACGTAATTTTGAAATGCGAGCACAATTTGTTCGATTTTTACGCGTATTTTTACATACAAAATTTGGTGTTACACGATTATCTCTGAGAGACTTTAGTCGATCAGGCTAAAACTTTGTGTGCAAACTCCCCTCACCACCAGAACCTGATGGTTCTATTTTCAGGTTAATCCCGCACATGTACGTAGAATGCGGCCACCTCCAAAAATCGCTAAAAACGGTTTTTTGGCTCTAACTCGAATTCTAAGCATTCTGCAAAAAAAAGTTAAATAGAAAAGTTGTAGATCTTTGAAAAATAGCGCTTATTTCCATTTACATAAAATCATGAAAATGCTTAGAACTCGAGTTAACAGCCCAAAATCGATTTTTTACAGCTAAAAAATCAATTATTTGCCATAAAACTTTGCGGATTTACGTTTTACATGAAATTTTAAATATAAAAGTTGTAAACATTTTTAAAAAATAACTTTTTACCGTAGCAAACCTTTCTTTAAATACTTTTTGACATACAATAACCCTAAAAGCGATATTTTGATACGTAAATTCAATAACAACTTCGGTGCAACATACCCCATCTGACCTGANCAAAAAATGTGTGAGATTCGATATCTCAGCCTGCTCTGTGAAGCCTGACACGTCCCTCTAAACTACGCTATTATAATACATTTTCTAAATGAAACCCTATTACTAAATCAAATCTTGATAAAATCTTGAATCTTCTGTTAACTATCTTTAAAATCCTCTTGAAAATCCTCTTGAGTCCTTCCATGTTAAATTGTTTTTTTTTTCACCTACAAGAAAAATAGAATTTAATTAATAAAACTAGAAAACAATGACTGTATAATTTAATTAACTGTTAAAGAAAAACCAGCCTCTAAAATACATGATTATAGATACGTATAGTAGAAGTAAAGTAGTGCCATAGTCTTGATTGAAGTTACGTTCCAACTCCAAGATTTTGATAGCTCAGTTATCAACACCATCAGTATCTTTAGGTTGACTCCGGTAGACGCAGTAGACCATAGTCCAACAAATGCAGAAGTTGTTATACACCTAGACATACAGAAAAATATTACAAAATCAAACTCATAAATAATTATTCAGAGATTCAGACCACTGATCTCTCCATACAAATTTGAAACAAGGCAGCTTTTAAGTATGAATACTGTCAAACCATATGTCTCAGTCAAATAATTTACATTTACAAACAGAAGATTATCATCATGAACACTGAAAAGGTATCCGCGAGCCATTAGACATCTGTTTACTGAACTTAATATTTCCAAAATTACCTTGTCAGATAGTATAAATCCATATCCAGATTCGTATTAAAATAGTTGAAGTATCCAAGAACGCCAACCAATACGACAAGACAGCATCAATTAAGTTGCCAGATCGTCGCAAGGTGATCCAATCAGCTGGCAATGCCAAATATGACTGCCAGATAGTAGAAATAGAGCTCCAGGATCATTCGCAGGTGGTTCAGCCAGCTAGAAACGCCAACCAGCACTTGCAGAAAGTTCAAATGTAATTCTAAGGTTGTCTCCTGGTGATGACATCAGCCAGAGATGCCAAGCAACACGATCAGATACCATAAATCCAGCTCCAGAGTCGTATTGAGGCTTTTGAAGTACCTAGAAACGCCACCCAGCACCACCAGAGAGAGAGAGAGAGAGAGAGAGAGAGAGAGAGAGAGAGAGAGAGAGAGAGAGAGAGAACAATTCTAAAAAACAGATCACAAAATTAAACTGATTATACTGCACATAACACAATAGATATCTGTTATAAACATAATGAACACAGGAAATAGAACAAAGAAAAATCAGTCGTAGATCTTATGCGATAGTTAATCTTCATCCAAGCACCATCTTGCAAGAAGAATGTATCAGCACATCAATAGAATGAGCAGGAGCAGCATTCGCAGGAGTACTCCAATCTCAAAAACAAAGGATAACCTCCAAGCAAAAACTCAAGTTTCTTGTTGGAGCTACATGTCTTCCTATACTGCAGCACTCCTTCATGAACTGACACTCACACTGCTCACACATCGCATCGTCGGTGCCATTCCGGGTGCATCACTTTTGAATACCTTTTGCACTGTCTTACAAACAACAATCGCGAGCAGCTGATCCGCGAGTGGGATCGCGGTGAGCAGATGTTGCTTGTAAACACGTATAGGCACTATAGCAGCACTTCTGTCCTGATTTTAAAACTACATATAACATTGCTGCATCGCGTCGTCGTTTCCGTTTTTTCACTACGCACTCACTTATATCGCCGAAAAGTTAAACAGAGCAAAACATTGCGGTTAGCGGAGGCCGGGAGGCAGCTTCAAAACGTCAAAACACACACGGCAGACGGCTGCATGGGCATGTCGCCAACCGGTCGCCAAATCGATGCGCACAATGCGCTTCGACAGAGCCAACGAACAGCTGTTCGGCTTTGCTTAGCTGATAATAAAACTAATACTTTTTCTGTTCAAATTATGTAATAAACTATCTTTGCACAAAATTCACGACTTTAGGAACGGGATGGAATTCGGTTAGTTAAGCGTGACGTCACAGTCACAGCTTACATATAAATCAATGTATTTTCCACCAATAGGATAGTTCCGAATTTGGCCACCTTATGAAATTTCGCGTGTATAATTTGAATTCAAGTACTATAAAAAGATAATTTTTTCTAATCTTACGGAATAAAAAAGGGTTTTTAATTATTTCGTTGCAATAAGAGAATACATGTTAAAATTTTGTATGAATGTTTATTCAAAAATCAACAATATTGAAAATCATAAGTCGAAAACTAAAATATTTGTAAAAACTTTGAAGCTATGTATGGCCAACACATTTTTTAATTGTATACGAAAAAAAGATAAATAAGCAATGTTTTTTCATTGATTTTTTTTCTAATAATTAGATTAAGTAGTAAGATTAGACAGCGAGCGCGAAGCGCGAGCGTCGGCGGTTGTGCCTTATGCGCAAAACGCGAAGCGCGAGCGTTTTGCTTGCCTTGCATCGCGAAGCCTAAGGCCGCGTTGTGGCGCGCTAATTTACAGAAAATTTATTTAAAACAGCTAAAATTTTTACAAGGTTAACCTGCTAATCACTATTAAATATACTCCAATCATCTAAATAGTAATGTTTATAATTTTACGTTTTATAAACTTATATAAAACGGTTGTAAACAATGTAAATACCAAAAAATGTAAATATTTCAAAAATTTGATTTGTAAATAGTTAAAAATTTGTACACATCGTACATACATGAAATTTTCAAACTCAGATCTGTAAACAAACTGAAGTTTGTCTCTAAGTGTGTTCGATATACCGAACAATTGGTTGATCGTTCCTATTTTAAACAATGCGTAGGGAACGGAATATGAATTGAAGATTTTCTCGATATTTTTGAGAAACGGAATTGTATCGACGATCATCCAAGAGTTCAAAATATAAAGATTTCGGATGTTTGCTGTTATTAAGAAATTTAAAATAAAATTAGGGGGTTGGCGAGCGGAGCGAGCAGGGGGGTTCCCCCCTAGTATATATATATATATATGGGTGGTTCTCTAACGAATCGTGCGCGACAAAAAAAATCGTTTGCTCAAACTTGGGGGATATGTTCTAGAGGTCACTATGATATCAGCTGTAAATTTTCAGATCAAATCGATCAATTCTCTTCGAGTTATAAGGGTTCAAAGTTGGTTATTTAGGCATTTTTTGCATTTTTTGCCTATTTTCAATGATTTATAGCTCTTAAGGGGGCACACCACCTTCAAACTCTGAAAAATAAACTTTTTATAAATAATAACAAAAATAAATTATAATTGTTATATAATTTGTATACTAATATTAGGTTATATTACCTGTATTTTTACCATGGTAAATCCATATTAGCACCTATTTACCCATGGTGACTCTCCATATACTGTTTTGAGCATTTTGGCAGTGTCCGTAGGATTCCATGTGACTACATAGTTTGATTGGGCTAAAATTTTAGGAGCATGCTTTGTACACTTGTACTTTTGGTATGAATAAAGGGATTTTGATTTGCATGCTTAGAAAATGTTTAACAATAAAAATACTTTATTTTTGGCCTTTTTTAACCTATTTATGCCACATTTTTTTTTTCATAAAAGATTGTGACGCTGTGCCTCCCAACACAGGTGCGCAACACCTAGCGCCTCCATGTGCACTAGGATTTCTTTATTTCGCGGGATTTGACACGCGATCGGCGACGTATGGGAGTACGCTGGGGAGAAGTGGGAAACAGGAAAGAATTCAAACACAAACAACACTTTATTCACTTTTCTGCACATGTATTTCGCCTAGCCCTTCCCTACAACGTGGTGGCCTTAGCCGCCCACGCAAGGTAGCCACGCAGAGCCCGCACACTCCTCACACACTCGCACTGCCACGCTATAGTCCTGAAGCTCTCACCTCTGAAAACAGCTGACCCTCTCACTCTCTCTCTCTCTCTCTCTCTCTCACGTACACGCGCTAGTCCCCAAGCCGTAGCGGTTAACATCACGCAACTCTCCGTCTCTCTCTCGCATACACCACACACGCCGCCGCACGGCCGGTTCTCCTGTCTCGACTCTCTCTCTCTCTCTCTCTCTCTCTCTCTCTCTCTCTCTCTCTCTCTGGTTCTCCCTACTCCACGCGTATGCTATGTCCGACGTTGGCGACAAGCCCGTCCTGCTGCTACACAAGCAAAGCTTTGCGCGCTTTCTTCGCGTCTTCGCTCTCTTTCACACACACACTCGCGAGCGCTGGCTCGACGCCTCGCGCAGATGACGTCGTGGTGTGCGCCCGCACCACACACCGACACTCTCGTCTCTCTCGCTCTCTCTCCCAAACGCAAGGTAGCCTCGCTGACCTCGCGGCCGCTGGTTTCCCGCTTCCTCTCGTCCTCTGTCTCTCTTACTCTCTCTCTCTCTCTCTCTCTCTCTCTCTGACGCTCATCGATAGGTTGAGGATGCCAGGCTGTATTATTACCATTCACGCTTGTCATCTCTGACTGATGCTGGTGAGATCTGGAGAGAACTGGAGAAACTCGGCATCACCACCTCTCGGGAACAACCTCCTTCTCGCTTCTCCGCCGAGGATTTCAACAGGCACTTCAGTGGAATCACCACAGACCCGCTGGCCCCTGATGTTGCGGACTATCTGCACGGGCTCGAAAGTCTGAACACCCCCGAACACTTCAATTTTAGGGAGATAACGGAATCGGACGTTTTGGCCGTAATACTGCACTTTGACTCCCAGGCAAAAGGCAGCGATGGCATTCCACAGGGCATAATTCAGAAGGCCTTGTCAGTACTCGCTCCCATTCTCTGTCGAATTTTTAACCTGTCCCTGAGCGAGTCTTGCTTCCCCTCTGCCTGGAAAAAGTCTCTAGTGCATGCGCTAAACAAAGTCAGTTCCCCTACATCACTTACTGACTATCGTCCGATCTCCCTTCTATGTTTTCTGTCTAAGGCACTGGAATGGCTGGTACACAAACAACTATCTGAATATCTGGAATCGAAGCTTTGCCTAGATGATCTTCAAACCGGCTTTCGCTCCGGACACAGTACTCAGTCAGGCCTGATAAAGATAAAGTTGACCGACGATATCAGGCTAGGGATAAACAAAAAGATGGTTACACTTCTCCTCCTCTTCGACTTTAGTAAGGCGTTCGACACTGTTTGTCACGTCAAACTTCTCACCAAACTAACCTCTTTCGGTTTCTCGAAGCAGGTCATCCGCTGGCTTGCATCATATCTTACAGGCAGAGAGCAGGCTGTCATTGATGAAAAGGGCGAGCTCTCCACTTTTCGCCCTCTCAACACGGGAGTCCCACAGGGGTCCGTCCTGGGCCCCTTGCTATTCTCGTTATACATCAATGATATCAGCTTCTGCCTCGACTCAGACACTTATCATCTCATTTATGCGGATGACCTCCAGATCTACTGCCAATGCCCCCTCGAGGAGCTAGATTCCTGTTCCGTGAGGATGACAGCTAACGCCGAGAGGATTTCAGGCTGGGCAGCACAAAATCGCCTGAAGTTAAACGTTAGCAAAACTCAGGCGATCATCCTGGGCTCCTCTTATGCTTTACCAACTGTAGCTAACACCTACATAAACATAGGAGGAGCCCGGGTCGAGTATCAATCATCTGTGCGCAGTCTCGGGCTAGTGCTAGACTCAAAGCTATCCTGGAAAGAGCACGTCAAGCATCTATGCAAGCGTGCTCACTCTTTAATGTATCGTCTTTACTTTTTTAGAAAAAGCACTGACCTTAGACTGCGCAAACATCTCGTGCAGGCTCTCCTGTTTCCCATCATTGACTACTGTTCACTGGTATACTGTGACTTGACTAAAGAACTAGACCTTAAACTACAGAGACTGGTCAATACAGGAATCCGTTATATCTATGGTGTAAGAAGGGATGAGCACACCACTCCTTACAGACGCGAGCTTGGCTGGCTCACCACCGCCGGACGTAGGAAGTATTTTATGGCCTGTTTTCTAAGAAAACTGTTTAATACTGCTGTACCATCCTACATCATGGCCTATTTTAACTTCCACGTCGCCCTCCGCCCAGTGAGGGGTGAGGTGACTCCACTAGACATCCCCCCCTTCTCAATGGAGACACTGAGAAAATCATTCCACATCAGCGCCTCATATCTCTGGAATTCCCTACCACTTCACCTACGCAACGCAATAGTTCAATTTCTTACTTCAAAACACAGGCTAGGCAACACTTTTTCTCTCTGGAAGACAATAATAGCAACATTAATTTGTAACATACCTCCGCAAACAATAGCAATTAGTACACATACACCTCATTCACAATCTCTCGCTTTCTCATCTCACCACCATTACTCTTCATATCTTAAATCTCTCACCTCTTACTACACAATTATTTTCTGTAATACTCTTTTGTACAACACAATGTACAGTAATAAACATATATAAATCTAAAATCTAAATCTCTCTCTCTCTCTCTCTCTCACGTAGACTCGACGACGGAAGCCTTCCTCTCGTTCTATCGTCCTTCCTCTCGTGCCTGCTCGACGGCGGATGGCGACGGGACGGCGAAGGCTCTCCTGCCGACGTCCTTCCTCCCGTTCTGGCTCCCTTCCTCTCGTGCCTGCTCGACGGAAGATGGCAAGCCAGGCAGTGAAGACTCTGGATTGCAGCAGTGGTGGGCGGCTGGATGTTCGTCTCCGGGGATGGACTCCTTCCGCGGGATGGCGGTCCAGGTCGTGATGCTGCTGCTGCTCTCCTCACACACTCTCTCTCCACATACTCGCACACTTAACAATCGCGTGCGATTCTCTCTCTCGTCGACGTGTCGCGTCGACGGGGTCCAGACGAGAACTGCCGAGTCACACACTGCGTTCGCGCGTTTGGCGACACTCTCCCGGCCGATAGCGTACCGGCGAACTTCTTCCCAGAGTTCACGACGGCTGGCAATTTCCGCGAATTCCCGGGACGTAGTTCACGTCCGAGAAACGCGGGCTTCGCTCACACCGACTGTCTCTTTCTCGACCTTATGCGTTAAGGAGAATTTACGTTTTGCGTAGCTGCGACATTTAAATCAACATCCCTATATTCATACCAAAAGTATAAGTGTACAAAGCATGCTCCTAAAATTTTAGCCCAATCAAACCATGTGGTCACATGGAATCCTACGGAAAGTACCAAAATGCTCAAAACAGTATACGGAGAGTCTCCATGGGTAAGTAGGTGCTAATATGGATTTACCATGGTAAAAATACAGGTAATATAAGCTAATATTAGTATAAAAATTATATAATAATTATAATTTATTTTTTTTATTATTTATAAGAAGTTTATTTTTCAGAGTTTAAAGGTGGTGGGCCCCCTTAAACAAGACATCTTTCACTAATAACACACTAAATGTTCTTTTTGTAAAATTTTCTCAACTTTTTCATAAAAGTTTCCTTATAGCCCTATATATATATATATATATATATATATATATGTTATACCTGACTTGTTTGCAATTTAAACCTTAAAATGTGAAAATTCCAGATGTGATCCGCACTCCGACTACTTTTGTACGGTGAAAAGTTATCTTTTGAAGATGTGTTGTTCAAGAGCTATAAATCATTGAAAAAAGGCAAAAAAGCAAAAAAACCAACTTTGAACGCTTATAACTCGAAGAGAATTGATCGATTTGATCTGAAAATTTTTGCATGAATTGTCAGAAAACCACCCATATACATATATATATATATATATATATACTAGGGGGGGTACCCCCCTGCGCGCTCCGCTCGCCAACCCCCAAATTTCAATTTACGAATGTACTTCAACTTTCTGTTTATGGCAATGAGATTGAAATAAGAGGTTTTTCCGCTCTATATAATGTTTATGTCACAGTATATTTAAATAATGTTGAAAGTAATTTTACCTTTGGAAATATTTCTCAACCTTCTGAATTAAAATTATTACTAAGTGGAGAACAAGATTCTGGTCATTTTGACATCATTCTTGAATCTAATAACGATAGTTCAACATCACATATTTTAACGCCTAATAAAAAAACAAATATTCTGAAAAGAAAAGCTTTAGAAAATAATTTAAGTGAAAATATTCCATATAAAAAAGTTAAGTCTCATAGATC
>CM053172.1:29269239-29350041 GCA_012977825.3 Pteromalus puparum
CACGTTAAAAAGTGGAGGGGGGTGGAGGGGATTTTTGCTTAAAATCACGCTTAGATCTATATAATATAGGGTGGATATATACCTATATTATATGTTCATTTTGGCAAGACTTTGTTCCCTGAGACACTTAAAAGCGTCCGGTTTTCCTTGGATTTGCAGATATACGTACTGATAACATTAGAACATTTACTGCTATAGTCTCCGTCGAAAATAATCTACAAACTCACAAAACTATTTAATTTTGCTAGCTTAAAGTTTTAATCGACCATCAATATGGGCACAAGCTTCTAAGAAAGACGGCTGTTGGACTACCTGGCCGCACGGCGAGCTCGAGCAATTTAGAATTAACGATCTTGCAAATGTGGCAACCAAGTTTACAGCACTTCTCTAAGATCGTTGTTTTTACATTTTATTCTATAGAATTATTTATTTTTTTTAAAGAGTTTAATAATATTTCTTTTTAGCAAAACTAAAAATGGAAAATTTTAGAGTTGTAAAATTCCTGGCGATGGAAATTGTTTATTTAGATGCTTTTCTTTTTGCTTCCTCCTCAAGAGGAAGCTTTGTAATAGTAAAATTTTCAGTTTTGCTAATACTTCGTGGAAACGAATTTGGAGGTGTTTGGAGTACGAATCATACGTTTTTAGAAAATGTCCGTGCGGATGGCTGTGTGTGTGTGTGTGTGTGTGTGTTGTGGGTACTGTGATTTCGTATCCGCCATAATTGTTGGAACGCATGCGACCGGATCGTAATAAAATTTGACATGCATATATTTTTCTAAACTCTGAATTTAGGTCATTTTTTTGTTTATGATTCTGACCAGTTATGGCATATTATAGCCATTTCTATTTTGAAAAAATATTTTTGCTTTTTTATAATGATATGATTTAATACAATATATTCAAGCATAGTGTATAAAAGAAGAACATAAATTTGTCTACTTTGTCCCGCAAGATTTTCTAGATTGACTGATCTGTCATTTTTTATGATATAAAAAGTAATTTTTCGAAAACAATATATCCAAAAAATAAATAGTTAAATGTTTTGAAAAAATCATGACAAGAAAAAACAACGATATCTACTAGTTGTACAAATTTTAAACAATTTTGGCGACTAGTTTTGAGAGTAAAAATCCAAAACTAAAAAAATTTTTTTTATGTCGTACGAGTACGGGAGTAAAAAATGTTTAAATTGAGTTGAAATTTTAGGAAAGATAGATCTTTTGATCCTTCAGAGCTAGGTTCTTTTGTAGCTCATGAAACCTTTAGTTAAAAGATAATTAAGATTCAAATTCTTCAACTCTCCACCCTGTATACTCTGTGTCTACGAACATTATTATTTTGTAAACCATATAATTGATAATTAAAGCTAGTATGTTTTGAGAGTTTTCATGGTTTCTTATAAAAGTCCGCGCAAATGATGTGTCTGTGTGTGTGCGCGTGTGTGTGCGTGTGTGCGTGCATGCGTGCGTAACGTATACTGTTATAATTCTGGAACTACGTGATGTTCGTAATAAAGATTGGACGTGCATATATGTTTCCTGATTGGATTCGAGTAAATTTTCTTTAAGATTTAGACTATTTTATGACCATTTCATGGCCATTTTTCGATTTTGAAAAAATATTTTTGCTTTTATTATGATATGATTTATACAATATATTCAACAATAGTGCCTAAAAGACTGCTACCGTCTTAAGAGAGCTCGGGGCTTCAGTCCCGAGCGGATCCGCGGCGAGACCTCCTCACAGGAGCTATGGAATACAGAAAACTATTACGAGAGTCTAAAAGGCGACTGCGGGACTACTGAAGAGCTTTTAATTTTAAAGGCGATTATGGGAATATAGAAAACAACGTCAAGGGTCGAATAGCCGGCTGTGGTATGTAGAAAGCAATTGCAAAGGTAAAAAGGCGACTGTGGGAATACAGAAAACGATTACATGGTCTAAAACTGCGACTGTGGGAGTGCTGAAATGAGCTTTAAAATTTAAAAGGCGATTATGGCAGTATAGAAACAACGTCAAGGGTCTGAAAAGGCGGCTGTGGGTATGTAGAACTGGTGAAAATATTAATCAAAAAAATGAAGCCAACCCGGCAAATTTGTAATTTGGCAGTGTTAAGGTTTGATTAACGATTCCGCAATTACTGGTATTTTTTTTATTACGATATATGTAAGTTATTTTAGGAGTTCACGGAGCTCTATCCTTTTGATATCCACCTTAACCCCCACTCCCCTGATACCCCTCCCCTACAAGTGTCTTCCTAACCTATCCTTTTAGTATCGAATAGTAGCGAATATTTAAATCAAAGAATGAGTTGATTGTCCCATGTAATTATCTTCTACTAGCAGAATAGGAGGAAGCTAAGTGCCAATGACTTAGCAGCGGTTTTTAAATAACACAGAAGATTTTCATATGAATTTCAGATTAAATATTGTTCAGTACATTGTGAGTCAATGGGAAAATTATCGTTATTTCATAATTGGAAATAGTTATTATCCAAATATTGGAAATAGCAGAGATTATGAAATGTATATGTCTCAACTTTCTGTTTATGGCAATGAGATTGAAATAAGAGGTTTTTCCGCTCTATATAATGTTTATGTCACAGTGTATTTAGACAATGTTGAAAGTAACTTTACCTTTGGAAATATTCCTCAACCTTCTGAATTAAAATTATTACTAAGTGGAGAACAAGATTATAATATTGATGATCTTACTTCTGATTCCAAATCAAAACGAAGCTTAGATAACTTGACTCTTTTACAATATTATAATTATAGACTTTTATATAGACCCAATAGTACAAACTTTTCGCCAATATTATTTAGTGGTAGACTAACACAACAATATTTTTTACAAGCACTTATAATGGTAGAAAGTAATAGAATGAATTTCTTTTGAAGTAATCAAAGACAACTTAGAATAGAATGTTACAAAGGTTTATATGACCACGTTTACAATTCAGCCGCAAACAATTTTCAATATTTGAAAAGAAAGAAAGATTAGGAAATTTGTTTATTTTACCCGCAACATACATAGGTAGTCCTCGATACATGCAACAGCATTATCAAGATGCTATGGCAATAGTAAGATCAAAAACAAAACCTGATTTATTAATTACCATGACGTGTAATCCTAAATGGGTAGAGTTAAAAAGAGTTTTAGAACATTTTCCAAATCGAACTACTCCGAATGATATTCTAAATATTACGGTAAGATTATTTTATACAAAAGACCGCGAAGATGCCGTACATAGTCCCCATCGCGACTCTATAGCCGATGCAGTGCTCTACAGATCTCCGTGTACGCCGGGTATGGTAGACGATCCTCGGACGGTTGACGGTATAGCGACGGTGTTCTCTCGGCCGTAGAGAACTCGAGTCTGATCTCTCTCCCGCGCGCGCGGCCTAACCCGCCGGTGGCGATCGCCGCCGTCGCGATCGGTTACCAGACAAACGTGACTGAGTCTGACACATACACACAACACGTCCAAGTTCTTAAGTAGCTTTATCACTTTTTTTCACTACAAGCGATATATAAAACGCTTGTTACGCTGTCGCTCTATTTGACGCACGTAATTTAAGGATAAAATACATCCTTGTTCCGCTGTGTAGTATACAACAGCATGGGTTGGTTTGTTGGATGTACGGTCAATCACAGTTGTGCCCCTTTTTTGACCGTAAAAACCAGTTTTCAGCCACATTTTGCGGGCAGAAGTGGTTTTTAGCCTCTTCACAACTTAACCTTGTAAAGCTGTAGTAGCGGTAATAGTCCTTCCACAACACAATTCAATAACTATATTCGAAAAATTTTCCGGAAGGATTATTGGATAGTCACGTTTTCGTCGCATATGTAATTTTGACACCAACACAAAATCAAGCCGCGGTATCACAGCCTTTTCTACAACTGGCACTGTTTGAAGTGTTGGCTCGCCAACGTTTTCGTTCGGTTGCTCATCCTTCGGAAGCATCTTCGAGACTGATGTTTCAAAGATGCCTCCCTGGATATGGAAAGTCCGTCTGCTATCAGGTATCGCATAACATCGAGATCACTTTTCCGCTTAAGCGAAATACCTTTGCATGAGTGTTGCGCTTTTTCTTTTTTTATGTATTTGAAATCTGTGTATCAAGATAGATTCGTCACTGGCGACATGTGATATTTTACGCTATCTGACAGAAAGACGATATTATGCGAGTGCTATTTACTAAATTTTCGGAAACTTTTTCTGCAGAATTATTATTATTATTTTTTTTTTTTTTTTTTGCAGAATTTAATGAAATTTGAAAATTTACCTTCTATCGCATTAAAGATTTCATTAAAGGCTAGAGTGAAATTAAATATGTTGTCAAAACATTTTAAAGAAATTCTCCGTAGTTTTGATTTTGCTGACGATTCTTCCCCCAGCACTACAGCGAATAACAACACAACCAGTATTTAAGGAGAGCTTTTATCAGCGATTCGCCAGTGTGTTTTAGACTTGACGGTCTACATCAGTGTGTGTCATAATGTTTCGAGCTACATCGAGTCACTTAGTAGAAGTCTTGCGATCCGTTTTGCGTATTGCAAACGATCGCGAACCACATATTCGTACAATGTGTGGCTCTGTGTGGAGTAGTGATTTAGATCGTTTACCCTTACACACTTTATGCAAAAAATTGCATTTTTTACTGCTACATTGTCGTATAGCAACAGTTCGGTACATGTTTAATATAGGCCTCTTTCACAACAAGGATGTGCTCAACATAGTTGTACAGACTGTCAGACAACGAAACGATCATCGAGACTCTCTAGCTGCCGAATTGATTAGACGCTATTGTAAGTAGTCAAACTTTATCAATTATAAAATGTATTTTTACATAGAATTAATAAAATTTATTACTTATAGTGATAAATAGAATGTTGGACAATTACGAAGGCGATGATTTTATTAATCGTTGTGAATACGCAAATGAAACATTACCTAATCCATCGATATAGGGACAGAATACTCGTAAGTATTGCACGTGTTATTAATATTTGTTTTTTAAATTATTTATGGCACATCCCAATACTTTAGTTGTAGAACCAGAGTCATCTTTAATTATCCCCGATATTGAGCAAACGGATCAACCACACCTCGGCCAGAATACTCGTAAGTATTGCATGTGTTATTAATATTTGGTGGTATTCGTGAACATGTGTTCAAAAATAACCCTGTTAAACAATTTATTGATCTTGCATTAGCACCAAGAGAACAATTTAAGAAAGTCATCTGCATCGCTCACAACTCACAAGGGTTTGATGCCAAATTCGTATTCAAAGATATTGTCGAAAAATACTACGAACAACGTGTCACGCCATCCGTGGTGATGAATGGTTCAAAAATTATTATAATAGAAATCTTAAATGTAAGATTCATAAGACAGTTTGAACTATTTTCACATGCCTTTAAGTAGTTTACCAAAAGCTTATGGTTTACCAGAAATTGAAAAAGGTATATTTTCACATTTATTCAATACACTTAAAAATCAATCGTACGTGGGTCCACTTCCACCGTCAGATACATACTCACCAGACACAATGCATACAAAGGACAGAGAACGATTTTTTGAGTGGTATAATGAAAAAGTATCAGAAGGACACATATTTAACTTTCAACAAGAAATTATAAAATATTGCAAACAAGATGTAAAAATTTTACGATTAGCGTGTCTGGCTTTTCGAAAAACTTTTATCAAATTTGGTGTGGACCCGTTTGTAGAGTGTATAACAATTGCATCGTCTTGTATGCGTGTATTCCGAAAAAAGTTTTTGAAAAAAAAAAAATCAAATAGGTATCGTACCACCACAGGGTTATCGCAAATGTGATAATCAGTCTGAAAAAGCTATACAATGGCTATGTTGGATGGAGCGATGTGTCCTTAATCGTTTCATTGAACATGCAGGGCGATGCAGATAGAGGAGACTTGCTGAAGGTATGCTTGTAGATGGTTATAGTGAGCCTCAAGACAACGAAGATCATAGACGTGTAGTACTTCAATTTCATGGTTGTTTTTGGCATGGTTGTCCACGATGTTACAGAATAAATAGAGATACACCTTTAATAAGTAGTGAGACAATGGACGATAGATATGAAAGAACACGTGCTATTAGTGCCAGGATAAGATCAAACAATTACAGACTCATTGAAAAGTGGGAATGCGAATTTAACGTCAAAATTTCGGAAAGCGAAGAACTTCAACATTTTATAAGAGAGAACACTGCAAGTATGAAACGAAAACCATTGGATCCACGGGATGCGTTTTTTGGTGGGCGTACTGGAAACACTGTCAAGGTATATGATTCTCGAGGATCGGAAAATATCAAATATGTAGATGTATGCTCGCTATATCCGTACATTTGTAAACGTGGTAAATATCCTATAGGCTACCCAAAAATATACGTTGGGCAGGAAGAGTGTCAGACACTTGTAGGTCCAAATAATGACATTTCTAAAGTGGATGGTTTAATTGTTTGTGACGTATTAGCACCACGAGATTTGTATCACCCTGTATTACCCATGAGGATGCACGAAAAGCTGATATTTCCACTGTGTCGTACATGTTGCGAGCAAACGATTCAAGAAGATTGTCCTCACGATGATCCAGAGGAACGTGTATTACGTGGTACGTGATATGTGCAAGAAGTAAAAACGACTGAGGGTATAATTTTTGACAAGGATACAATATGTTTTAACGCTGGACTGAGATCAGTTACAAAACTATGTCTCAATTCATTATGGGGTAAGTTCGGTCAACGTGAAAATATGACGAAAATAGAGATCGTGACAACACCAGAAAGGTTAATGGAATTACTCACGTGTGCAGAGATAGAAGTTAATGGGATCTTGCCGGTCAATGATGACACACTGTACGCCAACTGGCGTTACAAAGCTGAGGCTCTTACACCATCACCAACAACAAGCGTTGTTATTGCTGCATTTACCACAGCACAAGCGTGTCTCAAGTTGTTTGACTATCTCAACGCTTTGGGATCTCATGCACTGTACTACGACACAGATTCTATTTTTTACATCAGTAGAGACGGTGACGATGACTTACCGATTAGGTCACAGCTAGGTAGTCTAACGGATGAGCTGGCTGACAAAGGTATTGGTACGTACATAACAACATTTTTATCTGGAGGCCCTAAGTTTTACGCCTACAAATATAAAACCCCAGATGGGAGTGAAGGGTATGTGTGTAAAGTTAAAGGAATTCGGTTAAACTATACAAATAGTCAACTGTAACGATTCGACTTTCCCCGTGTGTTGAGTAGTCGGTCGGACGTCAGGATTTGGTTATGGGAAAGGTTAATTGAAGAGACTGTTTATGTAATTAATAACAAAATAGATATATTCTAGTAATTAAGATAACAAGTTGATCGTTCAATTATTAGTCTCCATTTGTAACGGAAATCGAGATCGCGGTTTGTTTAGAATATTTCGCCTTTACAATCGGTCTGGCTTAAACTAGTGCGGTTAACGGTACATTAACACGACGTTGCCGGAGTTACGTGGTTTCGGTGCGGTTATCGGTTTTACGGACGCGGTATCGGAGTTTCGGACGGTGAAACGGGTTCGGGTTAACGACGGGTTTTCGGAGGTTAGGTTTCCCTCGAGTCCATGGAGTCGTGAGCGCACGGCTCTACGGATCGAGGTCGCTCGTCTCGTTCTTATCCTAGTCCTGTGTGCTCACAGTGACCAGGCGAATCTCAAGAGGTCGGCGGGTGGTCGGTTTCGCACGGGCAGGAGTTGGCCGGTGTTTCACCAGGACGTGTGCGCACGACCTGGGGAATCGTCGGCGGGGCTTTAGTTATTTTCTCAGCCCCGTGTGCTCACGGTGGCCGGGAAAACAACCAGTCCCTTGGGACGGGTGTTCAGGAGCAGGTGGCAACGTCGAGTATCGGCTACGTGTGCTCACGTAGACGAGACTCGGCGCTGTTCGGCTACTCCTGGTTGTCTCGTGTGCGCACGACGGCAATTCGGAGTTTCGGGTTCGCCAACAGTGTCGTCACGCGTGCTCACGAGCCGACGTTGTTGGCGTCGGTCTATCTCTAGCTGTCCCTCTCGGTAACGTGTGCGCACAATGCCGCCAGGAGTTCAGCTCGAGTAGAACTGCCACTGCGCTGCGCGGCCCGCTTTATATAGGTGTGCCCGCGGTGCGCCACTTGCGCCACCTGGCGCGTCGCCGCTGAGTTGCGCGCTCCGCGGTCATGCGGACTGGCCTTTCGGTTGGTGCGCGCGCGCGCTCACTTCGCGTCGTGCGGACTCGCCTTTGTTCGCTGCGCGCGCGCGCACGCTGGCGTCAGCTGATTGACTCAGGGCCGCATTTACTTGCTTTATGTGCGAGACTTGCGTCTCGTCACACAACAAATAAATTTCTTACGGATATCTGCTGTTGGATTTAAAACAAGAAACACCAGAGAATTGTCGTTTTCGCACTTGTATATTTCCGGACGACGAGTTCCACTACGCCTACATACCGAAAAAGAAATGCAAAGGTAGTGACACATCTGGTGTAGTACCAATAGTTTTTCTGTGACGGCTCCTCGTCATCGACAACATTTTCATCATAAAAAAGGTATTGTTCTTCAAGCTCTTTATCATCTCAACAGTAAACAAAAAAAAGCTCTTTTACAAAAAGCAGATAATAAACTAGTAAGACATATCTGCGAGTTAGCTTTAAATATACTAGTTGGGAACGTGCCTCTCGATAAGAGGCACAAATCAAAACTCCGCAAACACGCTAATATACTACGCACATTGGCTGAACCTCGTGTGAGTTTATGTAAGAAGAAAAAACTTATCGTCCAACGTGGTGGTTTCTTACCTACACTACTCGCACCTATTATTGCTACAGTTTTGGCAAGTCTTATTAGCAAGTGAAAAATGGAGCACACACGAAAAATGGTTCTTCTACCTCAAGAAAATTTAGAAAGCCTCCAATGTACGCTTGCCAGTGGCCAGCAATAGCAATGTCAAATGCTAAACTCTGTGCAAACACCAGGTTCGGCGCTGAGTAGACTCGATGCCGAGATGAACGAAATATTGAATTCTCCTACGTGTAAAGATGAGCGAGAAAAATGGTCGTTGTATCGTCAGGTCTTACAGCGTTATTTACATTTTAAAACCTCGAGTGGTGCGAATGTAAGAGAACTTGATGGTGATGTTCGGGTTATGTAGAACCGATTAGAGAGATTTGAATTTCGCCGCGCGGTCCACGTCTCGTCCCGCGAAAGGTAGGAGAGCTCTCCAGCGTGCGAAAGGTACCTCGCGGCGATTGCGTTTAGTCATAATTGCGTTCTTCCTCTCTTTTTGTTTGGTCTATCCTAGAGTCACTTTACCTTGTATAATTTCACAAGTTCTAAGATGAAGCTATAGGCTTTTCCCGGCTTTTCTCTCTGCTCCGTGAGAGTTTTTACGCCGAGGCAAGTCGCCTTTTTCTCCTGCGAAATTCATTGTGTTTTGTGTTTGATTTATTCACCCAACCTTCCCTCACTCATTCCACCATTTTAGTTTATACATATATATTTAGAACTCATTAGCTTTTGTTCAGGTGATATGAATGGAGAGGTAGCACCTGTTGAAATAAGGGAGAAGCAACATCTATCTGATACTGCCATCACCGAATCTGTACCAGCTCGTTATAGATCTAATGCAACAAAACTTTTACGACGATTACACGATAGCGATAAAATTACGTGGGATCATAATGGTGCTGTTATGATCACCATTGATGGTGTGCGAATTCGCAATGCCAACATTATTGATCTGGTGAATGATGCAATGGGCGAGAGGAAAACTGCGACGACACCGCCTGGACATTTACAATTTGCGCGTGTGATTCGTGAGTCATGCGTTCCTCAAGAATACATTGGTAACCGACGTGTATTAAAAAATGCCGCTCGAGTGTCATCCGAGACATCCAGTTCAGAGGGCGCTGAGGAGTATGCATCGCCACAACAAAACGGAAGAAATATCGCTGAAACTACCAGTGTCGAAGATCTCAGTGAAGCGGACGGGGAAGAATCTAGCACACAAACACCGAGACAAACAAGGAGGAAAATTTTAGCAACTCCTGATCAAATTTAAAGATGGCAACGGTTGAGCGGGAGTGTCAAGAAGAAGATATAGTCGTGAGTTCCCAAGACAAGAATAGCGCCTTAGATGCCTTGATCGATTTACTACCGTTCGAGATGCATGTACCTGGTTACAGGTTTTGTGGACCCGGTACTAAATTGGCCGAGCGCATTGAGAGAGGTGAAGTTGGAATAAATCCATTGGATGAGGCATGCCGACAGCATGATTTAACTTACGCTGACAAGCAAGGGAATCGACGTCAAGCTGATAGAGTTTTGGCGGAGTATGCCTTTTCTCGTATGCTAGCGAAGGACATAGAACCCGACGAAAGAACTTTAGCTATAATGACGGCGTGTTGCATGATGAGCAAAATTACGTTTGAAAAGTTTTTTTTCGCGCGTTAAGAAAGCGTTTAAAAAAACAAAGAGTAAGCCAAAAAGTGAATCGAAGAAAAAATTGAAAGATAAGAAGGTACTTAAGCAGTTGAAAAAGAGAGTGCATAAAGAAAAATAAAAATGAATGAATCTTTTGAAAATCTGTACTATAATCAGTCAAAAACCATTTTAATAGACGCAATTACAATGTTCGAAACATGGATGATTTATGGGAAGCTGATTTAATGGATATGAAATCAATAAAAACTTATAATGATGGTTATACCTACGTTTTAGCAGTCATCGATGTGATTAGTAAATACAGCTGGCACGAGCCTGTCAAGGATAATACTTCAAAAAATGTTGCTCATGCTTTTCAACGTATCATGTCAAGAAGCCAAATTCGCCAACCTATTTGTCTCCAAACGGATAAGGGTAAAGAATTTATCGGTCGTGAGATGCAAGAAATATTAAAAGAGCATGGTATAACATACAGAGTGGCACGTAGCCCTGATATTAAGGCTGCCATTGTTGAAAGATTCATAAGAACTATAAAAGAGAGAATTTGGAGATACTTCACACACCAAAATACACGCCGATACATCGATATCTTGCCAAAAATATTAGAGTCTTATAATAATGCCAAACATTCAGCGACGAAGATGACACCTGCATCTGTGACTCTGTTCAATGCTGCCAAAGCTCGTGAAAATCTAAAACAAAGATATGAGCATCATGGTAGGAGATCGGTTAAATATAAACCCGGACTGCTTGTACGAGTCAGTCGTGCGCAGAACGTTTTCGCGAAAGGATACGAGAGTGGTTGGACACTAGAGATATTTAAGATTATTCGAGTTTCGGTGACGCGTCAACCACCGGTCTACTATCTACAAGATCTAGCGGGTGAAGATATTGATGGATTTTTCTACGCCGAAGAATTAAGCAGAGTTCAAAAAAATTTGAATACAGCAATTTTCGAGGTTGAGAAAATTTTAAAAACCAGAGGTAAAGGACGTAAAAAGGAATATTACGTTAGTTGGAAGGGTTATCCAGATAAATTCAATTCGTGGGTGAAAGCACGTGACATCGAAAGAATATAAAAATGAAAGATCAATTCTACGTTGTTCTGCCTAGCAATAGCAGCATGAGTTATTTCTCTGAAAATACTACCACACATTTTATTACGCAGTTGCCTCAGCAAATACGACTTCAAGGTCAATGGTGCGTTGCTCTCACAGAGGTTCAAATTCCGCTGACGTTTCAGCACGTGTCATCAGAGAGAAACGAAAGATACGTACTGGTGAAAAATATGCCGTATAATCCCGTGGAGAATATTGCTTTGATAGAAAATATAGAATAAGATTTTACTGATCAAAATAAAATAATACTGGACACTCTAAGTGGAGGTGCATCTTTAATTCATCCAGAAGTTTATAAAGATATAGAGTCCTTGGTGAGTGAATTGAACAATTTAGTTTCTGTAAAGTATCACCTGGAATTTAAAATTGAGCATGGAGGTTATGTATTAATCAATAGAGTCTGTGCTGAGAGTACATGTCCAGGATTGCAACATGAGGTATATTTAGCTGAAAAATTACGAAAAATCTTAGGATTTGAAGCCAGAAATCTTGTCTTTGAGAGAAACGACTCGATCGAGGCCACTAGACCAGCCCACCTCTCCTATGCCTTACCATCCATGCTTATGATCTATACCGACATTTGTGAACCTTACGTGACGGGGGATATCCAATCACGGCTTTTAAGACCGATTTCGATTAATATGGATAGCTACACCTATGGCTGTACGAAAATTAAAAGTTTCTCCCCACCCATGTACCTACCTCTATTATTCGGCTCATTTCAGACCGTTGAAATTGATAGAAGAGATCAATGTGGGCAACCGATACCATTTGACAATGGAACTCTGACAGTGATACTTCATTTGAAAAAAATTGGCGATTGAGAACTGCAGAATGGACAGATACGAAGCATACTTCAACACACAAGAGTAGGTGAGCTATGGCGATACGGGCGCAGACCGGTACGAGCGCAGGTCGAAACGGGTGCAGGCCAGTACGGGCGCAGGGGATACGGGCGCAGAACTGTGCGCTCGTATAATAACCCAACTGCGCTCCTCCCCAACTGCGCTCGTACATAATAACCCAAACTGCGCCCCTAGCCAACTGCGGTCGTATACAATAACCCCAGAACTGCGCTCGTATAACCCAATCGTGCAATCACCTTTATGCCCAACTGCATCCATTGACCGCAGCATATACCCCGGGCTCACTCACCCCCATGAAGCCACTGCAACCGGGGGCAGGCCACTGCGGCCGTCGGCCGCCCGAGCGCACTCCTATATGTAGACTCCGCGAAGCTACTTCTCTTGCGAGTTTCGCGACACCATCTAGCGGGAGAGCCTTCGCCGAGCGCACTCCTATATGTAGACTCCGCGAAGCTACTTCTCTTGCGAGTTTCGCGACGCCATCTAGCGGGAAAGCCTTCGCCGAGCGCACTCCTATATGTAGACTCCGCGAAGCTACTTCTCTTGCGAGTTTCGCGACACCATCTAGCGGGAGAGCCTTCGCCGAGCGCACTCCTATATGTAGACTCCGCGAAGCTACTTCTCTTGCGAGTTTCGCGACGCCATCTAGCGGGAAAGCCTTCGCCGAGCGCACTCCTATATGTAGACTCCGCGAAGCTACTTCTCTTGCGAGTTTCGCGACACCATCTAGCGGGAGAGCCTTCGCCGAGCGCACTCCTATATGTAGACTCCGCGAAGCTACTTCTCTTGCGAGTTTCGCGACGCCATCTAGCGGGAAAGCCTTCGCTTGGAAAGAGCGCTCACCTTGAAAAATCCTTATTATTCATCCAGTTTTAGAACAGGTTCAAACTTGTTGAGACTAGATTCAACAAGAATCAACCTATGCGGACTCTTGAATACTTTGGTGTTTTAGATTGCTCAATTCTTGGAAGATAATGTTTCCAACTGATCTTTTTTCTCTTGCAATTAGGAACATACACCACATTGCTTTGTGACTGTCCCATTATTTAAAATCTTTTGTATCCTTGTTTTTCAGGCATAGATTTGGTGTTTGTTGAAAACTTCTGCGAGTATTGCTTCCAATCTTTTTCCTTTTTCTCCTTGTTCTTAGAATCAGGAAGAGGAGCATATCCTGTACTGCTTGGTGTTGATCCCATCACACACAAAATACGAATGATGTGAGTAGCAATCGATGCCACGTATTTATAGAGGCTCCCACTCCATCGACGAGCCATTTAATGGCATACTTCGCTCCTTTAGATACTTATGCATGAGTTGCACATTATGGAGAGCACAGCTAGCTCTATAAGCTCCATTATGATGTGGACAAACAGTGACAACTTTCAACTTGTCCAATGGTGGGTATCCCGTCTCAGCTACATCATGAACATTAAACTTAAAACGTTCTAGCCATCTTTTCTTAATGGAACCCATAACTAGTATACGAGTTACATCTCGGAAAAGTTCTCGAAGAATATTTCCAATTTCAGCATACTCAATGTCACCTGATGACCAAGATATACCGTGGTAGTGTTGTTCAAGCCACATATTTTCATTTTTGTATTTCTCTGTGAGCTTCCGCCATTTAAAAGGCGCTTNTTCGCCATTTAAAAGGCGCTTCGAAGAGTAGCACCAGCGGCTTAGTATTCTCATCTAGAGGAATAACTGCAAGCTCTTTAAGAATGAAATCATTGCCTGGCTGCTTGAAGCCTTGCATATCCACCAAGTACTCCATCTCGAATGATGTTGAACCAACGAAGCGCTCTCCCTTTATACCACTATCCCCACCTCTCTCCCATCCAAACAAGTTCAAACAAGTTTCCTTACATCACCATTGGTAGGATTGTATTGAACAACGCGATCATGTAGAATCAAGCAATAAGCGGATGTTCCAGCAGGAAAATTCTCTCTCGACTCGAATTCTAATCGTACATCAACTGATGCATTTTTCAAAGATTCATTCTGCTTCGAACAATCAATTACAATGAGAGGTAGGTAGGTAATGTAGCGTTGCTTTTTTAACATAGGCTCCATACTCTTTTCATAGTATGCATTTTGAAAGTTTGCATACATATCATAGAGCATAGTATACTGATTGTGATCGACATCCAAATTAAGATTTCCATAAGGATAGTACTGAGAATTCAAGAAGAGTTTTACATTACTGATATTGCAATGATCGAAATGACTAGCATTCACTTCCTTCACGCCTTTTCGATTAGTCTGGAAGCCAAGAATGATAAAGCGTGACTTTTCCAACTGATTAGACGTCTTGACTGTCCAATTATGTCTTGGTGTAGAGGGAAGCAGTGGATATTCATACAACTCCCAACTACGAAAACTCATATCAATCGATTTACTCTTTTGAATAAGACTAAGCAGACGAATTTTATGCATGTTGGAGAATACTACATAAGGCATGATCCATTCTATTTTTATCAAAGTAATTTTGAAATCTTCATATACAGCTGGTATCGCGTCGGTTGCAGCTGTTGTAGGTGTTTGAATAACAGCATTTAAATCATTTCTTGATCTAGTAAGTACGAGTTCATGCNTAATGAGATATCAACTATTTTTTCATCTCCTTATATAGGCTTCCATTCAGAAACTTGAGACAGAGATGACCACAATTGAATGTATTATAATCTTGATATCTTTCATGATTATATTTTACTTGATCAAAGCCCAGATAAAGTAATAACTCTAGTCGGGGTTGAAGGTCTCCGAAACTATTGAAATAAACCACATTTGAACCACGCTTACGATATGCAACCCAATGTGTACCAGGGCCGCAAGTATCATCCAAATTAACAATGGCTGATTCGTTGTAATGCGGACCATCCAATGGCAATGAATCACGCATAAATACACCACGAAAGTTTGAGATCTTCATAATTTTAGCATACTTTAAAAGATCAAAATCTGTAAGAGCTCTCTCAGGTAATCTTACTTCGAGGATCTTTTTTTTCTTAATCCATTTCCAGGCTTCAGATGAAGGCCTAATCCTTTCTTGTGAGGTTTTAAGTAGAGTCCTATACCAAGAGCAATTTCCTCCATCTTTTGATTATGTCTCTGACTCTCCTCCAATTTAAGCTTAGCAGCTTTAGCATCATTAACAGCCTTAACTATTTCAGCAGCGCCACCTGCTAGCGCACCAGTTGCACTTAGACCGGCAAATATGGGAACAAGAAATGGTAGGAAACCACCCACTTTGGATGGAACTGGTAATACTCGAGGAACTATGATATTTTATTAGGCTCGGTTGGCGAAGGCGCACGCCTTAACCGTCCGAAACACGTTCGCTCTAGGGGTCGTGGGTTCGATTTCCGGTGAAGTCACTCGGACTTTTTTCTGAGTTATTTTCAACGAGAAAAGTACCCAAGACACCGGTTGTTTCGAGCTTTTTCCCCGGAATTTTCCTTCAGTGTAATTCCGGGTTTTCCCTGCCTCACAGGCGTAAGCCTGGGCGAATGCGAAACAGTGGTAGGGACCATAGGCAAAGCAGGAACGAAAGGTAGCCAACCCGATGCACTAGGCAGGGAGCGCCGGCCTTACCGACATGGAACTGGCCTAATACACGGGACCTTCTCCGGGGAAAGCTACACTGATAGACGGACCTGATGCCCTCTCGGGGGCAGAGAGTGCTGGCTTAACCAGCACGGTGTGTGTCTGAAAATATGGTCCTCACCGGAGAAGTCTCTCAGGGTAGAAAAATAATAGGTATATAGAATACATTGAGGTAAAAAAGTGGATAAAATAGGATTGGGCACTACTTTCACACAGAGGTGGTGGAAGGCCCCCGTCAGCTAGGCCTGAAAGGCTGCGGCGGCAATAGGAGATAAAAAAAAAAAAAAAAAAAAAAAAAAAATTTTTACTAGCACATTTACCTGGTATAACTGATTTTGAAGCAGCCTTCACTACTCTTCTAAGCGTAATGCGAGATTTCTTCATTCCCATTCCAAGGCTTGATTTTAACTTCATAGCGTTAGTTATGGCGTATGCAGCTGCTTTTTCACCGATTTTCGAATCTTTTGCCAAAACTCTTTGCCAAGCTTTGTTAGCCAACACTTTATCAGTAACGTTCCTAGCTTCAACGTTTTCACGATTTTGTGAATAGAATATATCGTGCTCCTTACAAGCTTTATCCAACGGATTAATTCCTGGATCACCTCGAGCAAGACGTTTCGCTAATTTGGTACCCGGTATTGATATCCTGGTAAATGAAGTTCAACGGGAAGTTTGTTGATAAATTTATTAACAAATTCACGACCACGTCGTTTATATGTGATCATTACACCATGAAGGTCAAATGATAACTGATACCGAGAATATAAAAGCGCTCTATTTATACTCTCACTCTCAGTTGCAAATCAAACCTCTAAGAATAAACTTCAAGGAGCAGCCAGTCAAACTTCCCATAGTCAATTTCGACACTATCGTTGAACCTGAGAAAAAAATTAAGCGTCATGGAGATCTACTTCCAGACAGCATTCGAGCTGTATTTTGTGGACCATCAAACTGTGGTAAAACGAATAGCTTACTTGCTCTAATAACACATCCTAATGGTGTTCGATTTGAAAACGTATATGTATACTCAAAATCTCTAAATCAATCCAAGTATAAATTTCTAAAAAATCTTTTAGAACCTATCGATGGTATACAATATTTTCCTTTTAGCGAGCATGATGATGTGATAGGTCCTGATGATGCTCTCCCCAACTCAATCATGATATTTGATGATGTTGCTTGTGAAAAGCAAAATAATATAAAAGCATATTACTGTATGGGAAGACATAAGAAAGTTGATTGTTTCTATCTCTGTCAGTCGTATGCACAAGTTCCGAAACATCTTGTAAGAGACAATGTCAATCTATTGGTAATTTTTCGGCAAGATGATCTAAACCTCAAACATCTGTATGATGATCATGTTAATTCTGATATGAGCTATATACAGTTTAAAAATTTAGTTTTGAAAAAGCTGTGGGAGATACTTTTAAACCGATTGTTAATCCTCTACAACAGCTTGTTTCTTCTTCAACTGAAAAAAATTTACCTCCTCCTCCAAAGAAGCTAAAGAAATCTTCTCTCAATGAAAGCATACAAAAAACGAATGAGACTATTGATGAAACATATGTTGCATCTAATGATGATGAGAGTGATGATGATAGTCTTAATGAAACTTTAGCTAATAAGGATGCTAAAATGAGTGGATTTGAAACAGCTGCTAGTGATGATGATGATGAAGAAGAGAAGAAGAAAGAAGAAGATGATGAGTATATAAAGATGTTGAAGCGGAAACAGGATAATGATAAAATTTATGGAGTTCGAAAAGAAGGTGGAATATGGAAGCTTGGTGATTCTTCTATCATCTTTGGTGATAAGAGTATTAAAGTAAAAGATGGAAGGTATCATAAAACTCCAGGATTGATGGAGTTGTTGATAGCAAAACATCCAAATAAGCAGATTTATAATCAAACAGATCTGCGAAACTATCAAAGTATACTTGAAGCAACGAGTGCACATAAGAAAGGCTTCAAAAGTCATGAATCGATTCGCATTCATAATAGCAAAAAGTATACCGATATCATAGCACCTTTGTTTGCGAAGCATGGTGGAGCACTACCTCGATACAAAGTCGCTCGAAGAAATACTCAAATGGACTACGTATATTGGAATGATCCAAATGAACTAGTCCATCGTCTTCGCCTACTCATAGCTGAACAATCAGCTGGCAATCCAAGCCACATCAATGAGATTCACTCAATCATTGAGGAGCTTCGCGAGGATTGGTATATATAAATTGATCGCTTCGAGAGATAAGCATCATTTCAAAGATGAGTGTCGACGTGTTCGGACATAATCTAAAGAAAAGCGAAGGTGGTCGTGGACCTCCTGGTTTTGGTTTCAAAATCACAAAGGATGGTCAATATGACATGGATAAAAAGAGGTTATGTAATGTAGGAGCTCCACAACAGCGAGATGAAGCTATAAACTTGGATACACTTCAAGCAGAAATTCAAAAAGTATTAGCTATTACATCTCGACTGGAAAAAAGTCTTAGTGATTTGGATTCTCTCGTAGAAGCACATAGAGATGAACTTGATTTAAAATTACTTAGTCATAAGACGAAAATCCAGACTATAAAAGAGGCTCTCACAAAAAGGTCTGAAGGCAATCACTTGTTAACAGCCCAACAGCTAAAAACTTCACAACCTGACTCGTTTCAACATATGAGGTTTGGATGAGACTATAAAAGAGGCTAACAAGACTTGTTTATCAATAATCCTTTGCTTATCGTCAAAGTGTCAACATTATAATGAAAAGAGTTGTAGTTGAGGAACTTCATAAGCCTGCTCGTCGTAACTATCCACGACGGAAGTTTGATGTTCGAGGATTAGATGAGACTTGGCAAGCTGATTTAGTAGAAATGCAACCTTATGCTAAGGAGAACAAGGGTTATAGATATCTTCTCACAATCATCGATACATTTTCTAAATTTGCATGGGCTGTTCCAGTAAAGAGAAAGACTGGAGAAGAAGTTACAGCAGCTATGAACTCTGTATTATGTCAAGCTCGAGTACCAAAAAATTTGCATACAGATAGAGGTAAAGAGTTCTATAATACGAATTTTGAAAAGCTCATGAAGCAATTCAAGATTAATTTATACTCTACGTATAGTAATCTTAAAGCTTCCATATGTGAGCGCTTCAATCGTACTTTAAAAACAAAGATGTGGCTTCAGTTTAGTCTTCAAGGAAACTACAAATGGTTAAATATCTTACCTGATTTGATATCTAAATATAATGATAGCAAACATCGAACTATTGGAATGAGGCCTAGTGAAGTCTCTATCGATAATCAAGCTCAAATTCTTAAACGTTTTGCTCGTACACTTACAAAAACAAAGAATCCTAAATTTAAAGTGGGAGATAATGTACGATTGAGTAAAACAAAGCAGATTTTTGAGAAGGGTTATACACCCAACTGGTCAACGGAGATATTTACAATAAGTAGAGTGGCAGCGACGAATCCAGTAACCTATCATCTTAAGGACTATCAGGATAAGCCGATCACTGGAGGATTTTATGAAGAGGAGTTATTGAAAACAAAGTATCCTGATATATACCTTGTAGAGAAGGTTCTAAAGAAACGAGGAAAGCAAGTCTACGTCAAGTGGCTTAGATTCGATAAATCTCATAACAGTTGGATTGATAAATGTGATATGTAATAAGTGGTGGTGGAAGTCCCCACCTGTGAGATACAAACATCTTAAATTTACCTCCACATTGATTGCTCACTTAATACTGTTTGAGGATTAATCCAACTCTTGTTGCAAGTGGTAGCATCTTGTTGAATAGATCTTCATCGTTCACTATGCCCCAGAATACTTTTACGTACGTACCGCTCCCTGTTGTGCAGGGTGGTCATGAGCTTCTGCTGTTTCGAGCCCGGCGCAGCTCGATGTTCAGGGCAGAGTGGTAGGTCTCGATGGGCATCGTGCAAGCTCTCCGGGTACTTCAGATCAACCTCCAGGATGTACCCATACTGATCGTTATCATCGATTTGGGAGATGGCACGAGTGTCCATGTTATTGACCCACTGGAAGCCTCTATATGGTAGGGCCTGAGTCATAGCCCAACCATAGAGGTTATTGACGTCATAGTACATGAGGTACTTTGACTCCTCCAGTGGGTTATACCCCTCGCTCATGTACTCGTTGTTCGCTTTTCCATAGCGATTGCAACACTGACTTACACCACCCCTGATTCCTCTCTCAACGAACAAGAGCATGTCTATGTCCGTGAGGAGTTCCAGCTCGACCTTGGTATACTTAAGCATAGCATCCCAGGTGAGGCCGGGGGTGGTGTAGTAATGAGCGGGGTCGAGACCGTACGCTTCGAGACATGTCGAGCGGAAGTTCTCGAACACGTCTGCGAGCAGGAGTACATCCGTCTTAAGGTAGAGATCGGAGTACTCACCAAGACTCGCGATGTTGAAACGCTGCCAAACATTTTGCGCATGCGCATACTCAGCGTCCTCTATACCGCTCTCAGTCAGCTGACTGAAGAAGTCGGCTTGGGAGGGGAGCTTTGTCTCCTTTAGCTTGTCAAAGCTGGAGACGTAGTAGTAGGGGAATACTCCCTTACGCGTGAGAAGCTCCATCTGCTCACTGGAGTACCCATCTTCCTAGAATACTTGCTTAGCAATATCGAGTTGATCGAGGTAAGAGGCTAGCTTCTCAAGGGAGGACGCCATGAAGCGGAAGGAGTCGAGGAAGCGGAAGCTGATCTCACTTCCGTCCACGAACTTCGTGAAGGAGATGTAGCGGTCCTTGTTCTCAGGGATGAGGTTGACACGTCCCTTGAAGTTTACAGCGGTGGCGATCTCCTTGATGATGAAGTGTGAGTCGTATCCTGTGAGGTTGTGGAAGATGACTGGGATGAAGCGGGAGTCCTGGAGGTTTAGGTTGCATCCCTGATGGCCAGCTCCACGGTAACGTCCAGTTAGGTGGCAGTGGTCGCGCACCTTCGTCTGTCCTCCGGAGAATGGTTTCTTGCAGATGTGGCAGCAGGTAGCCTGTTGGAACTGACGTTCCTTAGCCTCTGTGAGCGCCAACGGTTTAGGTGTACCGTAAACCTCCTCCATCTTGGATTTCGACGCTTCAAGCTCGGCCACAAACCACTGAGCAGGGGTTTGTCCATCCTCCTCCTCTTGTCTGTAGCTTCGATAACCCGAGTGGTCATCGTTGAAGCTACTCTTCAAATAGTAGCCTATGCTGTAAGGTGCTCTTGGTAAGTGTACTTATCTTGTGTAGGCTTCAAGAGACACTCAAAGTCAGCATAAATGACATAGGGAACGCGTTCACCATGCTTGAAATTCTCAAATTTGAGAATTTTCTCTTTCTCAGTCGGTTTTTTGACCTTGCACTTGTTGACTTGAGCACAGTCAACTTCATGTTCCTTCAACTTATCCTCTGAGTGGAAGTAGTGTAAACAACGATCACAAATATACTTTTTATGTTGATGTTTGGACAATTGACTATATACCAAGCGAGAGAGGTTCTTGATCCATACATAGTGGAACTTGGGTAGAGGGTGCTCCTCCTCCTCTTCTACCTCCTCCTCCCCCTCATCCACATAGTAGTCCTAGATTAAAAGCAGGTTCACATGTTTCTCCTTCTTCTCCGCAGTCACATGGCATGGGGATACTTCATAGCGCTCACCCCTCTTCTTCAAGATGTAGAGATTCACCGAGATGTTATTTTGCCTCTCGAACTTGGTAATGTCCTTGGGCTGCATTGGGAACTCAATTCCCTTAAAATGGAGTTCATCCTTGAAAGCTTTATACTTAGATACACGACATGCATCCTTAGTTATAGGATGTAATGCGGATAAGATGGCCCACTTGAAGCACTCATTATCCTGATTTTGCACGTTCACACAAGCTTGCTTCTTCTTGAGCTCAGTATTGACCTTGGCAGCGTTGTACACAGAGAGAGCTACCTTCATCTTTTCCTCGAAGAGAGGGAGAACATCGTTGAAGCATGAAACGATGTCAAGATGGCCGAGGTTTGTTATTACACCTGACCTGATACGTGTCTCGAAAGCTGATTGAAAATCATCCCATTTAACTTTGGGAGGATCAGCTGATCGATCAACGCGTAGATCACCACCTTTCTTCGCCAGATCAAGGAGCTTTTCTTGAATAGTATGCAAATGTCTCAAGATCGTTTGACACTTTTGCTTTTCCTCTCTAGTTAAGGCTGGTCTACTCGAAATCTCCTCAGCTCCTTCCAGAGCTTTGGAGGTTAGGAATGACCACCTCTGTATGTCCTCTACGTCAAACCTGTCGAGCCCTACCGCTAGAAACAATGTTGCCGGTTCGAACATGTTTGATGATCGTATACTAGCCTTCTACAAGCCTTATAGTAGAAAGGTTTTATCCTCACCAGTGGAGTCTCAGAGCGGCGGCTCGATTTATGCGCAGAAAGCGGCCACTGATGTTGCGCAGTAGCCGACGGAGTGGTGGGGGGCGCGGCGGCTCGAGTGATGCGCAGAAGGCGGCCACTGGAGTTGCGCAGTAGCCGAGGGGTATATAAGAGGCGCGAGTACGTTAGTAGTCTTCGAGATGGAGTACGTCGTGGACGTTCAAGGCTTCAAGACATCTCTAAACGAGTTCGTCTTCAAGGAGGTGGCGATCCTTGCTCTCGAAGAAGATGCGATTCCTTCCGTATTCTTATTCGAGCCATATTGCAAGTGGTCCAGTCTAACATCGGCGAGTCGGTGTAGAAATCGATGGTTGGAGAAGAACTTCCATGGGATACCCTGGAGTGCGGGAGAGATCCGCTACAAGGACTTGATGACGACATTGCTGAATGCTTTGAGAGATGCGTCTAAAATCTACGTCAAGGGGTTGGAGAAACAAAGATGGCTGAGGAAAGTGTTACCAGATGATAGGTAATTATATATAATTATTACTATTTAAATAATAATAAAATACTAAAATATATCTTTTTGTTTACAGTATTATTTACAACATAGAAGACTTCGGATGTCCAGCTTTATCCAGCCTTCGGAAGGAGGTGTACACGCTGTGCAACCATCATCCTCTATGCTGGAACCCTGTTTGCGCCCTACGGAATGTTTATTCCATGAAGAAGTTCTTATTACGGCTGTACAGAGTTGGTCGTGATGTAGTGGATACATCTAAGGAAGATCAGGAAAGAATGGCTTCTATGATTAAAAATGAAGTGAATACAGCTAAGGAGCAGGAAATAGTGATTTCGAGAATAAAAAATAATTGTAATATATTGTAAATAAAAGCAGGAAGTTATGGAGAGGTAAACAAGAATGGTGGCACCTCACAGGTGAGAGCGCGGTTGGGGCTCTCATCCTTCCTAAAATATATATATATACTCGCAAACATACACATAACAAATTTATTATTGATTAAACAAGATGTGAAATCTAGAAGCCAGCTTGTTCTTCGCTGTTCCTTCTAGCTATAGATATACTAAACATGTTATATCATATATTTTTCTTCTATTCCTTTTTGATAAAACCATATCCTTATTTACGATTGGAACAGCGCGGAACGCGAAACATGAAACGATACATGCATACACACACATAAACGATTTATTATTGAATAAATAAGATGTGAAATCTATAGGCAAGCTTGGTCCTTACTGTTCCTTGTAGCTATAAATATACTAAACATTTTATATCCTATATTTTTCCCATATTCCTTTTTTCGATAAAACCTTATCACTAGTTGTGATTGGAACAGCGTGGAATGCGAAACATCCATAAACAATTTATTATTGTTTAAATAAAATGTGAAATCTATAAGCGAGCATGTTCCTTGTAGCTATAGATATATTACATATGCTATATCTTATATTTTTCCTCCTATTCCTTTTTTGATCAAACCTTATCACTATTTACTATTGGAACGGCGTGGAGCGCGAAACGTGAAACGATACATGCATCCGCGCATGTATTATGTTTACATGCATACACACCTATATACACACATAAAATATAATTATTATTAGTTATTTCAATAGTATTAAAAATGGTCTCTATATTCGAAATGGAATGTGGAACGCAAGCATGTGCTCGCACGCGCGCGTATTGTGACCGTCATTACTTGAGTATGTCAAAATTCAAGCCTCGTGCTCGCTTTCTATGAAGGCGCCAAAATTATGGGAACAGAAGACATGCTTCGCCATTGTTGATTTGTTGAGTGACAGGTGCACGTCTTTTTTTATAAGAAGAAAATCTTGTGATAATGGGAGAAAGTAATGAAGTGATGATGTTATGGGGAGTTCACGATGGGTAAGTACGCTGAATAATATATTTGAATATAGTAGTTTAATTAATCTTCTATAAAAAAACCTTTTTAAAAGGTAAAATATGGGCGAGTAAAAGTTTCTTAACAAAATTCGTGATATCGATGTATTAAAACATCGATGGTTCATTGCTTTATTTTCTCGACTATTAAAATTTTTGCGCCGTGAATGACCGGAAGCCACGTGACCGGAAGGCTGAAAAATCTCAGGAGAGGAAGACCGAAAAGAAAATTACTGAGCTAAATTTCAGCATGCATCATTTCGCCAATAAAGTAATCTTTTCGAATAAATCTTTTTCCTCGAGAAAGATTAGATAAATAGATGTCCAGTCGATAGCGATACAACGGACATAGGTGCAATAGTAATGTTATAAATGCGTTTGGAAAATTATTTTGAGGTTAGAGAACCCAATATCAAAGTATATAAGGGCCGCGACCCGCTCCGTCATCGTGTCTTATACTTCGTATACTTTTACTCGCCAGCGCGGCGCTGTCGCGCCTCTTGATTATTATAAATCTTCAAGTATAGTAGCAATATAAATGTAAAACTAACCTATTTATGCATGTGCTATAGAATGATTTGTTTTCTTTCAAAAGAGTCTCTCTCTCTCTTCATATGAAATATATGCATTCTAAATATGAATATCCTATTAATAAACATTAATTTCTTTTCAGTGAATTGATTCTCCCTGCAGGACCAATCATGGCAAAGAAAGCAGCTATTATGCAAGCTGGTTGTGCTGTCTATGGTAGCTATCGTGGGTTTGCGAGGGTCATTTGGAGGGATGGACCGAACAACATGTTCTATGCAGACATCATCAACTACTTCGGTACAATTGATTAGTTCTTTCATGAATTACAAATTAATCATCTGCGCCAAAATCACCGAGTTCGTGTAGAACGGTTGCAGGAGCAAAATGAACAGCTACTTCAGCAATTGAATGAGGTGATTCACGAAAATAATAAATTGCAAAAATTATTAATTGAGTGGAGAGGGTGGGCGCCTGACGCATAATATATAAATAAATTTTTTATATTTTTGCATAAATTATTGTTTTTATTATTATTGTCCCTCACAACGTAGTGTATGTATCTTAGTATGTGTGTATATGTGTAAGTATGTATGAGTTTGTATGCATGGTTGTATATATGAGTGCATGTGTGTGCGGATATATGCCTATATAAGTGTACATGGATGTATATATGTGCGGTATATGAATGTGTGAATGTGTGTGTGTGCGGATATATTCATATGTGAGTGTGTTTGTGTGAATATATGTCTATATAAGTGTACATGGATGTATATATGTGCGGTATATGAATGTGTGAATGTGTGTGTGTGTGTGCGTGTGTGCGCGCGCGTACATGGTTGTAAGTATGCGTGAGAGTTTTTTTTTTTTTTTTTTTTTTTTTGAAGGATGGGGGCCCCTGCTACCGCCCCCACCTGTGAGGTACAACCAACATGTATTTACCTCTTCATGACTTCCTCAGGGTTTAGGGATTAGGAGGTGGGAGGGGAGTCGTGCGCTTCCTGATCCAAGGTCCGGTCTGCTCCTCCGCTGGTCTTTTTACGATGGCCGCCCTTCTCTTGCGCTCTTTCTCCAATTCTTCCCGGATAGTGGCGTACTCCTCCAACCGCTTCTTGCTGAAGATCGCCTTGCTCTTCACCTCCGGGATGAGCTTAACCATCTTCCTCCTCGGATGCTGATGAGGGTTTCCCAAGGGTATGACTTCCCTGATCACCTCCCGTCGACGCTCTCGAACAGGTTGTAACTGCTTTTGTAACAACTCCTTGCGTAGCTCTTCTTGCAGCTCCTTCTCCCACTCTGGTGGAGACTCCACCAGAGTTGGTTCACGGGATTTGAGATGCAGTTATACGAGCGCAGTCCTGTGGTTATTGTATACGACCGCAGTTGGCTAGGGGCGCAGTTTGGGTTATTACGTACGAGCGCAGTTGGGGAGGAGCGCAGTTGGGTTACTGTATACGAGCGCAGTTGGGATACTGTATACGAGCGCAGTTGGGTTACTGTATACGAGCGCAGTTTGGTTATTATACGAGCGCACAGTTCTGCGCCCGTATCCCCTGCGTCAGTATCCCCTGCGCTCGTACCGGCCTGCGCTCGTACCGCCATAGCTCACCTACTCACAAGCTGGGTACGGTTACAACGGTGGTGTCGGACGGATACATATTGGTGCCCCTTATCAGAGAGGTCATGGTGGTATTGGTTCTTTTTTGTCTGGTATATTTCGACGTGTACTGACGCTCTTGACACGTGGCGCCAAAGCTGTTGGTAAGGAAGCACTGCGTTCGGGGATGAACATAATGTCTGACGTAACAAGGAATAATACACCCATCAAGGAGTCGTTTCGCAAGCGTATAAGAGAATCCGGTGAAACTCTCAAGAGGAAGGCTGAAGAGAAATTGGATAAGTTGATGGAGGGGTCAGGATATAAACGCTACGAACGCAACGGATGAAATATAATAAGACTACAAAAAAAAGGAAGGTTTCTAAAAGGCGTACAAGAGCTAGAAGAGATAAATCGAAAAGCGCTAGGAAGCAGAAGAAAAAGAAGAATAAGAAAAGACAATCAAAAAAAAAGAAGAAAAGGACAACAAGAGACATTTTTGATAACTGAAAGAAAAGATGGCGTTTTACACACCCACTCTTGTGAGTGCTTAAAATCGGAGTTACTCTTATTTGAAATACCATCTACCCAAACGACGATCGAAGGTTCGCACTGGATGACCTACAAACCAATATCATCATTGACCGATGATTCACCTATAGAATTTGTGCTACCAGGGAATAGCGAGGAATACATCGATCTCGCTCACACAATGCTCAGCCTTCGGGTAAAATTAAAATGCAGTATGACGGAAGATGATGTAGCTGAAGCTCAAGTTGCAACTTTTAGATCTAATGTAACGAAAGTTGGTCCTGTTAATAATTTCATGCACTCTATGTTCAACCAAGTGGACGTATTTTTTAATAAAAAACCAGTATCACCATCACTAACGCCTACGCTTATAGAGCATACATCGAAACTTTACTAAACTATGGACCTGCTGCTAAAACTTCACATTTGACAAGTGTCTTGTGGTGTGACGATAAAGCCGGTCATATGGACAGTATGGATAATAATACCGGACTCGTGGAACGTCAAAAATTTTTATCAGCAAAACGGACAATTGACTTGAAAGGCCACCTTCATTGCGACGTATTTAATCAAGAAAAACTGTTGTTAAACGGTGTTGAGGTAAGAGTGCGACTTGTAAAATCTCGAGATAGTTTTTGTTTGATGGATGTGCTGGGCTGTTTCTCTGTACACATAGAAGAAGCAAATTTATTAGTCAGACGCGTCAAAGTTAATCCTAGTATATTACTGGCACATGCTCAAGCACTTTCAAAAACAACTGCTAAATACCCTATCACAAGGGTAGAGGTTAAAGCTCTATTAAAGCTAAATTATAACAATGCACAGTGGAATTCACGGTGAAACTTTTGATAATATCATATTAGGACAGCTGCCAAAGCGGATTATAATAGGTTTTGTAAATAACAAAGCTTTCAATGGTGATCGAGAACGCAATCCTTTTAATTTTGAACACTTCAGTATAAATTTTTTATGTTTATATGTTGACGGTGCACAGATGCCATCGAAACCTTTACAACCAGATTTTAAAACAAATAAATTATACGTTGATGCGTATCACACCTTATATTCAGGAACGGGTATACATTTTCTTAATGAAGGTAATCAAATCACGCGAGAATCATATCCTGATGGGTATTGTCTATTCGCATTTGATTTAACACCCGATTTGTCTGCTAATGATAACACTCATTGGAATTTAATTAAACATGGCAGTGTTCGATTAGATGTACGGTTCGATGATCCTTTGGCTGATACTGTAAATTGCATCGTTTACGCAGAATACGACAATATCTTGGAAGTAGATGCATCACGTCAAACGATCACTGACTTTAGCGGTTAAAATTTTTACATGTAGATATCGCTCTCTTATATTATATATACCGGATGATAGTATAGCTCGTAAGTCAGTGGTGTCTTGTCTCTCGAATACTGTGAAAAATCTTTAAAAGAAAAGATGGACATCATCATTGATATTCAGTTTTTCAAAGGTCCGAAACTCCGTAATGTACCAAAAGAAATTGCAATAGTTGGTCTTTATAATAATTTCAGTGCTCATTGGGTAGTCGCATCACCGTTTAGTATACAAGATTTAAATGAAGATATTCGGCAGCAAAATGAATGGTTGACTAGAGAGAAACATGGATTGGAGTATTTCGAAGGTGAAGTAAATTTGAAAATGCTTTATCGAAGACTGAAAGACATTACAAAAAGTGTGAGGAAAATTTATGTGAGAGGTAGCGTGAAACGGTGTATTTTATATAAAATTATTGCTCGAGAAATTATTAATTTAGAAAACGATAGCACCTGTCCTGCTTTTGATCGTTTATCCTCCGATGCATATTGTATACACCACTTTGTTAAACCCTTCTACCAAAGATATAGATGTGCATTGAATAACGCTCATTGTTTGAAAAATTGGTTGTGTTTACAAGAACATCGATACTTCCACCTTGCGGAGCAAATTTGTAATGGATAGTCTTCAAATATTAAAAATTCTATCATGCATACAATCGCACACTGTGGGTGTATTTCCTGCGGACCAGATACCTCGTGTGTGGACTAAACCGGTTGCGTTTGTTGTAAACACTGACGATCATACTAAACCAGGAATGCATTGGGTTGCTGTACACGTGAACAAATCGGGTAATGCAATGTATTTTGATAGTTTTGGTATGCCATCGTTTGTACCGGCTCACATCAACCGCTTGCGAAAAAATTGTAAACAGTTTCGTTGGAATGCGGTGCGCTTGCAGGATACATCATCTGATGTTTGCGGACAATATTTTATTATGTTTTTACATTATATGTGTAGTGGATTAGGTTTCAAAAAGTTTTTAGATAATTTCAACGATAACTTGAATAACAATGATAAAATAGTTAGAAAGTTTGTGAAATGTGAGAAAAATGCTGACAGAGATTTCGTTGGGAATGGCGGGTGCATAGTCAGATGTTTACAAAGCTGCAGCTCTAAAATGTCATTGTTGTAACACAACCCTGCCAGTATTTTTCTTCTTGCATTCCTAATAATTTGATACTTGTCATGCGTTGGTAATGTTCACTTTGTTTATGAAACGTTTGTGCTTTCCACCTCCCCGTTTTACATTGACCAAGAGTATATTAAGACTCGACTCCGGAGCTCTGCACAGCATTCATTTAAGAACAGTCGAGTAAACCAGTGAGATCAGAAGCTAAAAAAGACATAAAAATGGAGCATGAAGATGCATCCATTAACCATCAATCACACCAGTTGTTTTGCGCCTTCTACCCGCTCAACAAGTCTTATTCGAAAAAGGTTATCATCGGTCTGGAATACGATTTCTTGGATGATCCATACTTCAAACCAGTGGTGCGATTATTAAATTCGGACTTCACTGGTATCGCTTTCTCATACGACGGTTGGCAAGAACTGAAGTCCAATTTCGCTGAAATCTCCAATTATTTTTCTGAAGTCTCAGAGTATTCAGATAAGCAGAAAATTCATGGTACTGGATGGTCGATAAAGTTTACATTAGGACATCACGGTAAAGCCATTATAATCGGGGAGGAGAGTACACCCAATCAGGCGAAAAGACCAAGAAGAAGATTTCGGCTAAATATTGTGTTGAAGAAGGTGGCATTTGACTGTTTAAATGAATATATATCGAAGTGTATTGATATACGTCTTGAATATTTATCAGCTATATCGGGTAATGTAAGCTTTGCGATACAAAAAATTGTAGAATACATTGTAAATAAAAGTAGACTTGACATGGCTGAGGCGCGAGCCACACATTATACACCTTATATTGTTAAACAGTATGTAAATTTATTCGATGATGTGGTGTTGACCCGCATCGTCAACAGTGTTGATACACGCTCTGAACAATTTGAGAATCAAACCACGCTTATTAAAGATGAGATTCAATATATATTGTATGAAATTACTTCATTACATATGTATAACTTAATAGATTATTTAAATAAAAAAAAAATTGAAGCCTGATTTTTTATTCGTATTTACTTACCATCCATACGAAAAAACCATTCTACTTTTTTTTCAATTTCCATTTAATCGTTCATATATAATATTTTTTCATCAAAATTTTAATAATTATTTAAAATTTCTTATCTAAAAAAGTGTGATACTACATTGAACACCTCTACTTCTTTTGTTACCGCCCCTTCCCCTTCCCCTACCCCCCTCTATAGCCACTCTAGCGACAGAGGATCTCCCATCCTCTCCGTGGAAACACGGGTATTCATTACTCATAAGCATTCCTCGAGGATGACATCACTAACGCTCCGACGACCCCCAGCACTATGGCGATGTTTGGGTTCGCCATAGCGTTAGGATAACTACTACCGGATTATCAGATGCCAGCGTTATTTGCGAAGCTAAAAGAAATTTCGTAGCACCCCTTCAAGTATCAGGAAAATTTGATTTTTCTATTATCTATATATGTTTAAATGCTAACAGAAATCTTGGAACGTAATCTTTTATTTTCGCGGTCATAGAGCGCGCCGCCAAAAAGCCAGATCTTTGTCAAATTTTTGCAGATCAAACAATTTCAAAGTATAATTTTGTAAACCGCTCAATCCCTGGGGGCCCCGTCTACTAATTTTTTTTTTTTTTTTTAGAGTTACAGGTACAATTCATATTTCATCATAAACACACATACGTCTTCAACGCGAATATGAGAGCAATACAATTACGAGCTCTTATCATGTGGTCGCTCACGCGACTCGAACGTCTTAAAAGATACACGTCAAAAAAAATCTATCATTACGAATATAACCACGACGACATAGAAAATTCGAACAGATTAGCAGCGCTAGCCGTCATATAGGCGTAAACCCAGCCTTAGCAATACAACAGCTGACTGGAGAGAGACATTTTCGCATGCGTTTAGAGGGATACAACATGTGCAAGACGCAACGCTGAGTTTAAAGAAGCGGAGAACAGTGACGTAGAGGAGAACGTAAATAAGAACTTGGAGCAGTGATGGATATGCAGATTAAAACATAAAACAAGTAAAGAAAGCGGCAAGACGTAAACAGCCGAATAGTGACGAACACAGCACGAAGAGCATACCGCTCGTCCGTCGTATGGAGGGAAAATCAATAGGCCATAAACTCCAGCAGCGATAGCAAGCTGCAGCTACAGCAGTCCTAGCAGTAGTGAATTCGTCTTAACTAGTGCAAGTGTAGTGCTAAAAGTGAAAATAAGCGTGTTTAAATATAAGAGTTATGCGTAATACGAGTATTTTTCTAGGCTTATTTTGGTACGAATTATCATTCATATATATTTTTATTTATACATTACTTTGTTTATGATTATCTCTTTTATAATCATGCAAAATAAATGTATTACATTCATTCCAATCTCAACAAGGAAATATATATAATAATTACTTACTTCAAACAATTATCTTGAATCAATATGAAACATTACTATGGTCTGATATGCTGACTGTTTATTACATATACGATTCTCAATGAATTTTGCTATATATATATATACATACATATATACACACGCGCGAATATATATATATATATATAGATATATATATATAATTATTAATGTTTCATTACCTCAAATAAAATTTATTTAAATCTAATAATAGTAATTATTACTTATAATTCAAATAATAATTAAATTTATTAAATTCTAATTAAAAATTTCGTAATAATCATATTTTCTACGTAATAATTATATAAACATAAAAAATGATGATAAAAACCAAGTCTTTTTCGAGCTTTAACACGTCACATAAACAAATTTCTTTCTCTTTCGTTAACTGCATCTTGTACCTAAACGGTTTGACCCTTTTTTAGTCAAAGACTCCAAAAAAACTTGGTCGAAATCCTATATATAGAATACGCATATTCAAAAAAAAAATCATACATACAAATACTATAAGAGCGAACACAGTATAAGAGCGAAAGCTGCTAATAAACTACACAATTCGATAATCGAATAGGAGTAACTAAACACGTGTTTAACTTTACACACGAAAATTAGATCAGAAAAGCGTCAATATATGAGGGTAATTATGTCCATCACAGCCATTATCGCGATAGGTGCGAACAAAGAATTTATCGGCTCTAAGAAAACAGTAGCCCAGAAAATCACATGAGCGAGTATGACATTAGTCTTACATAATCAAATCTGGCTGTAACCATCGCTGCGACTCCATCAGTGGAACTTTGACAAGTTCAGCATATCATACGTCACTGAAATAAGATCATTCAATGATCCCTGCAGGCAATTGCTTCAGGCAAATTTTAAATACAGCTTGCTACGACACATCAACAAAATAATAATATAGCGCTCGACTATGAAACATTAGCCAAGCGCAAGAAAAGAAAAAAGAAAAGAAATAGCTGTTGATTTCAAAATTCGCAACTTCTCGTGGTCATTGTTCGGCATAGGGCGAAATTTACTCGTAAATTTCATCCGTAATCAACAAAATACGCGTCAACTCAATGTCATACACATAAGATTTACAACACACTAGCTAAATCCAAAGCGCGCTTTGCGCGCTCAAATTTCGAAGGTTAGAAGTCTAAAATTAAAAAAATTAAAGTCTGAAAAAAGCCAATTTTCCCCCCTAGTTGCACAATATACTATTTTTTTATCCCGATCCTCTACGTCGTTTTGAAATGCGGGCACAAATTGTTCGATTTTTTCGATTTTTACACGTATTTTTAAATAAAAATTTTCTACTTACTCGATTATCTCTGAGAGACTTTAGTCAATCGAACTAAAAATTTGTGTGCGAACTCCCCTCACAACAGTAAGGTGCCATATTAATTTTGGGCTTGATCCTGCACGTATACGCAGAATGCGGTCACTTCCAAAAATCGCTAAAAACGGTTTTTTGGCTGTAAATAAAATTCTAAGCATTCTACAAAAAAAAGTTAAATGTAAAAGTTGTAGATCTTTCAAAAATAAAACTTTTTCCTATTAACATTAAATATTGAAAATGCTTATAACTCGAGTTTACAGCCCAAAATCGATTTTTTACAGATAAAAAACCAATTATTTGCCATAAAACTTTGCGGTTTTACGTTTTACATAAAAATGTTGAATGTAAAAGTTGTAAACATTTGTAAAATAGAACTTGTTACCGTAGCAAAGACATTTTTTAACACTTTATGACATACAACATTCCTAGAAGCGAAGAGTGTATCAGCACATCAATAGAATAAGCAGGAGCAGCATTCGCAGGAGTACTCCAATCCAAAAAACAAAGGATAACCTCCAAGCAAAAACTCAAGTTTCTTGTTGGAGCTACATGTCTTCCTATACTGTAGCACTCCTTCATGAACTGACAATCACACTGCTCCCACATCGCATCGTCGGTGCCATTCCGGGTGCATCGCTTTTGAATACCGTTTACACTGTCTTAAAAAGCAACAACCGCGAGCAGCTGATCCGCGAGCGGGTCGCGGTGAGCAGATGTTGCTTGTAAACACATATAGGCACCATAACAGCACTTCTGTTCTGATTTTAAAACTACATATAACACTGCTGCATCGCATCGTTGTTTCCGTTTTTTCACTACGCACTCACTTATATCGCCGAAAAGTTAAACAGAGCAAAACATTGCGGTTAGCGGAAGCCGGGAGGCAGCTTCAAAACGTCAAAACACACACGGCAGACGGCTGCATGGGCATGTCGCCAACCGGTCGCCAGATCGATGCGCACAATGTATGCGCAGTGGTCGAGCTCGTTGCCTCGCTTCGACAGAACAGCTGTTCGGCTTTGCTTAGCTGATATAACTAATACTTTTTCTGTTCAAATTATGTAATAAACTATCTTTGCACAAAATTCACGACTTTAGGAACGGGATGGAATTCGGTTAGTTAAGCTTGACGTCACAGTCACAGCTTACATATAAATCAATATATTTTCCACCAATAGGATGGTTCCGAATTTGGCCACCTTATGAAATTTCGCGTGTATAATTTCAATTCAAGTACTAGAAAAAGATAATTTTTTCTAATCTTACGAAATAAAAAAAGGTTTTTAATTATTTCGTTGCAATAAGAGAATACATGTTAAAATTTATATGAATGTCTATTCGACTGTCTAGTCAACTGCTGTATGTTCAGGATCTGCTACTGCTCCTCGACCAAGGTTAACTCGTGTCTTCTACCGGTACATCCCCTGTTCTACGGCTAATTAAGTAGCTTCTGATGCTACTTGTTACTTCTGAAGCTTTTTGCAGGCCAAAATTCTGTCGCAAGTCTATATGATAATCCAGCACATTTATATAAATTTAGCTTTTCAAGATTTGTGTGGTTAAATATTGTATATCTCAAACCTCATGTATCATATACACTTGAAACTTGATATGCAAGCCTGTGTTGTGTATTTCAACATATTTATACAGTTTAGTGATTTAAGTGTAACCAAAAGATCTACTTTGTTCGAAAACATTTGCGCCAGAAGCGTATATTTAGAACGAACTAGATCTTCTGGTTACACTTAAGTCACTAAATTGTATAAATATGTTGAAATACATACTAAGGGCTTGCATACCAAGTTTCAAGTTTATACAATGCATCACTTGTACATAAACTCAATTTTTTTAATTTCTGGGACTAATAAATTGCATATCTCAAAAGTAGTGCATTGGATGCACTTGAAACTTGATATACAAGCCCTTGTAATGTATTTTAACGTATTTCTTTAATTTGATGAATTTATTACAACTAGAAGGTGTAATTTGTTCAAAAGCACTTGCGCCAAATGAGTATATTCAGAACAAACTAGATCTTCCAGTTCTATTAAAGTCACTAAACAATATAAATATGTTGAAATACATGATAAGAGCTTGCATATCAAATTTTAAGTTTGGATAATAAACCACTTATTTACATAAACTTTTTTTTTAATTTTTTTAAAAGTGGTGCATTGCAATAAATTATTTTTTGTAATAAGAATGGCGTGTAGTCGAAACACGTGTGTATATGCGAAATACACATAACTATTTTTGTAATAAAAAGAAGCGTGTAGTCGAAACCCGTGTGTATATGCGAAATACACATAGGTAACTATTTATTATAAGAAGAAGCGTGTAGTCGAAACACGCATGTATACATGCAAAATACACTAATTTTTTATAATAGGATATCCGTGTAGTCGAAACACGCGTATATATACGAAATACACAATTTCTTTTGTAATATGAAAAATGCGTTATTTGTTTATAATTATTATTTTTAGACTTGACAACAATTTTTTTACTCCTTGCGTATCCGTAAGCGTATCTTGGTTTTATGCGCATTTCTGGCGATCGTCGCCAGATGGCGCCAGATGTGATCATAAGCACCACCTGCATTACCGGCGCTAGGCCGATAAAATCGCAGGAATGGGTGTGACACCCCCTTAACTGCATATTCTATGTTCGAACGGCATACTCGCGCAGCGAATAATAATGATCCTACTACCTCTCGATAAGGTATTTTCGGATCAATCGGTGCCGTACATTTTTGCAGAGCCATGCCTGGTTCAGCAGGTACACTGGAAGAATTCGCTTTATGCATATTAAATCTCTTTGGAATTTTTTCAATGTAACCTGACTGAGCGATTTTAAGTAAACCGCGTTCGCGATCGCATTTTATTTCGAAACCGAGAAATTCATTTGCGTGGCCAAAAGTGATTTTTAAATTACTCTCTAAATAATTTAACACACTCATAATTGCATTCTCGCTCTCACTCATTAACAAACCATCAACATACACCGCGAGATACACTTCGAAATTTTAAACACGTCCCACGAACACACACTTATCACTTGGGATATTCACGAGATTAAATTCTTTCAGAAATCTCGTGAATTTCTCATTCCAACACTTCGGCGCTTGCTTTAGCCCGTAGAGGCTTCGATGCTTCTTGAGTACTGCATTGGGTTGGTTTTTATCCTTGTAACCTGGAGGCTGTTCCAGGTAAATCTCTTCTTTTAATTATCCGTATAAAAACGCCGTTTTTACATCAAATTTCATTATTTCTTAGTTCCTTTTTGCAGCTATTGCAAGCAGGATCCTGATCGACTCGTAGCGAACGACAGGCGCGAATGTCTCGAAGAAGTCTATCCCCTCGCGCTGTCAGAATCCTTTAGCTACTAATCAAGCTTTGAATATTGTTTCATTGCCAGCTTCGTCGCGTTTAACAGTATACACCTATTTGCATCCTATTGCCTGCTTACCTTTGGGCAGTGTGCACATGGCCCATGTGTGATTTTCACGGAGAGATTGCATTTCTTCGTCCATGGCACTCTCCCACTTGCTAGCATTTTCCCTCGATGTCGCTTCGCTATATATCATATCTTTGACATCGGCAAGGTAAGCGATGGGTGCGCCATATTGTTCTGGCGCTTGAATTTGGCGTCTGTCGCGCAGCTGTCGTCCTTCTTGAGCATCTTCTTCGGCAGCTGCTGGCTCAATTTCTGGTGCGATTCGGTCTGCGTTGTCATCGATTTGCACTTGGTCTTGATTTGCTTGAGCCTGTGGTTCAGCGTGAATCACCAGCTCTTCTTTTTCATCGTCTTCGTCTTCAAGACCAAAAACAATCTTAAACGTGCCTGACTCAGCACCGTCCACGGCCCTTAGTGTATCACTTTCGATGAAAGTCACATTGCTGCTAATACTAATTTTCTGCGACGTTTCGTCCCAAAGGCGGTAATTAGACGACTCATTGTCATAGCCGACAAAGGTGACCGGCTTACACTTACGATCGAACTTCTGGCATTTTTCTTTCGGCACGTTCAGGTGCGCAGTAGACACTCTTAAGTGTTTTTATGCGGGTGGCCGCTGAAACCACTTCTCGAAGGGAGTGAGGGTCTCTCCGGGCTTCAAGATTACCCTGTTGAGCAGGTAACAGGCAGTATTTATTGCTTCAGGCCATAGCTTCATGCCTACATTCTTTGCGTGCAGCATCGAACGTGCGTTCTCTACAAGCGACCGAATCTCGCGCTCGGCGCGTCCGTTTCGCTCGTGTATGTATGGAGCTTAGAATTCGTGAATGACTCTTTTCTCTCTTAGGAAACTCTGCATCTTGTCGCAGGTATATTCTGTGCCGTTGTCCGTGCGGAGTACTTTTATTTTCGTCCCCAGCTGCGTTGACACGGACGTCTCGAATATCTCGAATCGGTCGAAGACTTCGGATATATGGCGCAAAAAATACACCCTCGCAAAGCTCGTATTCTTGTCCTCCAATATGACGAAAAAACGTGTGCCACTTGGGAACGGCACATTTACGGGCCCACACACATCGCTGTGTATTTTCTCTCCTGGCCCGTAATTACTCACAGATGCGCTGCTCGGATGCGGTCTACGGGTTTGTTTTCCCAGTACACACCCTTCACAAAATTCAAAATTTTCTTCGGAAATTTCTTTTATGCCAAGTTGTTTGCAAGTTTTCTTTACGGCTCGCACGTTGACGTGTCCCATCCGCGTATGCCAGAGGTTCAGCATGCATTGTCTATCTGCTCGTACAACATTGCATTTAGTGGACACTTTCACTGTAAACAACATGCGGAAAATCTTGCCTTGAGCAACTCCCCGCGCGACGAGATTTCCCTGCTTATCACGAATCTCGCATCCTTTTTCGTCACAAAAAAACGTGAAGCCTTTTCTGTTCGCTGATCCTACAGAGAACAGATTTCAACCAAGATCAGGCACGTAGAGCACGTCTTTTATTTCACGCTCATACAAAACTCCATCGAGATTTTCTTGGATTATAACTGTTCCGACCCCGAGGGAATCGATACAGCGATTATCAGCCAATTTCACTGCACTGCCAGCTGGGTTCGGTCGAAATTCGGTAAAAAACTCTTTTCTGAAAGTCGTGACCCTTCCGGCACCAGTGTCCGCAATAAAAAAGTCTTGGCCACTTTCTGCACTTAGACACTGATAAGAAGTAGTAATGTCACAAACAAGCGCGTGGCTTTGCACTACTATCACTTTTCTCCGAATTTTTCTGTGGACACTCGCGTGCCCAATGGCCTTTTTCCTTACACACTCCGCAGCGAGATTTCTTTTTTAACTCCTCGATATCTTTCTTGGAGCGTTTCTTCTTTGCATCACTTTTTGCGTCGTTTAGTGATGCGTTTTTCACGCAAAGCGCAAGCATTGTCGCTTCTTTTTCATCAAGCCGATTGTCTTCTTTAATCAATCTGCCTATTAAGGGTCTTTTGCGTGCGATCAGCCTTGGGCATGCATTCCCAGGCTATCGAGAAAAGTTCAAACTTTTCGGGCGAGCTGGTGAGCAATTTGGAGACGATTGCTTCGTCGGTGGGCTTTTTGTCAACGTACTCTAACTTCTTCAAAATGCTCTCAAATCTCTCTAGTTGGACTCTAACTGCTTCGTCCTCGGTAATATGGAATGCATAGAATTTTTTCTATGCAGCTTGAATTGCATCAGCACTCGTATCGCCGTACAATTCACTCAGCTTCTCCCACATTTCCTTCGTAGACGTGAAGTTTATCAAGTTACATCGCAGCTTCTGATTATGGAGCACAATATGATCGTTTTTGCGCGCGATACTGATTGGTTGTAGACCTTGAGTTCAACCGTTTTCGTTGCTGCTAGCTTCTCTTCCGTCTCATCTACAAAACCGAACAGATCTTTTCCTTCTAGCGCGATCTGCAGTTCGAACTTCCACTGCGAGTAGTTGTTCGAACCTTCCAACTTTGTAATTTCTAGACTCTCTTTGTCAGACATCGTGACTGCAAAGAGATGCTTGCACTTATATGCTTATACGGAGACACAAGTACACTAAAAAACTTCAACACTTTTTATTCGCTAAGCCAGCGTGGCTTGTCAATAAATACTGATGCGCAGTAGGAATCGTCCTGGGCCCATAACCTTTTGAATTTATTAAGTAAAATAAACTCAAGCTCAATAAGTTAGCAAAGTAAAATAGTATTTATAATATTTTACTTTAAGCGCCTACACATCTTGTACATAAGTACAAGATGTGTAGGCGCAGAGCAGACTCGGGAGTAAGCGATGTTACATCCTCGAGTGATAGGGCTGAACTGAAGCTGCACTCCGCAGAGGGCTACAGTCGCAGAAGGCTGCAGTTACAGAGGACAGTAGCTAGATGAACATTCTTGCATATACAAAAAAGGGCCGGAAACATTTTATTTCCTCATCTGGAGACATCTGTCATCGGCGCGCTTCGAACGGTCAGCGAGCGAGGGTTTTGCGACATGACCTGGGTTTTCTCTTAATAGCTATATGCACATTCTCAAAATACAAATTACAATCCGTGCTGACTCACGTATTTCTCAACAAGCTAAATACGATTCCCATCGAGAGAAAATATGGTCGCGATAACCCGCGTTAAGAATAAACGTACAATATTGTGCACGTGTGCGCTAAATTATCCTGGCATGCGTAATTCAGCCCTCCTTACCACCTTGCGGCGGGTGTAAACAGAAAACTGTTCACGCCAGTGGCCAGGAGTTCACTATGTCACTCTTGGTAAACTATGCCAGGGTAGAGCGCACAGGCCAAGAGGAATTATAAAATCCTTCTCGTTCACTTGCTTTCGCAAGACTCTGAGTGCCGTGATAATGGAGAAAAAACCTTACTTGCATAGGGAATGCGCAGTGGTTGCTTGAAATGTCCGCACACACACACTCGATGACCTTGGACTTCGTGGAGTGCTCTGCTGCCCGTGCTCTTCCCGTCAAGGTCGTGGTTGCTCCGTACGTGGCGTCTCTCATTCGCTGTTGACGAATGTGTGCGGAATTCGTAGTCCTCCTGGAAATCCGCGAAAACCGCGCGCAAATGCGATCGTAATGATTCGTAGCCTTTCAATGACACTGAATAGCGGGTAATTTGCTCCTATAATGAGTACGAGTTTTTTTTTTTTTTTTTTGCTCAAGCGGCTAGCATGCTACGTAGTAGCGCGGGGACACGAGATGATCAAGCACCGCTGCTAGCCATGAACAAACTGGCGCGTAGATGCCACGAGCGCAGGGGAAAGCCCGAGAAAGGGGTAAGATGACCGCCAGATATAATGTGCGCGACCCGACGTGTTTACATGTATGACTATGATGGAAGATGATCTTGTTGTCCTTGGTCATTTTAACCTCAATTGCCGGATTTCAATGCCATCATTTGTTCATGTGCCAGATATTATTTAATGTTGCTATTTCCTGCACGCATATATCACTACACAGTTAAACTTAAAATACTACCCATTTTATAACGCGCCCGCAACGCTAACAAACAAAAAAAGCTCGCATTATCTATGTATTTTTATCTGTAGCCCTGCGTGTAAATTGCACGCTGAGCTATGTCGACTGGCTGCGCCTATTGGAAAGTAAAAGAAAAAGAAAACATTCCGGTCACGGTCGAACTTTTTGTTACGTTAAGCCGTGCCGCCAAATACATTTTTCTAAAATTACAAAACAAAAGAGATGATTTGCTTCGTAGTGATCTCCACGTGTCGATTTTCTACCATGCTAATGACCAGCACCTGCGTCTGCCGGGTTGCCGTCCTTACGGCGTTGATCGCCTTGCTTCTGGATATTCGTTACAAACCTCTGAATACAAGTACCGAAGATCACAGTTCAAAAAAGTGAAAACAGTTTAGTTGATATTAAACCATCGGTAATAGATTGTTTAACAGCACAAAAGTACCTTCAAATTAAGAATATATTTATAAATAGGAAACATAAAGTTATCATTAGTTGCGCAAGTGAATATAGTGTAGCACTAACAAAAAGTGTACATAAAGAAAAACTAAAAGGACTCTGCAATGTAAAAAAGAATGAATTTCATAATATAAAGATTAAAATTGTAGGTTTAGGCAATTACTCCAATATGGATTTAGAATAAATTGCCAGAGCGTGAAGACTCCAGAAACAGAAGCAACAACTGGATCAATACACTACTCCCCGGTATTTCGCAAAGAAAAGAAAAACAAAGATAACAATAAATAGATTGTTACGTCCTACGACGTATTACAGTTAAGCAACATCAGTGTTGTCATTGCGAAGCCGAAAATTCAAATTGATGAGTCCGAATAATAAGTAGATCAGCGAATTTTATGAGTATACTCTGTATACTTCGCGCGATCAGTTGTAATTATATACTCGACCTGGACTCTTGGACGACGCTCCTATCCGTCGCTACCAAGAGCTACCAGACTTAAGCCGCGATTTCGGGTTTTTCAATAAACAGCAGAAAATCTACAATTTACAAGTGTTCATTCTTGGTCCCTATCTGGTCTCGATCCTGCATACGACTGTCCCAACTACAGCAGCAGCATTCCAATCTACATCAGGCGCTATCAACTACAGCAGCAGGGTTCCGGACCATGACAGGCGTCACCAAGTAAGTTCATTCATTTAAGCGATACCCTTAAATCGTGACTTAACAAGGTAAACAATAAATAGGTAACAAGAATAAATAGGTAAAAATAGTTACATTTAATTTCATAGAACATTTCATGGTCCAATAAGATTCTTTTCAAAATGAAAAAAACATGTAGTAATGTTGATAGCTTTAACAAATCAGTAGTAGTAAAAATGATACGATTATGCATATAAATGTCTGGAGAATGAATGCTAATTTTGATAAAGTAAAATTACTAATTGAAAGTTTGACTACAAAGCCATCTATGGTTATCTGCACTAAAACTTTTCAACAGATAATTTATCAAATATTAAGTGGCGCGGCAGCGCTACGAAGGCAAGTTTGAGAAGCAGACGAAGCTGCGGCGCCGCGCTACTATTTACTTCTATGTTGGTAAGCACTTTTAAAACATTCCCACCAAGTTTTACAAAAATAAACATTTTTCTGTTACCAAGTTTTCTCTAAGGCGCAACCAAATTTGTTTATAAAAATTAATGTATATGAAAAACAATATATTTAATGTACGTTACTGCGAAATAGCATACCTTTGAGTAATTCTAGTGTTACATCGCCATTTTTGTGAAGTAAAATTTGAGAAAATTTCAATATTCTGCAAAATATATTTGATTTATCACGAAAAAATTTCAATAACTGATAACATATAGACCACGCTTGTTCTTCGTTTATTGGAAAATTGAATAATTCTAATATACTTTGTAAATCAACAAAATTTCTATCCACGGCTAGATTTTTTCGACTACCGTTTTCACTCATCATATTTTCTTCAAAATTTGCAATAATTACTTGTTTACTTAGTCTTATTTTTATAAGAATTATGAGTCTTTATGTAACTTACAAACTTGAGAACATCGCTTCCATAGATTGTTTTCTTTCTAAAACAAAAAACAAATAAAATAATAATATATTTGCAATGACTTTCATGTTAAGTTATCATATTAAACTACAGGCATGATATATAATTTTATTTATGATTATAATCATTAGAGCAGTAATTTTTTGCTTATGTAACTTAAATTGTTTGAATTATCAATCAAGTGATGATATCAATTCAAGCACACTGTAAAAAGCTTTCGGTTATTTTTGCCTATTTTTTACAAGAATTTTATACTGACTTTGAGCCCAATCATTGTAATGAAATCACAAAAAGTTGCACTTGAGAGCAATTTTATAATGTTACTTGGTACGTTCTAAACGATTCGATCACGTATAAAAGTGAAGTATCTGCTTCGGATCGAAAATAATTTTTTTTTAAAGCTGGAATAGTGGCATTATTTAAAGTTTCTTCCAAACAATAGCCCGAAATTTAACCTCTCCAAACGAAAAATGCATTATAATACGAGTAAGATCAAAGAAACGTTAGCGTCGATTCAGCGAAATGCTCAATGAGCGATTCGTGACGTAGCAAGCGAGCGCTACTTTTAACGTATACACCGTCAGTAATTCTAAATTTTCCAATATTGGAAATAATTTTGTGATGAGCTAAGGCTTTCGAAAGCCTTGCAGACACTTAAACAAGCAGTAACAGATAGTGGAATACGAAAATCGCCGTCCAACAATCCGCGATTAGATTTTGATTATCAACTCCACGCATGATGTGATCGATAGATTTAGCAATTACGTAAGTTACGATTCGGTCTCTATATTTACACTGACGGCCAATAAAACCCAAGTAAATATCTAAACCAGAATTGCACTTATTTATCTCCCAATCCTGCACACGACTGTCCGAGAGCAGCTGCAGAATTCCAGAAGCAAGTTCCAGAGCAAGGCATAAGCTAAGTGTATTCAAATTACATACATTTGTAAGATCGGGACGTGACTTAACAATAAACAGTTTAAAGGGTGTTATTAGAACTTGTAATTTCAAAATAGTAGTTTTGTCCAAACTTTTTTCCAAGTGTCATTTAGTGTTCATGTAATGTCCGACGTTCATACCGTATACAGCGGCCACTATAATTTGTCATTAAGCCTACGCACCTGTAACCGTGTGTGCACGTAGAGAGTGCATACGGCCAACAGGTGTATCCGACTGCGACATTGCACAACCGCTCACCAAATATCGAATGGCCGCGCGCGGTTGATTGCAACACCTTTATACATGTATCCTTGCAGTTGCAGATGCTGATTGGTCGCGAGTTGCCGTGTAAACGGAATCAATTCAATTGCGTGTATCGACACCGAGGCTTTATAAGCTCCGGGGCTGAACCACGCACAGCCTTTTGTTGAACATCACTTCGTGTAGCGTGAGAGCCTGCCCTCACACGAGAGTGTCCGCGCAGGTCCCACCGGCAGGACAATCAGCGATTTAGATTCAACATACCCTAAGTAACAATAAAGCTCTCGAGCTTTTGCTAGTTCCTATATAAATAAATAATAATTTGTAGAACTCGCGCAGCCCGTCCTTATATAAAGTGCGGTCTTTACAAGTGCATGATCGCACTGACTATCAGCTCTGCTAGCTCTGAGGCAGAGATTCCATCCGGTATCTCCACCCGGGTATAATAACCGACTCGGTGTCCATCTTGTCAATGTTCCAACTACGGTGATGGCTCCGCGGAGCCACCCCGTCCGGCGTGTCATCACGAACGCGGAAGGTGATAAACTGGTGATCGCTGGTCTCGAGACAGATCTGACTGAGCAGGTCTTGAAACGTCCTGTTTCTCCAGAGGTTAGCTTGCAGTACCTTAACCATTTTTGCGGTTCCCTTTTAGGGCTTCGTGGAAAGCCTTGCACACACTCGATCCAGCGCTGTGTTTTGTTTCGCCACCGGATGCTCCTGTCTCGGCACAGAGGAAGCACTCAGCTTCGGCCGTGCATTCAGCAGCTTTGTGCTGCCCTTTTCCGCACGTATATTAAGCTAGCAGACCATGGTCACGACGCACACATCTAACCTACTGGGTATTTAGTTGCTAATTAGTTGCTAATTAGTTACACTATTCCCGATTTAGTTGCTCAATACCTGCAGAAGATACGTGCGATCTGCTAGATTAAGTCTTAACCTAGCAGACCACAATACTATATCTTTAGTTCTCGTAAAGATATCGAAGTTCTGCAAACGGCATATTTAGTTGCTAATTAGTTGCTGAAGGATAGCGTTTTTTATATTATCTTCCCATCATCCCCTAACTGCAGCAACAACCCCCACACTACTCCCGAAATACCATAAAGTCAAAAACAAGTCATGAGAAAATACAAACTGTGGCGTATTTTGTTGCTCATTAGTTGCTGCAAAATAGCACTGTTAATATTCCATTATCAACCCTTAAATCCCGATCATCCCCGCGACCAGGCCCCAGAATATGACAATATCAGAAAATTCTGGTAGGTGGACAAAAATTGCGGGATATTTAGTTGCAATCAGTTGCTCGCAGAAACTGTAGTTAATAATATCCTACAATCATCCCCTAACCTCAGATCAAACCCTTCTACTCGCTTAAAAATTGGACATTGTCAGAATTCGCACGTAGAGGTCTACAACTGCTGGATTTTTTGTTGCTAATTAGTTGCTGAAGGACAGCCTTATTTTTATTATCCCCTATCATCCCTGAAAGAATCTTATTTTTGTATGAATTATTTTCGCGGAAAATAAGATTCGTGAGTTCGAAATAATAAATTGTTTAAGGACTTGTGGCGCAGATATTATTATTTTTAGGAGTAGATAAGGAGCAGTAGGGCAAATAAAATACTACACAGATTTATGGTTGATAAAAATGATTGTGGCTAGCAGCCTTTATTCACTTTATTTATCACTCAAAAAAAACTTACTCAAGAATTTATCAAGAAAATGTTACTAATCTAATATTGAAATGAGCTAAGCGTAGAAAATCGACACCTTGGAATAATCTAAACAAAACTAACAACAATTGTGGCGACTCGACATATCAATTGTTTTTATAAACACAGATTATAATATTATTCGAATATGTGACAAGATTGACTGCTTTTCATATAAATCAAGTAGAACCTACAGCGCAAGAAAAGATTGTTTATAATAATGGTTAGTTAAAAAATGTGAATGAATTGTTAGATGAAATGTCCTGGAATAAATGAAAGTTGTGTAGAGAAAAGATCAATTATAGACTTAAGTTATGATGTTTGAATTTACTGTTCTGAAAATACGCGGAGAAAATTATGATTTATCAGATATATGTCCAAAATATTATATTGCAACAATTCAATTGTATATAAGATGACTTATTTGCCATCACCGTGTATCCAGACACGTGTCCGGCTTTCAACGGAAAGATTACACGGGAAATAAGTCTCAAACCGTTCTAAATAATAACGTAGTTGATGAATGAAAAGAGTAATATTATCACAAATAGAAGAAATCACTTAGAAAAAATATTGTGGTGGAAATTGATGTACGTAGAGTGAATGATCTGCAAAAGGTTAAACATTAAGGATGAACGAGATAATATGTGATCCTCGTAATTGTTGTAGATTATTTAGTTAGTTTTACGAGGTGTTACGATGATATGATTATTTTACGTATAATTCGCGAAATGCGACCATAGACAACCGACTGGGACGTGATATAATCATCACCAGTCGGACAGCGAAAGCTGTTTGTTTTGTGTCTGTCGGTGGCAGGGTTAGTGAATCATATATACGTGAGTCTTTCCGAAGGAAGAGACTCCCCGGATCAGTCTGGTGTAGAGATCCCCGGGTGCGAGAAAACAATAAAAAGTTACAAAGGTTAGTTGGTTAGCTAATGATAAAATTACGTAGAAATACTGGTCCCAACAGCAGCCCGGAATTCGCGTCGTAGCTGGCTGGAAATGGCTTCCTCTCGTACACTCGGCCACGTGGTTTCGTCTCTGGAATGCGTCGTATGCGAAGTGTATATCTTGTTGAGCGGAAGGAGTAGACCTCATACGCTGCTTCGCTCGAGCTGGTCAGCGAGGCGACGAGCGAAGCGGGACCGCTAGGAGAGGGGTATGCGCAGCGGACGAAATCTCGTTTGCGGCGTAGATCTGCTGCGTCGGCGGCTCTCATACGATCGATAATCGTATGGGAGCCGTGTAAGCGCGCGAGAGAGAGAGAGAGATTTAGATTTAGATTTAGATTTAAGTGTTTTATTACTGTACATTATGTTGTACAAATAGTATTATAGAAAATATTTACAGATTAATTACAAGTTTGAGCGATAGATGATTTGAAGTATGTTAAGTAATGGTAGAGAGAGAGAGAGAGAGAGAGAGAGAGAGAGAGAGAGAGAGAGAGAGAGAGCGAGGCAGCCCTGTACCTGCACTCCACGGCACCTGAGCTAGTAGATCAGGGCCGTACCTGCACGGACCCAAAATGTGGCCGTTACATCCCCTAACTGCCGCATCGACCCAACAAAATACGCCACAGTTTGTATTCTCTCACGACCTCTTTTTGACTTTATGGTATTTCGGGGGTAGTGTGGGGGTTGTTGCTGTAGTTAGGGGATGATGGGGGGATAATATAAAAAACGCTATCCTTCAGCAACTAATTAGTAACTAAATATGCCGTTTGCAGAACTTCGATATCTTTACGAGAACTAAAGATATAGTATTGTGGTCTGCTAGGTTAAGACTTAATCTAGCAGATCGCACGTATCTTCTGCAGGTATTGAGCAACTAAATCGGGAATAGTGTAACTAATTTTAGCAACTAAAGCTTTGCTCCAGGCGAAATTAGCAGTAGGAGCATATTCACGATGGAAGCATCTGTCACACCCGGTATACGTCACCTCACCTCTGCCAAACCCAATGCAATCCTCGTAGTTACAAGCCAGCGCATGACTTTTCTTGGGCTTGCGCTTGGAAACGTTAACGTCGTTGAATACTTCAGCCATCGTGCACCAGAGAGTCACCACCAGTAAGGCACAAGACACACGCGTGAGCACCACCGGCAACCGCGGCCAGACACTATCCGGGACTGCCTTCAGACACGGAGATTGCGGGAGCCGTATGGAGGTTATGTGGACGGGGCAGCAGCGCGGCTCCAAGACCAACCGGGGAGGCAGCAACACAGCAACAACACACCAACAGCGACAGCGGCTTCGGGCCCCCGGGAATGCAAACCTGCAGCGCACACCAGCACAAGGAAGCCACACGACAAAGTATGTGCAGGCGCGAGATCACCACCGACACGAGCAACGCGACCAGCTCAGCAGTCGACGCGCCACGAAGCGAGAGAGAGGGAGAGAGAGAGAGAGACGGAATAAATATGGCGCCAGAGGCGCAATAAGCAGAAGGTTACGTAACCCCGCGTGGCACCTGATGCAAACTCTACTCGGCTCCACTCCCTGCGTCCGGAGATTGCTGCACAATTCGGTGTAGGCCCAAGCTCCGGCTTATGTGAGTTATGCAGCTCTTCCACGACGAATCCAAGGAGGATATACGCAGGCGGAGCAGAAGCGCTGAGTCACGAAGGCCGTCGAAGGCCGCCCCAAGAGGCACCGAGGGAATCTACTTCTATCGCAGGAATCGTGAGATGTCGTCCTGGATTTCTTGCGTAGCACGAAAGCAGAGGTGTAGAGCTTGTCCTCGAAACAAATATTTTAACAATAGGCCAATTTACGACGGAAAAAAGACGAAATTTTGCGGAGCGACGCGCAAGCACGTCCGACTACTTTGAATTTAAGAAAATTTTTGTTGAAAAATGTTAAAAATAACAAATATTTTGTTTAAATTCAAGATAACTTTTTAAGATTTGATTAGAGAAGTAAATCTGAGGTAAGTGAAAAAACCGTTGCCAGGTCATTGGTACTTAGCTTCTTCCTATTCTGCTAGTGGATTGGCAGATCTGGATGAATTAAGAAATGAGGTGGATCTACTAGACTATTTTTTTTGTTCCATCTAGTCTTTTAAAAAACGGATATACATGCTACATTTTGTAGACATTCTTAGCCTTGATTCAAAATTATTGCGATATACATACACTCACTCACACACACACACACACAAACACACAAACACACACACACACACACACACACACACACACACACACACACACACACACACACACACACACACACACACACNCACACACACACACACACACACACACACACACACATAGATAGCGGCGCGTGTAGAGCAAACTAAGAGCGCGAATGCTCGGCACGCGTGACGGCTCCGTGCCGTCACCTTGCGGTCATATGTATCAATTTTTTGAGAGTTTTTGAAACCCACCCCGCGCGGGGGTTCCCCCCAATAACATTGCCGCGACAAATTGACGACACGATGTCGTCAACTGTTGCAGCACGGATGACGTCGACTTACGTCAGTAAAAGACCGTCATGTGACGATCATTTGCGGAGCATCGTGCCTGCACGCATGCCGAAAACTTGCGGCACGGGTGCTGCTGATATGCAGGCATTATGCTGAGCTAGTGCGGCCAATTTGCAGGAATTTTGGCAACGTGTCGGAATTTTTATTTTTTTTTCAGCTCGGCACGCGTGCTGCTGATATGCCAGCATATTGCTTGCAGTTTTGGTGGCAATTTTCGGGCAAAAAATGAATTTTCGCTTTTTATATATATATATATAAATTAAATTAGAAATTTATTAAATTTATTATATTTAAAATACAAACAATTAATAAAATAATTAAAAGATACAATAATAATAAAAGTAACATATAAACAAACAATGTTACACTATAAAATATGTATATAACAATATTAATGTTGATGTCGCTGCCTCTGCCGCCAATTCTGCTGCTTTTGTTGATCCTGTTGCTGTTGTAGTTGTACACATGTAGCTGCTCCTCCTAATAATCCTATAACAGAGAAAAATATTATAAATAACACTACTTTTAAACAAATATAAAGTATTAACTGTAGTTTTTATAATTAAAAAATCAGTACAAACTACTGATTAAGTCAGTGCAATTATTCCAGAAACTATTTAGCAATCGTACTGAGGGAATCACAGCTGTTAAGCGGAATCGCGGATGTAGGTATACAAGTGAATACGCAGACAGGATGATATTAAATAAAAAGTACCAAGGTAGTCATATTCGTAGCATTGATAAAAATTTTCAGAACTCTGGTTATAAAATTATTGAATTAGTATTGAAAATATTCTTGCTGGAAAGGAAATTTACGATGACATTTCAATAACTTTGTAAGTACAGGACTGACAATTTGTACCTATGATATAAACTTGACTAGAAAAGAACTTACATTGGCATTTATAATTAACTTCGATCCTGTCTGCATGTTCACCTGTTTTTTCGTTAAATTACTATGGATCAAAATTATTGCTTAAAAATGCGGTAGAAAGCAGTGAAATCAACAATGTTAAGTACAGTATGTACGAAAAAAATTAAAATACTTACATTAATGATATTTCAGAGGTTACAGCTGTTTTTTCTTTCATTGATTGATGATTATGCATCTGCAAATTGAATATAATATTAGAATGAGAAAACAGTTAAAATACAACAATAAATAAAACATTATTAAAATACTTACTAAATACTTTGAAGTACTAAATGTTTTTTCTGTCTTCTTCTTTCTTGTTTCTTTTGTCCTGCTGTTACCGTTGATCTCGTCACTGATGCGTAGCTGCTGCTTCTTCTGCTGCTGTTTATCCTGCAAAATAAATTATGTATGCATTTTGTTTTTTTTTTGTAGGTGAGTGAGAGAGGCCCCGGCCTCGCCCCTCTCCGTGAGGCCCAACCACAGCGATCAGCCCCTCCGAACGCCCTCTGACACTTTTTATATCGAAATAAATAAACGTAATAAAATAATTTTTATGCTAAAATGTCAGAGAGCGTTAAAAAGTCCACATGTGCACTAGTAAAATAATAAATAGACAAATGAAGGCAACATGTGTACTTTTTGCTGAAAATAAATATATGAATGAATGAATGAATGCATGAATGAATGAATGAGTGAGTGAGTGAGTGAGCGAGTGAGTAAGCGAGCGAATGAGTGAGTGAATTTTTTTGGATATTTTTGGAAATTAATTAATAAATTAATTAATTTTCAAAAATATCCTCGTCGCTGCCCTCTCCATCTTTGACACTGCCCTTGTCGTCCATATCCTCGTCGCTGCCCTCTCCATCTTTGACACTGCCCTTGTCGTCCATATCTTCGTCGCTGTTCTCGACGATGCTAGTGTTACTGGCCATGTCGTCCTCGACGTCGTCATAGTTTTCGCCGGAGCCCTGGCCGTCGTGATCACTCTCCTCGTCGCTATGCCTGCTGTAATCGTCTCTACCGTCGGTCTGTTCGCCATCGTTGCTGGCTTCGCTCTCTTCATGAACCCTCCGGCGTTTTCCTTGGCGATTCAGTTGTGGTGACAAGACGACGTTGGCCCGTACTGGTACGGGTTCAGCATTCAGGTTACCTCCTACGTCGTCTTGTGCGGATCGCTTCATCTTCTTTCGGAAGCCCTCTTTGGCGCTCTTGAGGGCTTTTGTCATCACCAAGGTGAATTCATCCTCCTTCGCTCTCTGGAATGTCGTCTTATCCGCTGGCATTGCATCTGTAAGAATTTTAAAAATAAATAATTTTTGAAGATAATATAAATTATTATATAAAAATATGCAGTGTACCTTTGCAAGCCAGCGCAAAGCGAGTACTTTTCAAGGCAACCATATTAGCGCTCTTGGAAGCATTGCACCAGGTGACGTGGCGGAAGATATCTTCATCGACCTCGATACAGCTCTTGAAATATTTGGCGGCTGCATCCGTAAAATTGGCACCACCTAGGCCGGCCAGATAGTTTACCTACAATAGAATTTTTGTATTACTAAAAATGAAATAATAAATGTATCAAGGGCATTAAAATATTGTTATACTTACGAGATCGGTAAATTCCTCTTTTGAAAGGTGTTCGAATGCCAGGAGATCCGCTGTTGTTTTAAAAGGTAGATACGGAGGACGGGCTGTGGCCTTGGGCATCTGGTTATTCGTCAACTTCTTGAGCATTTGGTGTATGGATCTACAAAATTCATATGAGATTAATTATTATTATTATTATTACCACTAGTAATAATGAATGTACTTTTATAAAGAAGCAATGTTTGACTTACTTTGTTAACCCTTCCATGTTGATTAACTTCTCATTCGTTGATCTGAAAATGTATAGGATAAATTAAAGTTACAATAATAAAGAAATAATTAAAAGTATCCATTGCATGGTATACAGGAAAATACATACGTCCATTTTTTTCCCAAACGCTGGATTCTTGAATTCACGGTTCTATAAATAAAATATAATTGATTAATTTGTAAATAAGAAAAAAAGATTCTTCTCATCCATTTGTAAAATAGTTATGATATAATAAAACAAATTGATATGAAATATTTACTTGAGGTTTCCTTCAATTTTTACGACTCGTTGGTTCATTGAACTGTAAATAATTACGAGTATATTATTATACATTAATGTACATTGAGTACATGAATAATTTTTATATGTTGCACGCACTCGATTCTATCAATAATTTTTGACGTGTCCACGTGTTTTGACGCTCCAGCGGTAGAAGAAAGCAATGATGGCGTTGTGCTTGGGGGTAATTTTGTCATCTCCAATATAGACGGCAACTGTTGCTTAGGCGCGTTCTTGTGAGAGGACTCATTTCTTGATGGCGATCGCTGCTCGTTGGATTGCTTCTTGGATGACGATGACTTTCCTTTCTTGTTGTATGATTGTTGTGATTGCGAGATTTGTTTGTGCGGCTGTTGTGAGTGTGATGCGTTTGTCTGCGATTGCGAGTTTTCTTTGTGCGGTTGCTGTGAGTGTAATGCGTTTATGTGTGATTGTGAGTTTTCTCTCTGCGAGTGTTGTGAGTGTGATGCGTTTGTCTGTGATTTAGAGTTTTCTTTGTGCGGTTGCAGTGAGTGTAATGCGTTTATGTGTGATTGTGAGTTTTCTCTCTGCGAGTGTTGTGAGTGTGATGCGTTTGTCTGTGATTTAGAGTTTTCTTTGTACGGTTGCAGTGAGTGTAATGCGTTTATGTGTGATTGTGAGTTTTCTCTCTGCGAGTGTTGTGAGTGTGATGCGTTTGTCTGTGATTTAGAGTTTTCTTTGTACGGTTGCAGTGAGTGTAATGCGTTTATGTGTGATTGTGAGTTTTCTCTCTGCGAGTGTTGTGAGTGTGATGCGTTTGTCTGTGATTTAGAGTTTTCTTTGTATGATTGCGAGTTTCCTTTGTATGAATGCTGTGAATGTGATGGGTGATTTTTGTGTGATTGTTCTTTGTGATTGTGTTTCTCCTCATGTTTTCCTTTCTTCTTGTCGCTTATCTTCTTTGTACGCGAAAAGCTTTCAGAACCTGCGGAAGGCATCATATTCGCAAGCTTCTTCAAGGCTTCGTCTACTGGGACTGCTCCCGGATTTTTCTGCATTCTCGTAGTCTAAAAATAAAGTAATGATAATAATAATGGCAACAATAATAATAATATTAAAAATAATAAGAATGTCTACAATTGTTTATTCCATTTCAAAATGAGTCGACGTTATTTTAAATACGGCAAAGAAATCAGAGTTAGAATCTCTCGTTGGACTGTCGACTGGCCAATATGGCATCCGGAAACATTTCGACGAGACTTGAGGAAGATCAACAACAATTGTCTCGTTGCTCATCATAGAGCAGAGAAAACCACCGATTAAAGAAGAATCACAAGGACGATTAAACAAATTTTCTATCTTAGCAAAACGCTTTAAAACCAGATAGCAGCGTCCGTCGCATTCGATAACATTTTGAATAACGCCGATGGATGCATCTTGAAGACAAACAGTACTATCTGGTTGAAGAATAGACAAATGAATGGCCCCAGTTACAACCTTCCTATACTGCTTGTAATTGGTAGAACCATCGATTAGAGGAGCAGGTCCTCTTACGTGATTGCCAATGAATTTTAAAGTACTCGGATCTATGAACTTTGAAGAAGGCGTATAGCAGTTTTCCACTCTTCTGTTGGCAATTTGTTGCAAATGCTGGCTCGGCTTTCTGCACAATTTCCTACAATACGACATATTGTTTTCGTAAGGGAAAGCTGAAAATGAATCTAATGTTCCGAAAGCCCTTACATCATCCGCAAGGTGCAAAAGTGCGTGCGTATTTAGCGAAAGAAATTCCACACCGTAAACATCAGAGGCTGTTTCGACAAAAACCTTGATGCAGTTTTCAGCGAAAGCAACAGATTCCATGGTAAAATAAGGATTTGTCAAAATTCTCAATGACACGTGAAGAAGAAGAAAGTGCTGGTAAACAGCGGGATTAACCAATCCACGAAAAAAAACAGGAGCAGTATAAAGAAGCAACTGCCTTTGTTCAGTGGCTTTGAATTTACCATGTTTTTCAATTTTGATTGGTTTCCGAGCAAAATCTTGCGGGCAATATTTTTTTATTTGCTCCAGTCGACCATTGAAAACTTTGACAAGAGCAGCATCAGCAATTTTTGCTGACTGGACGAACCTACCATCTATCACACCCTGCAAAATTTTGTCCATTACACCTAAACATACCAGGTGCATGTAATCGAATACTGTACTCTTGACCAAGTCGAAATGTGAATGAAGATCAGCTAGAGGACAGTCTATACCTATGCTATGATGAAGCAAGTCTAATTTCGAAATGTACTCTGCTTGAGTACGGGGCCTATGATTAGTCCCTATGTATGCCATAACTCCCGAACGAATGCTTTTACCTCGGACCCAGCACCTTGAGCAGGGAGCTGTGGAACCGTGGGAACGATGGCCTAACGAAAATGAACGAGCTGGGCCGTCTGCGGTAAAGCACCTCAAGCTAAGAGTAAACTTTTTATTCATGAATTCTAAACCGTTTCGAAGAACCAAGACCAAATCTTCGTTAAATTGTTGAAAAAAAGCTGATGCACTCGATGGCTTTGCCGTGCCCTTGAATATTCCAACCATCTCTGGAACGCAATTTTGAAAATTCGCTACTTTCATTTGAATTGGCCACAAAACAACGCGACTTAATTTATCGAGTGAAGCTCCATCTGTGCTAAAATCTATCTGGAGATGATTTTCCCACATGTGCGGTGGAGTTGAAGACAATATTTTTTTTAAAGCCTGCTCTACACCTAAATGGAGGTACTCACCTCCAGCAACTTGGGTCGTAGCAACAGTGTAGATCGGAGTATTTAAAATTGTTCTCGGATCTACATGTATGCTGGAGAAACAGCTATGGGTTTTCATGACCAGCATGATAGCTTTTATCTGCGTATGTGTCACGTTCTGTTCAGCAAAAACCGCACCCAGTTTAGATTCAAAATCTTCTACGCTCTCTAAACCGTCGCACAAAACTGAATGACAATCGTTCACATTATCGCAAGCACTCCTATCTGATCGACTGGATGAAGAGGAAGCAGCACAAGAAGATAAAGATGATGAATCTTCGTCACTCAAATCAGGCTCATTAATGCACAAGTCGGAAATTCGCTCGTCCTGGCAATCAACAGAGGAACCTACAGATAGCGTTTCATAATCGAACGAAGAATTAATAAAATCATCGTAGACTGTGAAATTATCTTGAGAAGCTCTCTCGACTATCCTTCTCATACGAGCTCTATGTTCAGCGCTACAATCACTCAAAGGTTTTCGAGTACGCAGAGTTCGAAGCCTATACATTGTGAAATAGATAAAGTAGCAATAAATTACAGATTATTTAAGTATATACTTCCCAGATCAGCTAAACACTGCACCTTTATTATCGTCGGCTGCAGTCGACAATGGAATAGTCCAAAGATGAGGTCCAAAAATGAAGTAATTCAACCTACGAACATCAATTGTATATAAAAATGTGTACATTGAATAAGACAAGTGTTTCAGACTAAAGAAATTACAGTACTTGGAAAAAAAACAATTGACGGAACCTTTGTTAAATACGGTCAATAAATAAATCACGAAGGTACCAAAAGGCTGTTAAACTTACTTAAAACCAAAAAAGATTCTATGATTTTTCTTCAAAAATCAACAGTTTCTTAGAAAAATGACTTTTAAATAGTATGTACTGCTTTACGTAAAGCTATTTTTCTAAAAAACCATTGAACTTTTTCAATTGAAGGTTTGCAATTATCTAAACTATTTAAAAAAATTCTGTTCAAGTTTTGGAACAAAGAGTCCTTCTAGCCTTTTTCTTCAATAGTCAAAAGATGATAAGACTTATGACTTTTTATATAATGAGATATTTAATTCCACATGCCTGCCTCTATCATTTTTCTTCCAGAGTCAACAGTTTATGAAAAAAGTGTCTTTACGTAAACCAGTGCATCATACTCAAAAATCATTTTTCTCAGAAACCGTTGACTCTGGAAGAAAAATGATAGAGGCATATTTGCTTTGAAACAAGTCAAACAACCTACTGGTACCTCCACAATTGGTGTAAATATCATTTTCTGAAAAATCACTTGTATCGGCAATTTTCAGCCATTTTAAACTTTTTTAATTTAAGTCAGACAACCATCTAAAAAAGTGTAATAGATTGTATTCAAGATTTATAATAAAAAGTCCCTCTAGCATTTTTCTTCTAAAGTCAAAAGTTCATGAGAGAAACAGGCATTTCGAATTGAATATCTGATTATATAAAATGTCATTTATCTCATGATCTTTTAACTTTAGATGAAAAATGCTAGAGGGACTTTTTATTATAAATCTTGAACACCAACTATTCGAATAGTTGACATAATTGCAAACCTTGAATTAAAAAAGTTCAAAATGGCTGAAAATTGCCGATACAAGTGATTTTTCAGAAAATGATATTTACACTAACTGTGAAGGTACCAGTAGGTTGTTCGAGTGGTTTTAAAGTAAATATGCCTCTATCATTTTTCATCCAGAGTCAACAGTTTATGAGAAAAGTGGCTTTACGTAAGCCAGTGCATCATACTCATAACTCATTTTTCTCAGAAACCGTTGACTTTGGAAGAAAAATGATAGAGGCATATTTGCTTTAAAACCACTCGAACAACCTACTGGTACCTTCACAGTTAGTGTAAACATCATTTTCTGAAAAATCACTTGTATCTGCAATTTTCAGCCATTTTGAACTTTTTCAATTCAAGGTTTGCAATTATGTCAACTATTCGAATAGATAGTGTTCAAGATTTATAATAAAAAGTCCCTCTAGCATTTTTCTTCTAAAGTCAAAAGTTTATGAGATAAACAGGCATTTCGAATTGAATATCTGATTATTATATAAAAAATCATTTATCTCATGATCTTTTGATTTTGGATGAATAATGATAAAGGAATTAACTAACTCAAAGTTAGAATTATTGTACAGAGATAATCAGATTAACTGCACAATATACCTTTTTCGCAAGTAATGCTGTATAAGCTATCGTTGATCTTGATGGTCTGATCCACGGTGCAGGTACTGCAACTGCTTAGGCTGTTGAATGGTACTTGGACGATGGTGTCAGATCCTTGTGCAGATGATGGACTCGAAAATAGATAATTAGAATAATGAGAAGAAATGCAAATAAATGAATAAATATGAAAATGAATGAAGGAAATATAATATTCAAACTCCACGAGCAGTCGAAAAATAGGCGCCTTCCTGGACCTGCTGGGCCACTCTCCTGCACCTGTAGGTCTTCGTTGCCGAAGGTCGACGATGCAAAGCTTCCCCAGGAATCGCAGCTGGAAATGCTCGATGCAGTATTTCCGGCGTCTTCCTGGACCTGCTAGGCAGAACTCCCTTGCAGCCGTAGATCTTCGTTGGCGCCGAAGGTCGACAAAGCAGAGCTTCCCCAGGAATTGCAGCTGCAACTTTTCGACTTGGCTTTCGAATCTAAGAGAAAGCATGTATATATGATCCAACTTGGATACCTCTAAAAGTTAATAACTAAAAGCACTACGCATACATTGTTAGAAAAAAAGTTTATGTAAATCGCGATTAATATAACCTCTCAACGTTTAATGTACGTATATAGTATGCGTATATAATTTATCAAACAAATTAAATCTCACACTTACGGAATTGAGTTTTTGAAGTTGTTCGAGGAAAGCTGTAGTAATTTGGCACTGTATAATTATTGATATTGAATAATTATCGAGAGAAGAATTCTTTGCTGATGTCAACGCATGAGACGCTAAAGCAAGAAGAACTATAGTTCTAAAAAACGGTTAATTACGTATAGTTCATTAATCCGCGAAAAGCGCCAAGGAAAGAGGACTACAGTTAGGGAAAACTGTTCGCATTAGGTATAGTCGGGTCACGCACAGCAGTAAAGTACACTTATAGTGCTGATTTCGAACGGAGCGAATTTTGAACTTCTGATGCAACTTTTTCAATACAAATATAATTGTATAATATTTTAATTGAATTATGCTCAAACAATAATGCAAAAAACATGATTTTTTTTGTTTACAAGACGCCATAGTCTATAAATGAATAATAAAAAATAAATAATGCATGTCTTATAACAGAAATATATGAGCATCGATTTTGCTAATTAATTAAACTTTTATGATAAATTATTAACATGGACCATTGTTATTTACGTTGATCGTATGAACAAATTTCTTTGCAAAGTAGATTAAATAATTAATTTAATGCATAACGTACATTTTATGTACAATAATTGCAAAGTATTGCCTGATTAAATAACATCAGGCATATCAATATACCAAGCAAACATTATTGCTCTTATTGTTATTATTAACAAATGCGGAGGTCCTGAGAAATTGTATAGCACATATATTGCAATTTCCGGAAATTAGCACGGCGTGCCGTTCAATGCTGAAGATTTGCAGCACGTCGTGTCGGCAACATGCTCTCCGCTGAAATCGGCACGCGTGCAGCCCAGATGCCGTCAACATGCTGGTTACTTTGCAGCACGCGCGTGCCGTCAATGTGCCGTCGCATTATGCTTGAAAAAAAAATTGCGCGACCCACACATACCCGCAACGTGACGGCATTACTCGAGCACGCGTGCCAAAGCATCCCATGGCGTTCAATTGCATGAAACGTGCGCCACGATATGCTGCCAAAATGTTGGCAAATTGTCGGCATAAACGGAGAAAAAATGACGGAACGACGGATCTAAAGTTGCCGGCATATTGTCAAAGTTTCGTGTCGGCAAATTGAAGTCCCGCCGAGCCGCACGCCGTGCTTGCATTATGCTCGAATCGTGCCTGCGTCAGTGTTTGGACAAAATTTTTTTCCGCAATTCTCGTCACACCGACGGCACAGAGGCACGCGTGCTGTCCAACGAAGATCTACGGCTGCAAGGGAGTTCTGCCTAGCAGGTCCAGGAAGACGCCGGAAATACTGCATCGAGCATTTCCAGCTGCGATTCCTGGGGAAGCTTTGCATCGTCGACCTTCGGCAACGAAGACCTACAGGTGCAGGAGAGTGGCCCAGCAGGTCCAGGAAGGCGCCTATTTTTCGACTGCTCGTGGAGTTTGAATATTATATTTCCTTCATTCATTTTCATATTTATTCATTTATTTGCATTTCTTCTCATTATTCTAATTATCTATTTTCGAGTCCATCATCTGCACAAGGATCTGACACCATCGTCCAAGTACCATTCAACAGCCTAAGCAGTTGCAGTACCTGCACCGTGGATCAGACCATCAAGATCAACGATAGCTTATACAGCATTACTTGCGAAAAAGGTATATTGTGCAGTTAATCTGATTATCTCTGTACAATAATTCTAACTTTGAGTTAGTTAATTCCTTTATCATTATTCATCCAAAATCAAAAGATCATGAGATAAATGATTTTTTATATAATAATCAGATATTCAATTCGAAATGCCTGTTTATCTCATAAACTTTTGACTTTAGAAGAAAAATGCTAGAGGGACTTTTTATTATAAATCTTGAACACTATCTATTCGAATAGTTGACATAATTGCAAACCTTGAATTGAAAAAGTTCAAAATGGCTGAAAATTGCCGATACAAGTGATTTTTCAGAAAATGATGTTTACACTAACTGTGAAGGTACCAGTAGGTTGTTCGAGTGGTTTTAAAGTAAATATGCCTCTATCATTTTTCTTCCAGAGTCAACGGTTTCTGAGAAAAATGATTTTTGAGTATGATGCACTGGTTTACGTAAAGACACTTTTTTCATAAACTGTTGACTCTGGAAGAAAAATGATAGAGGCAGGCATGTGGAATTAAATATCTCATTATATAAAAAGTCATAAGTCTTATCATCTTTTGACTATTGAAGAAAAAGGCTAGAAGGACTCTTTGTTCCAAAACTTGAACAGAATTTTTTTAAATAGTTTAGATAATTGCAAACCTTCAATTGAAAAAGTTCAATGGTTTTTTAGAAAAATAGCTTTACGTAAAGCAGTACATACTATTTAAAAGTCATTTTTCTAAGAAACTGTTGATTTTTGAAGAAAAATCATAGAATCTTTTTTGGTTTTAAGTAAGTTTAACAGCCTTTTGGTACCTTCGTGATTTATTTATTGACCGTATTTAACAAAGGTTCCGTCAATTGTTTTTTTTCCAAGTACTGTAATTTCTTTAGTCTGAAACACTTGTCTTATTCAATGTACACATTTTTATATACAATTGATGTTCGTAGGTTGAATTACTTCATTTTTGGACCTCATCTTTGGACTATTCCATTGTCGACTGCAGCCGACGATAATAAAGGTGCAGTGTTTAGCTGATCTGGGAAGTATATACTTAAATAATCTGTAATTTATTGCTACTTTATCTATTTCACAATGTATAGGCTTCGAACTCTGCGTACTCGAAAACCTTTGAGTGATTGTAGCGCTGAACATAGAGCTCGTATGAGAAGGATAGTCGAGAGAGCTTCTCAAGATAATTTCACAGTCTACGATGATTTTATTAATTCTTCGTTCGATTATGAAACGCTATCTGTAGGTTCCTCTGTTGATTGCCAGGACGAGCGAATTTCCGACTTGTGCATTAATGAGCCTGATTTGAGTGACGAAGATTCATCATCTTTATCTTCTTGTGCTGCTTCCTCTTCATCCAGTCGATCAGATAGGAGTGCTTGCGATAATGTGAACGATTGTCATTCAGTTTTGTGCGACGGTTTAGAGAGCGTAGAAGATTTTGAATCTAAACTGGGTGCGGTTTTTGCTGAACAGAACGTGACACATACGCAGATAAAAGCTATCATGCTGGTCATGAAAACCCATAGCTGTTTCTCCAGCATACATGTAGATCCGAGAACAATTTTAAATACTCCGATCTACACTGTTGCTACGACCCAAGTTGCTGGAGGTGAGTACCTCCATTTAGGTGTAGAGCAGGCTTTAAAAAAAATATTGTCTTCAACTCCACCGCACATGTGGGAAAATCATCTCCAGATAGATTTTAGCACAGATGGAGCTTCACTCGATAAATTAAGTCGCGTTGTTTTGTGGCCAATTCAAATGAAAGTAGCGAATTTTCAAAATTGCGTTCCAGAGATGGTTGGAATATTCAAGGGCACGGCAAAGCCATCGAGTGCATCAGCTTTTTTTCAACAATTTAACGAAGATTTGGTCTTGGTTCTTCGAAACGGTTTAGAATTCATGAATAAAAAGTTTACTCTTAGCTTGAGGTGCTTTACCGCAGACGGCCCAGCTCGTTCATTTTCGTTAGGCCATCGTTCCCACGGTTCCACAGCTCCCTGCTCAAGGTGCTGGGTCCGAGGTAAAAGCATTCGTTCGGGAGTTATGGCATACATAGGGACTAATCATAGGCCCCGTACTCAAGCAGAGTACATTTCGAAATTAGACTTGCTTCATCATAGCATAGGTATAGACTGTCCTCTAGCTGATCTTCATTCACATTTCGACTTGGTCAAGAGTACAGTATTCGATTACATGCACCTGGTATGTTTAGGTGTAATGGACAAAATTTTGCAGGGTGTGATAGATGGTAGGTTCGTCCAGTCAGCAAAAATTGCTGATGCTGCTCTTGTCAAAGTTTTCAATGGTCGACTGGAGCAAATAAAAAAATATTGCCCGCAAGATTTTGCTCGGAAACCAATCAAAATTGAAAAACATGGTAAATTCAAAGCCACTGAACAAAAGCAGTTGCTTCTTTATACTGCTCCTGTTTTTTTTCGTGGATTGGTTAATCCCGCTGTTTACCAGCACTTTCTTCTTCTTCACGTGTCATTGAGAATTTTGACAAATCCTTATTTTACCATGGAATCTGTTGCTTTCGCTGAAAACTGCATCAAGGTTTTTGTCGAAACAGCCTCTGATGTTTACGGTGTGGAATTTCTTTCGCTAAATACGCACGCACTTTTGCACCTTGCGGATGATGTAAGGGCTTTCGGAACATTAGATTCATTTTCAGCTTTCCCTTACGAAAACAATATGTCGTATTGTAGGAAATTGTGCAGAAAGCCGAGCCAGCATTTGCAACAAATTGCCAACAGAAGAGTGGAAAACTGCTATACGCCTTCTTCAAAGTTCATAGATCCGAGTACTTTAAAATTCATTGGCAATCACGTAAGAGGACCTGCTCCTCTAATCGATGGTTCTACCAATTACAAGCAGTATAGGAAGGTTGTAACTGGGGCCATTCATTTGTCTATTCTTCAACCAGATAGTACTGTTTGTCTTCAAGATGCATCCATCGGCGTTATTCAAAATGTTATCGAATGCGACGGACGCTGCTATCTGGTTTTAAAGCGTTTTGCTAAGATAGAAAATTTGTTTAATCGTCCTTGTGATTCTTCTTTAATCGGTGGTTTTCTCTGCTCTATGATGAGCAACGAGACAATTGTTGTTGATCTTCCTCAAGTCTCGTCGAAATGTTTCCGGATGCCATATTGGCCAGTCGACAGTCCAACGAGAGATTCTAACTCTGATTTCTTTGCCGTATTTAAAATAACGTCGACTCATTTTGAAATGGAATAAACAATTGTAGACATTCTTATTATTTTTAATATTATTATTATTGTTGCCATTATTATTATCATTACTTTATTTTTAGACTACGAGAATGCAGAAAAATCCGGGAGCAGTCCCAGTAGACGAAGCCTTGAAGAAGCTTGCGAATATGATGCCTTCCGCAGGTTCTGAAAGCTTTTCGCGTACAAAGAAGATAAGCGACAAGAAGAAAGGAAAACATGAGGAGAAACACAATCACAAAGAACAATCACACAAAAATCACCCATCACATTCACAGCATTCATACAAAGGAAACTCGCAATCATACAAAGAAAACTCTAAATCACAGACAAACGCATCACACTCACAACACTCGCAGAGAGAAAACTCACAATCACACATAAACGCATTACACTCACAGCAACCGCACAAAGAAAACTCGCAATCGCAGACAAACGCATCACACTCACAACAGCCGCACAAACAAATCTCGCAATCACAACAATCATACAACAAGAAAGGAAAGTCATCGTCATCCAAGAAGCAATCCAACGAGCAGCGATCGCCATCAAGAAATGAGTCCTCTCACAAGAACGCGCCTAAGCAACAGTTGCCGTCTATATTGGAGATGACAAAATTACCCCCAAGCACAACGCCATCATTGCTTTCTTCTACCGCTGGAGCGTCAAAACACGTGGACACGTCAAAAATTATTGATAGAATCGAGTGCGTGCAACATATAAAAATTATTCATGTACTCAATGTACATTAATGTATAATAATATACTCGTAATTATTTACAGTTCAATGAACCAACGAGTCGTAAAAATTGAAGGAAACCTCAAGTAAATATTTCATATCAATTTGTTTTATTATATCATAACTATTTTACAAATGGATGAGAAGAATCTTTTTTTCTTATTTACAAATTAATCAATTATATTTTATTTATAGAACCGTGAATTCAAGAATCCAGCGTTTGGGAAAAAAATGGACGTATGTATTTTCCTGTATACCATGCAATGGATACTTTTAATTATTTCTTTATTATTGTAACTTTAATTTATCCTATACATTTTCAGATCAACGAATGAGAAGTTAATCAACATGGAAGGGTTAACAAAGTAAGTCAAACATTGCTTCTTTATAAAAGTACATTCATTATTACTAGTGGTAATAATAATAATAATAATTAATCTCATATGAATTTTGTAGATCCATACACCAAATGCTCAAGAAGTTGACGAATAACCAGATGCCCAAGGCCACAGCCCGTCCTCCGTATCTACCTTTTAAAACAACAGCGGATCTCCTGGCATTCGAACACCTTTCAAAAGAGGAATTTACCGATCTCGTAAGTATAACAATATTTTAATGCCCTTGATACATTTATTATTTCATTTTTAGTAATACAAAAATTCTATTGTAGGTAAACTATCTGGCCGGCCTAGGTGGTGCCAATTTTACGGATGCAGCCGCCAAATATTTCAAGAGCTGTATCGAGGTCGATGAAGATATCTTCCGCCACGTCACCTGGTGCAATGCTTCCAAGAGCGCTAATATGGTTGCCTTGAAAAGTACTCGCTTTGCGCTGGCTTGCAAAGGTACACTGCATATTTTTATATAATAATTTATATTATCTTCAAAAATTATTTATTTTTAAAATTCTTACAGATGCAATGCCAGCGGATAAGACGACATTCCAGAGAGCGAAGGAGGATGAATTCACCTTGGTGATGACAAAAGCCCTCAAGAGCGCCAAAGAGGGCTTCCGAAAGAAGATGAAGCGATCCGCACAAGACGACGTAGGAGGTAACCTGAATGCTGAACCCGTACCAGTACGGGCCAACGTCGTCTTGTCACCACAACTGAATCGCCAAGGAAAACGCCGGAGGGTTCATGAAGAGAGCGAAGCCAGCAACGATGGCGAACAGACCGACGGTAGAGACGATTACAGCAGGCATAGCGACGAGGAGAGTGATCACGACGGCCAGGGCTCCGGCGAAAACTATGACGACGTCGAGGACGACATGGCCAGTAACACTAGCATCGTCGAGAACAGCGACGAAGATATGGACGACAAGGGCAGTGTCAAAGATGGAGAGGGCAGCGACGAGGATATGGACGACAAGGGCAGTGTCAAAGATGGAGAGGGCAGCGACGAGGATATTTTTGAAAATTAATTAATTTATTAATTAATTTCCAAAAATATCCAAAAAAATTCACTCACTCATTCGCTCGCTTACTCACTCGCTCACTCACTCACTCACTCATTCATTCATTCATGCATTCATTCATTCATTCATATATTTATTTTCAGCAAAAAGTACACATGTTGCCTTCATTTGTCTATTTATTATTTTACTAGTGCACATGTGGACTTTTTAACGCTCTCTGACATTTTAGCATAAAAATTATTTTATTACGTTTATTTATTTCGATATAAAAAGTGTCAGAGGGCGTTCGGAGGGGCTGATCGCTGTGGTTGGGCCTCACGGAGAGGGGCGAGGCCGGGGCCTCTCTCACTCACCTACAAAAAAAAAACAAAATGCATACATAATTTATTTTGCAGGATAAACAGCAGCAGAAGAAGCAGCAGCTACGCATCAGTGACGAGATCAACGGTAACAGCAGGACAAAAGAAACAAGAAAGAAGAAGACAGAAAAAACATTTAGTACTTCAAAGTATTTAGTAAGTATTTTAATAATGTTTTATTTATTGTTGTATTTTAACTGTTTTCTCATTCTAATATTATATTCAATTTGCAGATGCATAATCATCAATCAATGAAAGAAAAAACAGCTGTAACCTCTGAAATATCATTAATGTAAGTATTTTAATTTTTTTCGTACATACTGTACTTAACATTGTTGATTTCACTGCTTTCTACCGCATTTTTAAGCAATAATTTTGATCCATAGTCATTTAACGAAAAAACAGGTGAACATGCAGACAGGATCGAAGTTAATTATAAATGCCAATGTAAGTTCTTTTCTAGTCAAGTTTATATCATAGGTACAAATTGTCAGTCCTGTACTTACAAAGTTATTGAAATGTCATCGTAAATTTCCTTTCCAGCAAGAATATTTTCAATACTAATTCAATAATTTTATAACCAGAGTTCTGAAAATTTTTATCAATGCTACGAATATGACTACCTTGGTACTTTTTATTTAATATCATCCTGTCTGCGTATTCACTTGTATACCTACATCCGCGATTCCGCTTAACAGCTGTGATTCCCTCAGTACGATTGCTAAATAGTTTCTGGAATAATTGCACTGACTTAATCAGTAGTTTGTACTGATTTTTTAATTATAAAAACTACAGTTAATACTTTATATTTGTTTAAAAGTAGTGTTATTTATAATATTTTTCTCTGTTATAGGATTATTAGGAGGAGCAGCTACATGTGTACAACTACAACAGCAACAGGATCAACAAAAGCAGCAGAATTGGCGGCAGAGGCAGCGACATCAACATTAATATTGTTATATACATATTTTATAGTTGAACATTGTTTGTTTATATGTTACTTTTATTATTATTGTATCTTTTAATTATTTTATTAATTGTTTGTATTTTAAATATAATAAATTTAATAAATTTCTAATTTAATTTATATATATATATATAAAAAGCGAAAATTCATTTTTTGCCCGAAAATTGCCACCAAAACTGCAAGCAATATGCTGGCATGTCAGCAGCACGCGTGCCGAGCTGAAAAAAAAAATTCCGACACGTTGCCAAAATTCCTGCAAATTGGCCGCACTAGCTCAGCATAATGCCTGCATATCAGCAGCACCCGTGCCGCAAGTTTTCGGCATGCGTGCAGGCACGATGCTCCGCAAATGATCGTCACATGACGGTCTTTTACTGACGTAAGTCGACGTCATCCGTGCTGCAACAGTTGACGACATCGTGTCGTCAATTTGTCGCGGCAATGTTATTGGGGTACCCAGATAACAGCGCATGCAAAGCAATCAAAGGGCATGCATACTCGGCACGTATGATGGCTTTGTGCTGTTATCTTGCGGTCATGCGCGTCATTATAATTTTCCGATTTTTCAAACGCGCATTTGGCGCGGGCAGAATGTCGGCACGTTATCGTCACTGCATGCTCATCGACAAGCCATCATTTTTTGTGCATTGATGGTTTCCGGGTAGCTTACTTTGAGCGCGCTCTTTTGCAACGACCATCATCATTTGGAATTTGGATGCCTTTATTGAACGTCAAAGAACCAAATTATTTAAACAATTTCGCAGTGCAGCAGCTTTTTTAAAGTATACACGGTGCAGTGTTGGACCTGCGGAAGCAGCATCATTACGGAGGATACTGGTGGTTAATTAGTTTATTCCCTTTTCATTGTGAAGATAAATATATAAATAAAATAACTTTTGTGAGGTTAGGATTGTATTAACTTTAATCTCTGGTTGATAGATAACGTTAATTAATCATCATTGCAAAACTTTGAAAAAGTATCTTCAAATATTTTAATATTTAATCTCTTAAATTTTGTTCGGGTTATGTAGGACCGTTTAAGGAGATTTAAATTTCGCGCCGTAGCGCGTCGATCGCTGTGGCGAGAGCGGGCGAGCGCATGCGCGCGCCGCCAGGGGCGTCTCTGTTTCGCGCGGGATTGGGGGCTCGCGAGCACGTGCCGGCCAGTTCGGACAGCTCCTCTCGAGTTATCAGTCGACATTGCGCTACCTTTACCTGCGTCTTGCGAATTACTCACTGTAACCTGCGTGCGAATCGAGTCGTTATTAACGTCCTTTTCAGGACGATCGACTCTTCCTCCTTTGTATTTGGCGTGTCGCGTAGTGTGTGTGCATTTTGCGAGCGTCGTGCTGTTTGGCCTATACAAATTCGTATAGCCAATATATCAAGAAGTTCTCCACAAATTGTTGGTATTTTTAAAGGTTCAAGAAAACCTACCAGTGCTACTGATTTTCTCCAACCAACAGTTGATGAATTACTTTTAATTCTTCAAAATTGTATTGTATTTAATTGTGAAAAAAAATATATTGATTTAGGGTGTTTTATTGCAGATGCTCCTGCTCGAGCTTTTGTATTAGGCCATTATGAACACAGTTCTCGAGCACCCTGCTCTCGGTGCATGGTAAGAGCTGAATGGATGCGAGCAGGAGTAATGGTATATAGAGGAACTGATCATTCACTTCGCACACAAGAAGGGTATTCTCTACGGTTAGATAGTGATCATCACAAGACTGATTGTGCCATAGGTGCTTTACCGTTGAATGTAGTTTCGAATACAGTGTTCGACTACATGCATTTAGTGTGTCTTGGTGTGATGGCCAAAATTTTTCAAGGAATTATTGATGGCAGATTTGTCAACTCAGCTAAGCTTTCTGCAAATAATATTAAAATTTTGGGTGATCGATTAGCACTAGAGGAGAAGTATTGTCCACTGGATTTTGCTCGAAGGCCTGTCAATATTGACAAGCATGGCAAATTCAAAGCTACTGAACAACGCCAAATCCTTCTTTACACTGGTCCTGCAATATTTCATGGCTTAATGAATTCTGCTGTTTATGAGCATTTTCTTTTGCTACACACAGCAATCAGAATTTTTGTCAGCCNAAGCATGGCAAATTCAAAGCTACTGAACAACGCCAAATCCTTCTTTACACTGGTCCTGCAATATTTCATGGCTTAATGAATTCTGCTGTTTATGAGCATTTTCTTTTGCTACACACAGCAATTAGAATTTTTGTCAGCCCCTCGTGCTCTATAGAACATATTAATTTTGCTGAAAAATGCATAAAATTATTTGTTGAATCTGCTCCTTATGTTTATGGCGTAGAATTTCTCTCATATAATACTCATACATTGTTACATCTTTCAGATGATGTCAAAGTTTCGGACAATTGGATAATTATTCTGCTTTCCCGTTTGAAAATAACATGACCTATTGCAGGAAATTGTGCAGAAAGCCAGGGCAACATTTGCCAGAGATTGCAAATAGGCGAATGGAAGATTGTCGAGTCAATCGCCATAAGACAATTGATAGAACAACGCTAAAATTTGTTGGAAGCCATTCAAGAGGACCTTCTATAGATAATAACAACTATAATCAGTTTAGAAAAGTTATTAAAGGGCCAGTCCAAGTATCAATTCTCCAGCAAGATAACACCATTATTCTTCAAAATGGACCAATCTGCGTTGTTGAAAATATGATTGAAATTCCAGATGATGGTTGCTACTTGTTGGTCAAGCCTTTTATTATGGTAGAAGATGTTTTTAATCTTCCTGTGGCTTCTTCCGAGATTGGCGTTTTTCTTTGTTCGCAGATATCTTCTACAATTACTCTCGTTAGTTTAGACATAGTAAAAGCAAAATATTCACTGAAATTATACAAAATTTTGTTACTAATTTATCTAATAAAATTTTTTACATTAATGTATAAGTTGCACGAATTTTACCTCGTTTGTTTTTCGATGACACCCATTCTCGTTTCAATACTTCTATAAAATAATTACAAATTTTAGTGCTATTAAATTATTGTTCAAAATAAAGAATTTGTTATACAATAAAAAGTTGCTTGCATACTTGTAAGTGGTATCCAAATTAGTCAACTTCTGAAGAATCGAGCTGAAGATTTTAAAGAGAGGAACTCATTATAGGCACATTTTTAAACATTACATTTCACAGGAAATAAATGTACTCCATTTTTGACGAAAGCTCTGGTAGATCGAATGGCGGTGTTGCAGAGATGATTGATCAAGATCGTGTAACTATATCAAATGAATTATAAATATTATTAGTAATGTAATATATTTATTGTATACAGTGGCATTGTTTTGTACATAAATAATTTACCTGTGTTATTATTAATACGACAAGATGGACGTAAGGGTTGTTGTTGATTCATAGAGAACGGTTCAGTCTGCCATTGCCAGCTTTATGTGGTGCTTTTTCGAGGGGCTTCATAAATTCGGACCGAGACTGATGTAGCGTCGATGTTGAAGCAAGATTTTGCGAATCACGCTTGGGCGTACTCGATCCAAGGGGTGGTTTCTGTAAAGATCTGGAAGGTGTAAGTGGATATGCAGGCTTTCTTTTCAAATTTGTGTGTGATTTTCCGTGTTGGAAGGATGGGGATGCGCGTGATAAATCACGGGAATCCCGAGATGTTTTCTCTACGACGGATGAAGGAGGTACAACTGGAGTTTCTCGTATGGGTGTACGAAAAGAAGAAGCTGAGGAATTTTGAAGAGCTGAGGATCTGTGTGACGGGATGCGGGGATCGAGGTGCGTTTGAAGGGTTGAGGATCTGTGTGACGGGATGCGGGGATCAAGGGGCGTTAGAGGCCTGGTTGTCAGTGATGGGTTTTGCATGTGAGAATGTCTGTGTGTCGGATCAGGGGGTGTAGGCCGGCTTCGTGATTCGTGTTGATGTGTGTATTGTTGGTCTTGTGTATGCTGGTTTAGTGGTGCGTGTTGTTTATGTTGTATATTCTGCTGTGCGTGTTTGTGTTGTATATATTGTGATGCGTGTTGATTGTGCAACAATTGCTGCGTTCTCCATTGTTGCTGCTGTAGACTGCTCTCCCTCTTAACATGGCTCATTGTTTGGTAGGCTTTTCCAGGATGCTCCTTTGGTTTTTGAGTGTTCCTGGGTCCTGCTAACGATGCCATCTTTAGACGGAGCGCCCTTGCTGCATCGTCCGGATGTAATCCTTCCTGATTTTTCTTTGGTCCCATCTAAATCATAAATGTTCATTATTAATTTTTAATTAAAATATTAATGTTAAAATTACCGTAATAACAAAAAGACACTTAAGATTAATTTATTGATATATTAGATTAACAAAAATTTCTAAGTTGTACTAAAAATAAGGCGTTATATGCATGACTGATGCGAAGACAAAATTTCAACAACAATACAAAATTCAGAATGACTATCTGTTGTTGCAAGCTCTGGCCAATATGGCATTCGAAAAAATTTTGCTTTTACTATGTCTAAACTAACGAGAGTAATTGTAGAAGATATCTGCGAACAAAGAAAAACGCCAATCTCGGAAAAAGCCACAGGAAGATTAAAAACATCTTCTACCATAACAAAAGGCTTGACCAACAAGTAGCAACCATCATCTGGAATTTCAATAATATTTTCAACAACGCAGATTGATCCATTTTGAAGAATAATGGTGTTATCTTGCTGAAGAATTGATACTTGGACTGGCCCTTTAATAACTTTTCTAAACTGATTATAGTTGTTATTATTTATAGAAGGTCCTCTTGAATGGCTTCCAAAAAATTTTAGCGTTGTTCTATCAATTGTCTTATGGTGATTGACTCGACAATCTTCCATTCGCCTATTTGCAATCTCTGGCAAATGTTGCCCTGGCTTTCTGCACAATTTCCTGCAATAGGTCATGTTATTTTCAAACGGGAAAGCAGAATAATTATCCAATGGTCCGAAAGCTCTGACATTATCTGAAAGATGTAACAATGTATGAGTATTATATGAGAGAAATTCTACGCCATAAACATAAGGAGCAGATTCAACAAATAATTTTATGCATTTTTCAGCAAAATTAATATGTTCTATAGAGCACGAGGGGCTGACAAAAATTCTGATTGCTGTGTGTAGCAAAAGAAAATGCTCATAAACAGCAGAATTCATTAAGCCATGAAATATTGCAGGACCAGTGTAAAGAAGGATTTGGCGTTGTTCAGTAGCTTTGAATTTGCCATGCTTGTCAATATTGACAGGCCTTCGAGCAAAATCCAGTGGACAATACTTCTCCTCTAGTGCTAATCGATCACCCAAAATTTTAATATTATTTGCAGAAAGCTTAGCTGAGTTGACAAATCTGCCATCAATAATTCCTTGAAAAATTTTGGCCATCACACCAAGACACACTAAATGCATGTAGTCGAACACTGTATTCGAAACTACATTCAACGGTAAAGCACCTATGGCACAATCAGTCTTGTGATGATCACTATCTAACCGTAGAGAATACCCTTCTTGTGTGCGAAGAGAATGATCAGTTCCTCTATATACCATTACTCCTGCTCGCATCCATTCAGCTCTTACCATGCACCGAGAGCAGGGTGCTCGAGAACTGTGTTCATAATGGCCTAATACAAAAGCTCGAGCAGGAGCATCTGCAATAAAACACCCTAAATCAATATATTTTTTTTCACAATTAAATACAATACAATTTTGAAGAATTAAAAGTAATTCATCAACAGATGGTTGGAGAAAATCAGTAGCACTGGTAGGTTTTCTTGAACCTTTAAAAACACCAACAATTTGTGGAGAACTTCTTTATATATTGGCTATACTAATTTGGATATATTCACCCCCAGCTACTTTAGCAGTCGAAACAGCACGTGTTGGAGTTTTGAGGATTGTTCGAGGGTCCACATGTAGAGCTGAAAAACATTTATGTGTTTTGAGGACTTGCAAAACGCATTTTGCTTGCTTGTGAGACATATTAGATTCAGTAAAAGCAACAGCTAATCTATTCTCAAAATCTTGTAAGTCATCTATTTTACCGTACACTGACCTGCAATCACTTTCACTGTCTAATACGTCGAGATATCCAGACTCGTGGACAATATCATTTGACGACAAGCTTATATTATCATCAAAAGAAAACTCATTAAAAACATTAAAAGAATGATCTATTGACCTATCAACATGAGACACGGTGTCTGTAACTTTTTCAGCTACGACTTGTGCATTACATCTAATATTATTAATTGAGTCTTTACGTGCTTTTGCCAATAATCGAGTTATACGGGCTCGATAGTCTGGTGAGCAATCTTCTAATGGTTTACGACTACAACGAATGGATTTTAATCTCTACATTTTTTATCTAATACAAATGCCTCTAATTAATGAACTTGAATGAAATTTAAAAAATGACTTTTGCAACCAAATTTGAACAAAAGCTAATGAGTTCTAAATATATATGTATAAACTAAAATGGTGGAATGAGTGAGGGAAGGTTGGGTGAATAAATCAAACACAAAACACAATGAATTTCGCGGGAGAAAAAGACGACTTGCCTCGGCGTAAAAACTCTCACGGAGCAGAGAGAAAAGCCGGGACAAGCCTATAGCTTTATTGTAGAACTTATGAAATTATATACAAGGAAAAGTGACTCTAGGATAGACCAAACAAAAAAGAGAGGAAGAACGCAATTATGACTAAACGCAATCGCCGCGAGGTACCTTACGCACGCTGGAGAGTTCTCCTACCTTTCGCGGGACAAGACGTGGACGGCGCGACGTAAAGCCCTGGCCGCACGTGGGTGAGATGTACCTTCCTCGGTCGCAGGACGCCTCGACGTCTCGAGGGAATCTATCCTGGACCACGGGCAGACCTTTTCAGCCCTGCCGCGTAGGTAGCGATCGCCGGGTAAAGGTCGGCACGTCGAGGAAGCTCGAACGTGGCCGAAGTCCCAACACACGAAGAACACACACAAACAGCACGCCGCTCGCAAAATGCACACACACTACGCGACACGCCAAATACAAAGGAGGAAGAGTCGATCGTCCTAAAAAGGACGTTAATAACGACTCGATTCGCACACAGGTTACAGTGAGTAATTCGCAAGACGTAGGTAAAGGTAGCGCAATGTCGACTGATAACTCGAGAGGAGCTGTCCGAACTGGCCGGCACGTGCTCGCGAGCCCCCAATCCCGCGCGAAACAGAGACGCCCCTGGCGGCGCGCGCATGCGCTCGCCCGCTCTCGCCGCAGCGATCGACGCGCTACGGCGCGAAATTCAAATCTCCTTAAACGGTCCTACATAACCCGAACAAAATTTAAGAGATTAAATATTAAAATATTTGAAGATACTTTTTCAAAGTTTAGCAATGATGATTAATTAACGTTATCTATCAACCAGAGATTAAAGTTAATACAACCCTAACCTCACAAAAGTTATTTTATTTATATACTTATCTTCACAATGAAAAGGGAATCAACTAATTAACCACCAGTATCCTCCGTAATGATGCTGCTTCCTCAGGTCAAACACTGCACCGTGTATACTGTAAGAAAGCTGCTGCATGCGAAATTGTTTAAATAATTTGGTTCTTTGACGTTCAATAAAGGCATCCAAATTCCAAATGATGATGGTCGTTGGAATAGAGCGCGCTCAAAGTAAGCTACCCGGAAACCATCAATGCACAAAAAATGACGGCTTGTCGACGAGCATGCAGTGACGATAACGTGCCGACATTCTGCCTGCGCCAAATGCGCGTTTGAAAAATCGGAAAATTATAATGACGTGCATGACCGCAAGATGACAGCACAAAGCCATCATACGTGCCGAGCATGCATGCCCTTCGATTGCTTTGCACGCGCTGTTATTTGGGCAGTTTTGCGGAACGTAGCAAATTGACATCAAGTTGACGTCAAAAAGCCATGGCACACTACCGTCACGTGCGTGGCATGCGTGCTGTCTTATTGCTGACATTTTGTTGACATGGTGTAATCTGGGCACACACACGCGCGCGCACGCACGCACACACACACACACAAACACATTCATACGGACATCCATACGGACATTTTGTGAAAACACGTGAATCGAACTGTACGAACCTCAAAATGGATTTCTATCCTATTTTTGAGAGAGTCGAAAATTTTACTTTCGCAAAGCTTCCTCTATGAGGAAGCAAAATGAAAATTGTGAATTTTGGCCTTCGAAGACATGTTGCACTTGGTATTTGACAAATATAAAAATTGTTTCTTTTTCTTTATAGTTTTTTTGAGTGTATATGTTTGTTTAATACATTTTTTAAACAATCAAATGTTAATATATTATTAAAACCCGATTTTTCATTTTTTGAAAATTTAAGGTGGTTAGGTCCCGTTAACCCCCTAAGGTAGTACCGTCGTTACCTAAATACCGTTGAGATTTCAATGAAATTTAATATATCGACTCATATTAGTCTAAAAATTACTAAAACAAATTTTTGTAAGGCCAGGGTGCGTGGGAAAAAAGTTATAACCATTTTAATTTTTACTCATTTAACACGTAGTTTTATGGGGATCGCGATTCTAGTGACAGTTATTCTTAAATTTTATAAAAACTACCGTTCAGATTTTGTTAAGAATTTTTGTAGTTAAAAAATATTTGACGAATGTTTATCTTTTTCAATAACTACGATTAGGTAGATATAAGTATTAGAAAGAATCGATTGGAAGCAAAAAAGTCACACATAAAAAGTGAGTCAAATCAGCTTCTGTATGGAAGTTTTTATTGATAATTAGGAGGAATAGAATCATTTAATGCCAATGCATAATCATTATTTGGCGATTGTTCACTTCTGCAGCTTCTTTAGTAATGTAAATATCGCGAAGAAACGATAAATAAAAAGTGCGCTCATTTTGACTAGGGACGTAGCAACGGTACTACCTTAAAACCCCTTGAAACTATCTCTTAAGAGTCATGTCAAATACCTGGAAGTCATTCTGGACAGCAAGCTGTCCTGGAAGGAACACCTGGAATATGTAATAGGCAAGGTCACGGCCAACCCATGGCAACTGAGAAGAGTTATAGGTAGGAACTGGGGCCTGTCTGCAGAAGCCATGAGATGGATATATTAGGCTGTACTTAAACCCAGGCTGACATATGGAGCAGCGGTGTGGGGGACGCGAACAGCCCTCTCCACCTCCAACATCCTCCTAGAGCGACTAAGGAGTCTAATCGTGAGGATCATCTCGGGCGCAATCAAGTCAACACCAACGACTGCATTGGGACTGCTACTTAATATAGAACCACTAAAAGTGACACTGGCTGCAGCGGTGGCGCACAGTGTGACGGAATGCAAATATTGGTGACAAAATAAAATATCCCCTGCTAGGAGCGACCGATCGGGATGATTTTTTTTTAAATGTAGAGATGTTTTAACTATACAGATTTAGGGAAAAATATATAATTTTTATGAGCCAGCGTTGCTGACTAAGCCAAATTGCTGATATCAGCAATTTTTCGATAAATTCCATACTTTACACTTCTATTGCGGTAAAAGTGTTTGTATATACAGTATATGACCAAATTCGTCGAAAAAATATATATAAGACTAATATATAAGAATACCTATCATATATATGTATATATACAGGTGCAGGAGTCAGCAATATTTCGATAAATTCAACATTTCACGCTTCTACTGCGGTAAAATTGCTTGTATATATATATGTGTGTGTGTGTGGGTGTGTGTGTGTGTGTGTGTGCGTGTGTGTGTGTGTGTGTGTGTGTGTCTGTGTGTGTGTGTGTGTGTGTGTAATGATTAAAATTAATTACTGAGTTCAATTATCTTCAGGTGACTATGGCAGTTTAATTTTTTTATTATTATTTAAAATGTAACATTTCTCACATGAGGATATAATACAAAGGATTGCAATTAATACATTTTCAAATATAATTGTATCAAAGATTGGTAATTATATAAACGAAATTATCTCGATTTAAAATTTAATTTTAATATACGCATATACAATTTATATTCATATGCATTCTTTTACATCCGCTAAGATTTCTGCTATAGAAAACTTTAAATTTATAAGCTTCGTGAAAATGTATGTATAAATAAAAAATCGTATACATATTTTTTAAATTTAATTATTTATGATAGTGCACAATGTATATTTCTGCCAACAAATGTATATTTTTATAATAATATATTGATAAGTGTATATGCTTTTATTTATTTATATCAACTGTTATAAAGATGTTATATATATAAACTTAATAAAAGTAGTTAAATCAAGGAAGAAGACGAGTTTAAATCAGGTAAGTTATTTTAATAAAATATGATCTATTTCTTAAATACATGGTGAAATAAGAGCTATATATTTTGTTGAGCTATTTTACAACATACGCTATTTGAGTATGGTTTCATTAACTTTTTTTGATATAACGTTATTTCTTGTAGTTGTAAACAATGCTTTTCGGATTCCGTTCAATGTCATAATAGTTTAGTATTATTGCAAGTTTTAATTTTTACATTATTATTTTAATTAAAAACCGTTTCATCTGGTAATGGAAAAGAATTTTAAAAGAAGGCAAAGAAGTAGTAGAAAAAGAGGTCGTCCGAAAAAAAGTGTACGATAATCCTACAATGGAGGCAGAAATCGAGTCACTATTGACGAAACTTCCTCTGGTAAGAATTCTAAATTCTGTAGTATTGAATTTCTTACGTCATTTTTATTATATTATTAGAAAATACAGGAATTTTGAAAACCGTAAATGTTTGATTTTTAATTGAAATAAAAATATATATAATCTGAATGATTATAAATTCGACAGTATAGGTTTATACACAATACCGTTTATTAAATTTTATAAATTTAGCAATTTCGACAATGATAAATAAATTTAATATATTATAAAATGAGTCTACTGATTACAGAACTTGTATTTTATTTATCAACAAAATGAATTATGAAATGATTTATTTAGCAATTAATCACGGAAAGACTTTGCATAACTTGTTACGTGAAGAATTGTTTATCAAAGTAATATAGATGATCTAGTTACAATGAAAGCAACTTGTAAATATTTACACAACAAAAATTACAACAACCTTGATGTATTAAAAACCAAATCAATTTGATCAAGACAGAATGTACGATAAAATTTTTCAAATTTTTTGTACCTGTAATTGTGAAGTCTTGAAAGCAGTAAAATTGGCAATATTACGACAAAAGCAAGAGTCCAATGAGCAGGAAAATGATGCTTCTGGCGATGAAGTGATTGAAGTTCAAAGGCATGATAATTTAATTATTGGTAAAAATTTCTGATGTAGTCAACAAATATCCAAATTTGTATTCTATATAATCTATCATTAATCACGATTACAAAATTTTATAAGGTCATTCAAAATATACTGGCTTAGCTTTCTACATGGAAAACGATTATAGCGTACAAAAATATCACGCTTTAGTAATGGATACTCGTTCACTGGGTTGCAAGATCTATCCTTCATATTCGTCGATTAAGTAATATTTTCATTGTCTTTATTAATGGAAGAGTTACGTATTTTTCATATATTGATTTATTAATTAATTCGTCGATTATTACAATCTTTTTAACTCTCTTTTTTAAAAAGTTTTTAAAATCTAACGTAAAAATCGTAAATTTAAGCTTTGGTCAAATAAATACAGTCAACAGATTAATGATCTTATACTTTTCTCGGATTAAACAACAGAAACGTTCGTTAAATAAAATTACGTGTTTAAAATATTAATAATATATCAATATTTTAATTATACGTTGCGTGTATCCAATGAAGTCCTTGATAATGAAATTGTAATTATCTATTTTTTTTCATCTAGAGAGGCAATGAATGAATGTTTACCTGATAAAATTTTACCGTCAGAAGTTAAAGTAAAGGTACCGTTACAACAAATGTTCGACAAAACAGCTGAGAGATTGTGCGAAACTGTGGCCTTAGAATGGAACGAAACGTTTCTAGATAGTCTAAATTTATTAGTAACATTAGGCTTTGACAGTTCATCTGGGCATGTTAATATTCAACAAAAGTATATAAACCCTTTGAACGAAAGTACTGACTCTCATCAATCTCTCTTTGTGACAAGCATGTTGATAATAAAGTTAAGGTAAGACAACAATTATTTTGTTTAAATTATGCAAGAAAAAAGCAACTTAGCATGCAATGGCAATAGAATTCGACATTCTGATGGCAGGATTTTGTATGATTTTTATTTTTGCACCATTTGATTGTCATATTTCCGGATTTTAATTGCACGTATATATATATATATATATATATATATATACGCACATTTTTTTGAAATACATTAGTTCACATTTCAGAAACCTTTATCATTCATAGTTAAAAAATTAATAATATATTGATAAGTTAAAACTTTGAAAAGCAGTTTCGTTAAAAAGTAGAATTGTACACTTCCTTAAAATATATATGATAATCTTTAATCTTCAAACTAATTACAAAAAATTTTCTACTATAATAGAATTAAATATATTTCTTATATATAATTCTACATTTAGCGCAACTCAGGAATTAAGCTGGAAAAATCCGACACCACAGAGTATACGGTTTCTTCGACCATTACGAATCGCCTTTGAAAAGGAAGATGAGAGGGCAACACTTTCCGAATATGAACGCCTACAAAAAGAGATTGAAAATCTAATTCCATACACTTTTAAACTGTCAAATCAAAAATGTGTCAAAATTAGTTATTCAGTTATGCAAACTATGTTTGATGGAAAATGCTTAAACACTATTACCGGAAACAGAGCCACCTGTAGGTGTCCTATTTGTTTACGGACAATGCATAAGTTTGGAAATTTAAATGACGATTTTACTCCCATTGAAGATAATTTGAAATTTGGCTTAGGCTTACTTCATATTGAATTAAAAGCCTTTGAACATTTATTGCACATAGCTTATAGACTCACTATTAAAGTATGGGATGTTATTGCGTCGAAGAAAGGTAATTCTTTTTATTCCTAAATTATTTAAAATAACAAATTACGAAATGTTAAAATTATAGTCATATAATTATAATTATTTTTAGACGCTTTTGAATCACAAAAAAGGACTGTTCAGAAAAGAATATTTGAAAGTTTTGGTTTAAGAGTTGATCAGGTCCTACAAGGTCATGGTACGACCAATACAGGCAATTTGGCACGAAAGTGTTTTCAAGATCCCCAAAAATTCGCCCAATCTTTAGGAATTAATCAAGAATTAGTTACTAGTATTGCCTTAATACTGCAGCTATTTAAATGCAAAAAGAAATTAAAATTAGACAAAGTGGAAAACTTATGTAGCGAAACATATAAGTTGCATTACAATATCTATGACTGGGCTCGTTTAAGCCCAACCCTGCATAAACTCCTCAGACATGGATGTGAAATTGCCAGATGCTTTCCTCTACCCATGGCTTATTTCGCAGAAGATGCACTTGAATCAGGACACAAATATTATCGACGAAATCTAATCCTACATGCAAGACAAAACAGTAGAGCGAATCGCATCTTAGATGTGTTCAATCGAGCAATTTATCTAAGTGATCCAAAAATAAGTTTGTGCAATATTAATAAAAGAATGAAGAAAGCCAAAAACAAAATTACTTCGGAGATGTTACCATTAATTGATGAAATGTAAGAAACAATAGTTCTACTTTTAAAATATTTTTAACTTAGTGCAAACTATTCAATTTTCTATATCTACTTTTGTGCACGAAAATATTACTTTTCTAATCAGTGTAAAATAAACATTTTTGTAACTTACTATTTTTGATTTATTTAATTAACAAGTTGACAGTGTTGGAACCAACGCCACCTGCTGCCTTACCTACACCGCCAGGCTGCTTTACCCACACGGGGCCCGGATAGTTCCCCGCTCGGCTTCCAGACGTCGCCCCGCTAGGTGACGCGGCGCTCCATCACCACCCCCTGCGTCGGACCCTTTTTCCTTCAGTCAGTACAGCTCCAGCCCCCCACGAAGACGGACGCCTCTCAGACGACTCAAACTAAAATACACACTTTTTCCACCACGTGCCACCAGCGTTCGATTCATTTCCACACCCTCAACTCCAACACTGGTCCTTCGAGCCGGATCGTCGCCACGAGGACGTCCCACGACGATCTCCACGAAGCAGAGCCGAAGCCCGCGACACAGGTCACCCTGGACATTACCCCCGCTGCCGGAGACAAGCCACTGCGGACTCCACTGCACGGATATCATGGACGCCCCGCCCGAGAGGAAACGGACGTGGACACGCCTAACCGCACACCCACATGCCCACCCCCCCACCCACCCGACAAGCCCACCCCCGCACGTGGGACGCGGCGCGTGCCTCAGCCACCGATGGCGGCGCGCGCCGTGCCTCGAGCTCCACGGCGTGCTCCGATCCTCATTGTGTGTGCTCAGCTTGGGGACGCTGTCAGCCATGGTGGCGATGTAGCTGTCCTCTCTCGCTTCGGCCCGCCACGCGGGAGGACCGCCGCGGAGAGCCGCGTCCGACACTAACCGCCCCCGCAGACGCGCGTTGCGGGGCGGGGGGGGGGGAAGTGTTACGTGCTAGGTTGACTTACGCTGGTTGTCCGT